>NC_051171.1:155075073-155102573 GCF_013339725.1 Rhipicephalus microplus | reverse complement strand
AACGATTCATTTCGGATTTCGAAGCAACTAGTTATCTGTTACGTTACTGTGACCTTCTGTTCTCAATTTGGTTTTAATGTGTCAAGTTAATTTTCTATGTATTTCTTAAATATTGCACTCAACTGAAGGCACATCGCATAACGCTGCATGGTAGAGATGTGTTTACCTTAACCACTGCTCCTTCTAATCGCCCATGTGTTTGCAATGGATAATAAAATCTTTCCACGTAATTAACAAATAAAGTTATCCTAACTCCAAGCACTCACGTTTCCGCGCTTTCGATGCTTATACTCAACAGGGAAATTTCGAAGCCCTCGTTACATGAGTTAAGGGCACCTTCCGCTCTTCCACCCGCATCCCTTTGCCTGCCTACGGATCTGAGCGCGATGACCTGTTGCACAGAAAGCAGGGCCCAGAGCTATACGCGCTAACTCTTCAGGATGCGCGTCGACAGACTGACCTGGAGTCAACTCTCCACAGCACGCAGGCTTTGTCGCGTAGTCTATGATGAACTAACTGCCAGAAAACATGGCTTGTCACGTTTGTCATTGATCGCCAGAGCTAAAAGAATATTCGCATTGCAAAGAGAGAGAGAACGAGAAAGAAAGAGAGGAATGGACAAAGAAGGGCGGCTTGAAAATGCGTGTGCGTATCGTATGTTAGAGTCAGGCACGGTACATAAGAGCACGTAAAATTTATGTACTGCAGGGTAACGAATTGCCGGGAATTTCGTTTCTTAGTCAGTGACACATATATGTACTACATGTCCTATCTTCCTGATGAATGAAACAGAAACCAAAAGAAACTACATCAGCTTAACTTTGAGCGCTGAGGTTAACCAGAATAACACAAGCGGGCACATATATAGCATGGATACCGTGGTTAATCCTGATACCATGATGTATTCAGATGGGATTGGATGAATTGCTTCAACGGTTTACATCCAGAAGCAATAAAGACTCCAAAAGCAGCAAGAATCGAAGAAGGAATGAAGGAATAAGGACATGGAGGTTAGCCGGTTCTCAGACAGGCTGGCTACCCTGTGCTGGGGAAGGACGTACTAGGGGAATAAAAGATGACAGAAAAGAGACGTTAAAGGAAAAAAGGAACAAGGGCAACAGTACGATCCACGACGCTGCTTACAGTCTGCCTCTCAGTACAATTACTAAAATCGAAGAAGACTTGCATGATTGCGCATTAGGCCTTATTCTTCTCTTTCGGTTTCGTACATTATTTACATCTAAGACAAAGGATGTCAATAACGTTGTTCTAGCACCGGATACATCTTGAATAACGTGACCGCTTTGGCCATGTAATATACAGCAACAACTATCGGCCAACGACATGCCTTCAGAGACCTTCTTATACGACCGGAATGCCGCCGAGTTTACACCGAAGGCAACGCGCTAAGAGGACACCGCATGTTCACTCGTTCCATGTTTTGCGGCAATTCCCCGTCAACATGCTTTTACAGTGGCAAGAACATCTAAACTATAAAGACACAACTATAAACACTACTGGCCAGTTGAAAAAAAGTAAAGAAGGCGTCTCTATATAACCCGAGAGATGAGCGATTCGGTGCCAATTTATGGTTTACGTGTGCGTTGCACAACTCAAGGGCTATGTCGTTCTTTCTTCAAAGTCTGACGCACGGAGGTCTTTCTCGTTCACTTACGCAGGTACACGTTCGTAAAGCACGTTCTGTGTGTATGCAATGCCCCGTTGGCTTGCACCATTATACGTTCTCCACACGCTCCGAACTGACTGTACCATCCGGTATACGGGCTTGTTCATTTGCTTGCCTACAGCATCAGTGACAGCTGGCGTAGTTTACGGGCAAACCTGGTTCCGCGATGGGTCGTTTCCCCCTTTTCTTTTATTTCTTCTCTCCGAACGGACCGTCCCGAACACATTGGGCTGCATGGTCCACAGCAGAGTTGTAACTCGCGTATGTTCCGGAAGGCCAGCATCCCCGCTGGGCTTCCGCAATGCAGCGGTCCTTGTTCGGGCACTGACCGGCCAGGAACATACACGAGCCGGCAACCGAAACAGCGCGGGTCTTTTATGTTCTGGCACCCCGCATGTGCGTATGCATTTAATAGGGACGTCGTCTTGATGACGGTAACAACTTTATTAAAGTTCTGTTCAGGTAATGCCGGCAGGCTAGAGCACTGGGATGGCCCCTTCTGGCCCATGCGAGGAGAGCTTGGTGTAATCTTTAATGATGTGCTAGCCATAGGTTTACCACATTCAAAATTAGAAACGCAAAGTGTCGAGTGCACATAGGAAAAGAGGTGTCCGAAGAACAGCAATTCGTACGGCCGACAGAGTGTGCAAAGGTGGCCCCTTGTGCACGCAAAGCCTGTTGGCTCCGCAAAAAGTAAGTCTGCTAAATGCTTATCTAAGAACATTCTACATGTGTCAAAAACACCGCGGCAAAAAACGACTGCTGCATCATCTTTCTCGTTTTAATTGCCGAGGGTAGAACGTGTGCGAATATTGCTTGTACTGCCGTGATTCGGACGATGTTGTCATCGTGGGCAGACAATTTTCACTTACCCTGTTGGGCAGCAGGTACATCAGCGGGGGGTGGGTGGAGTTTTTAATGGGGTTTTAAAACCAGAATATTTTCATGCTCGCATATATATATATATATATATATATATATATATATATATATATATATATATATATATATAATATATGTATGTATGTATGTGTGTGTATGTATGTATGTATGTATGTATGTGTGTGCGTGCGTGTGTGTGTGTGTGTGTGTGTGTGTGTGTGTGTGTGTGTGTGTGTGTGTGTGTGTGTGTGTGTGTGTGTGTGTGTGTGTGTGTGTGACGCTACGATGAATGGGCGACGTGGCCTGGCTCATACGCCATGTTTCCATGTCCAGAAATGCATTTGCCGAAATGACTTTCTTCATCCAGTTGTATATTATACGCTTACGACACCACAATTTTTAACTCCGATAGCAGCATTACATCCTTAACAGGAAAACTAAACTTTGATCTGGCACAACTCCTTCGGTGGTGCAGTAATAACATATTAGAAATTAACACGTCTAAGACAAAATTTGTTGTCTTCTCTTCACCACAAAAACCCTTACCTTCTATCCCTCCTATCATAATTGCGCCCAATGACATCCCTGTGAGCGACTGCTGTAGATTCCTAGGCGTTGAACTCGACAGTAACTTGAAATACCACCGACATGTTGCATATATTAGGAAAAAAATGACGTATGACATTCGACTACTGATTAAATCTCGTCTTTATTTCAATCCATCAATACTTATGTCACTGTATTTTTCTTTTGTTCATTCGCACATTTCTTACTGTATTACTTCATGGCGCAACACATACACCACTCATCTTACTTCAGTTCAGACAATTCAAAACCAAGCGATAAGAATTCTCACGTCAAGCCCATATCTCTCTAACGCTAAGACACTACTTCACGAAAACAATATATTAACTGTATCTGAGCTAGTTAAATATAACCTTGGTATTTACATGTATAGAACTATAAATAACCAACTTCCACATTTTACTACCATTCTCTCAAATAACAATGTCACAAGGTTTGCCCTTAACAATAACTTTCTACTGCCAAAAGTTCGCCCCAATTATGGCAAACAAACCATTCATTTTTCTGGAATTTCTTTTTGGAATAGTTTGCCTTCCGACATTAAAGTATGCCGTTCCCTGAAGGTAATTAAATCGAAGTTAAAAAATCATATTGTTACGTGAGTAACGAGACAAAGTATTGCGAATATATTCGAAAAATATATTGGCAAGAGCGGTTGCAGCACTGGCCAGTCTGGCTCCGAGCTCGAGCAGCCAGCGAGCCTCATCTTCTTCGTCGGGCGCACACGCGCATTCGCACTATGGTTTGTGGCAGCCTACAGGTAGCATAACCCCCGTCGGCAAAGGCGCCGTCTCGGCGCATCTAGATGTCAAGATCATTGGGCGAGTGGTACTGCTTCAGGCGTGCGACGTGTACGATGTCGCTGGCCCTAGGGGTGGATGAAGACGGCGAGGCAGCAGGAGTGATTTCATAAGTGACGGGAGTCACCTCACGAAGCACTCTGTAGGGCCCTGTGTACCGAGAGAGCAGCTTGTCAGACAGGCCAACGTGCCTGGTCGGAGACCACAGCAGAACCAACGAACCGGGCGAAAAGTGCACATCGCGGTGTCGTTGGTCGTACCGACGCCGTTGGTTTGCTTGGGAGGTCAGAAGGCGAGCACGAGCGGTTTCGCGTGCGTGGGCGGCCCGGCTGATGGCGTCCAGAGCATATTGTGAAGTTGGAGCTGCTGGTAACGGAATCGTCGTATCGAGGGGTAATGTGGGTTCGCGGCCGAACAGCAAGAAAAAAGGGGAGTAACCAGCCGTGTCGTGGCGCGAAGAATTGTAGGCAAATGTCACGTATGGTAAAGCGATGTCCCAGTCAGAGTGATCTGAGGAAACGTACTTTGCAAGCATGTCAGTTAGGGTTCGGTTCAGGCGTTCTGTGAGGCCATTTGTTTGCGGATGGTACGACGTAGTGAGCTTGTGGCGTGTTGCACAAGAGCGTAGAATGTCCGCTATGACTTTCGATAGAAATGTGCGGCCTCGGTCCGTGAGCAGCTGGCGTGGAGCACCATGTTGCAAGATCACGTCGTGTAGAAGAAAATCGGCGACGTCAGTGGCGCAACTTGTTGGAAGGGCGCGTGTGATTGCGTAGCGTGTGGCGTAGTCTGTGGCCACAGCTATCCACCTGTTGCCAGCAGAAGACAGAGGAAAAGGGCCGAGTAAGTCCAAGCCGACGCGAAAGAAAGGTTCAGTAGAAATATCGAGTGGTTGAAGGCGCCCAGCCGGAAGCGTCGATGGTGTTTTGCGGCGCTGACATTCCTCACACGCCGCGACGTATCTTCTGACGGACCGTGCCAGACCTGGCCAATAGAAGCGACGGCGAATCCGGTCGTATGTGCGGGACACACCCAGGTGACCGGCAGTAGGAACGTCATGAAGTTCGTGGAGTACAGCCAAGCGGAGGTGTTTGGGTATGGCAAGCAGCAGAGATGGGCCGTCTGGATGGAAGTTATGCCGGTATAATGTGCCATTCTGGAGTACGAACGAGCGATAGGATCGGTTCGATGGGGAGGAGTCGAGGCGCTCAATGATAGCTCGTAGGGCTGCATCACGGCGTTGCTCGTCGGCTATGTGGTTCAGTTGAGAAACGGAGCACACGCAGGCGTCGTTGTCAGGTATGGTGGCCGATGGGTCAACTGGATAGCGAGAAAGGCAATCGGCGTCCTGGTGCAGGCGTCCAGACTTGTATATCACAGAAAAGGTGTATTCTTGCAGTCGCAGAGCCCAGCGACCAAGTCGACCTGTAGGATCTCTTAAGGATGAAAGCCAGCAGAGCGCGTGGTGGTCGGTGACGACGGAAAAGTGAGTGCCATATAAATATGGACGAAATTTTGAGACCGCCCAGACAAGAGCAAGGCATTCTCGCTCTGTGATCGAATAGTTACGCTCTGCAGGTGTAAGGAGGCGGCTAGCATACGCGATAACGCGGTCGTGTCCCTGTTGGCATTGGGCGAGAACGGCTCCGATACCGTGACCACTGGCATCAGTTCGGACCTCAGTTCGGGCAGATGGGTCAAAGTGGGCGAGGATAGGGGGCGTCGTCAAAAGTGTTATGAGGTGAGAGAAGGCGGCAGCTTGAGTGGACCCCCACGAAAATGGAACGCCTTTCTTCAAAAGATCGGTAAGTGGTTGGGCGATTGCCGCAAAATCTTTCACGAACCGCCTAAAGTAGGAGCAAAGTCCCACAAAGCTCCGGACATCTTTGGCGGATTGGGGTACTGGGAAATTCGTGACGGCACGAATTTTCTCAGGGTCCGGTCTCACACCAGAAGCATCGACAAGGTGGCCCAGCACGGTAATCTGTCGGCGGCCAAAGTGACACTTCGAGGAGTTCAACTGGAGGCCAGCTTTGCGGAAGACGTCGAGAATGGCCGACAGACGCTCAAGGTGGGTCTCAAACGTAGGTGCAAATACGAGGACGTCGTCTAGGTAACACAGGCATGTTGACCATTTGAACCCGTGTAGCAGAGAGTCCATCATACGTTCGAACGTGGCGGGGGCATTGCATAGGCCGAAGGGCATAACCTTGAATTGGTATAGGCCATCTGGAGTGATGAAGGCGGTCTTTTCTTGGTCTTTCTCGTCTACGGCAATCTGCCAATAACCAGAACGAAGGTCGATGGATGAAAAGTAGCGTGCGCCGTGGAGACAATCGAGGGCGTCATCAATACGTGGTAAAGGATACACGTCCTTTTTGGTGATTCGATTTAGATGCCGGTAATCGATGCAAAAACGCCATGTGTTGTCCTTCTTTTTAACCAGGACGACGGGTGACGCCCATGGGCTTGATGAGGGCTCAATAATGCCTTTAGTTAACATCTTATTCACTTCAGCTTGAATAATCTGGCGCTCCGACGCGGACACGCGATACGGTCGACGGTGAATGGGAGCAGCATCACCGGTGTTGATGCGGTGCTTTACAAGAGAAGTTTGGCCGAGTGAGCGGTCGTCAAGGTCGAAGATGTCACGGTAGGAAGCTAGAAGGCGTGCGAGAGCGGCTGATTGCGCTGGGGGAAGGTCAGGGTCGATCATGGGACGTATTGACATGTCGAGGCATGTGGCATCGAGTGGGCGACAAGGAAAATTGGGGCATGCGTCGGCTGCGAAAGTGGTGACGTGATCATCGGCTAAGGACCGCAACGTGGCAATTAGGATGCCTTCAGGTAGGACTTGCTTTGTGAAGCCGAAATTTATGACGGGTAGACGGGTCCGGTTGGAGGCTACAGTTACGATGCAGTGAGGGACGGTGACGTCACGTGCCAGTAGGACATCAGGAATCGGCGTGACGATGTAATTCCCATCCAATACGGGTGAGGTCGTGGCGAATTCGGTGAATGTGAGGGCTTTAGGCGGTAAGCGGAGGAAGTCTGTGGCAGAAAGGCCGTGTTGAGGTTCAGGGTGAATATCCGGCTGAAGAGGAAGGTCTAAGCAAAGAGTACCAGCGGAACAGTCGATCAGAGCAGAATGGGTCGACAGGAAGTCCATCCCTAAGATGAGGTCATGAGGACAGTTCTGGAGCACCGTGAATAGAACAGGGATGTAACGGTCGGCGATGCGTATGCGAGCCGTACACATGCCAATGACAGGAACAGTGCCGCCATCGGCCACACGTACAGCTTCGGTAGCAGGGGGCGTGAGTACTTTTCTTAAGCGGCGACAAAGATGAACGCTGATTATGGACACATGAGCGCCAGTATCGACTAGTGCCGACAGAGAAATACCGTCCACGTGTACATCGACAAGATTTTTGTTCGTATGAAGCGTCAATGGAGGGTTTGGTTCAGACAGGGATGATGCAGCACTACCTCCAGGGGCTGCACTGTCTAGTTTTCCGTCGGGTACGATGAAAAGTTAGGCGGCGAGTGATGGCGGCGTGGCTGGGGCGACGGGGAACGACGGCGTTGAGGGGACGGAGAACGAGCAGGAAGGCGGCTGTTAGTCGTGTCGAAAGCAGGGGCGGTACGGCTGGACGAATACCGGCGAAGATCTTCATATGGGCTATAAGGTGCGAAAAACTGGCTCCTATGTGGCGGCGTCCAGGAGGCACGGCAGTAGCGGGAGACATGTCCAACGCGGTGGCACCGGAAGCAGATCGGTTTGTCGTCAGGAGTTCGCCATTCCGCCGGGTTGCGAGATCGTGGAGCAACAAATGGGTCACGTCGAGGTGCATTAATGGGAATTGGTCTGGAGGAGGGGCAAGAGATGGGGCAAGCATCAGGGAACCCGCGGTTGGCGAATTCTTGTCGTACGACCGCCTGAATAACGGAGATCGCGGGGGTTGTAGGTATCGTATGTTCGAAGGAAGTGGGCTGAAGCGGCGCTGGACTTGCTGCTTCAAGTTCCCGTCGAACGATACGCGCTACACTCTGCTCAAAGGGCGGTGTGACGGTAGAATCGGAGCAGGTGGACGTAGCCGCCGTGTTTGGCAACCGAGAAAAAGGAGGGCGCACCCGACGGCTTTTTGCTGTTTCGAAACGGCGGCATTCTTGAATTACACGGTCGATGGTCGAGACGTTAGTGTACACCAGCAAATTGAAGGCGTCGTCCGCGATCCCCTTCAAAACGTGTCCAACCTTTTCAGCCTCAGACATCGCCTCGTCCACTTTTCGGCAAAGAGCGAGAACTTCTTGGATGTATGACACATACGATTCAGTTGGCGACTGGACACGGGTAGCCAGCTCCTGTCGTGCAGCTGCGTGGCGACCGGTCGGGTCCCCAAAGATGTCACGTAGCTTCTCCTTGAACGTGTCCCAGCTGGTGAGTTCGGACTCATTTGTCTCGTACCAGACACGCGGGGTTCCGTCCAAGTAGAAGAGAACATTAGCGAGCATCATGGTAGGGTCCCAACGGTGAGTTTGACTGACCCGTTCATAAAGGCGAAGCCATTTGTCGACGTCGAGGCCAGGTTGCGCAGAAAATGTCCCGGGATCACGTGGTGTTTGGACGGCGACAAAGGTTGTCGGAGAAGCCGCAGATGATGAAGCGGACGCGTTGTCACTGGAAGCCATGGCGGGAAGCTGGAGGATGCGGCCACTGCGGAGCTGCGTGGTGAGGACGGGGATCGTTCCACCTCCACCAAATATGTTACGTGAGTAACGAGACAAAGTATTGCGAATATATTCGAAAAATATATTGGCAAGAGCGGTTGCAGCACTGGCCAGTCTGGCTCCGAGCTCGAGCAGCCAGCGAGCCTCATCTTCTTCGTCGGGCGCACACGCGCATTCGCACTATGGTTTGTGGCAGCCTACAGGTAGCAATATCATGTCAACTAACTAGCCTGTTTTGCTGTTTCTTAACTGATTCCTGTTCATTGTGAGTTGCGTTCTGTAATCACCTGTCATTGAAGTTAGCACGTTATTCTTACTTTTAAATTGTTTCTGTGAGATTACAAGGGTATATTCTTACTTTATTTGTTTCAATTGCATTTTACTGTAGCTCTGTCTCCCTGCTATGTACATCACAATCATTCTCAATTCTACTTTGTACAAGAGGTCTCCTTGCTGTCTCTGACTATGCGACCTCTTTCTGTATATCATGCACATGTATTCTTCTTCATTTAGCACATTTAGCACAATAAAACCTTCTGTTCTGTACTGTCGAAATATCCCTCACTGGTATAGGCAAGTAGATTGAGAAAGATATGACTCATACTTAGGTTCACAGTATGGAATGATTATGTAGCCAAATTCACATTACCTGCGCATTGGCATATTAGTTACCTTGACAGAAGCTTATGGGTGTTCGTGACAAAAAAAAAACAAAAAAAACTTGCAGCCCATCTACAGAATTTTACAGACCATTAGTCACCCGGAATGCGGAATATATGTAGACAAGTGACATAACTTTCAGTCATTCCCTGTAACCTCTGAGAAGGCAATTGGTACGCCCGTTCTGCAAAAAAGCATGCAGAGCATTTGTAGCCGCGCAGGATGCAGCATTCCTGCAGAATATATGTGGAACGTCTTCAGAAAGCCCAAGGAAATTCTGCAGGATTTCTGCAGAATATCCACGGTGTTTTGTTTGGGAATGAAAAAAAGTAATTGCTATTATTTGCATTAGCACAAGAATTTAGGGAACATACAACATCGAAGCGTAGAATACCGCCTATACAACCCACAAACAAGTGCACAACACATGCAACTAATAACACATAAGTAAACAAGTTAATAACAAACATAAAGATCACTCGCACTTAGCAATTTAATAATGACCACCCGGTATATATAACCATGTTATTTTGACCAGCCATTGAGCGGCTGGTCAAAATTTACATTTACATTTACACGTATACAAATTACGTGCAAAATTATGGTGGTCGTGGGGTAGCCATAAAGTACACATATATTTTGTTTTACACTTGCCTAATATGTAACGCTCTTTCATATAGAGACATTTAAATACCAGCTGACTGGCAGTCGCATGGAGCTGCAGAAAAGCTACAGCATTTCTACAAACAGTCTGCGTACTAGGGTGACTGGTGGCCGACTGATGGGTGATTGAAAGGCGAAGCCTATGTAGTTGTTGTTATGAAATATGTCATGAACCAGATTGTATAGATGTATCCGTATCTAATATATACACCCACACAGGCACTCACAAGGCCCATAATAATATATAAGTATGCTTGTCGTCTGCAGAAAATATGCATACTAGATCTGCACGGGGGTGACTGATGGGTGACTGAAAGATTAAGCCCGTTTAGTTATTGTTATGGAATGTGTCATGAACCAGAATGTATAGATGTATCCGTATTTAATATATACAACCACACCCGCACTCACAGGGCTCACATTAAAAGACATGTCTGCTTGTCATCTGCAGAAAATTGGTACGCTAGGTTTGTACAGGGGTGACTGGTGGGTGAATGAAAAATGACGCCCAATGAGTTATTCTTATAAAATGTGTCATTGTCCAAAATATATAGATACATACGAATATGTTACACACACACACACACACACACACACACACACACACACACACACACACACACACACACACACATATATATATATATATATATTATATATATATATATATATATATATATATATATATATATATATATATATATATTGTCATCAGCCTGACTACGTCCACTGCAGGACAAAGGCCTCTCCCATGTTCCGCCAGTTAACCCGGTCCTGTGCTTGCTGCTGCCAATTTATACCCGCAAACTTCTTAATCTCGTCTGCCCACCTAACGTTCTGTCTCCCCCTAACCCGCTTCCCATCTCTGGGAATCCAGTTAGTTACCCTTAATGACTAGCGGTTATCCTGTCTACGCGCTACATGCCCGGCCCATGTCCATTTCCTCTTCTTTATTTCAACTATGATATCCTTAACCCCCGTTGGTCCCCTAATCCACTCTGCTCTCTTCTTGTCTTTTAAGGTTACACCTACCATTTTTCTTTCCATTGCTCGCTGCGTCGTCCTCAATTTAAGCTGAAAGCTCTTTGTTAGTCTCCAGGTTTCTGCTCCGTAGCTAAGTACCGGCAAGATACAGCTGTTATATACCTTCCTCTTGAGGGATAGTGGCAATCTACCTGTCATAATTTGAGAGTGCTTGCCGAATGTACTCCACCCCATTCTTATTCTTCTGGTTACTTCAATCTCGTGGTTAGGCTCTGTGGTTATTACCTGCCCTAAGCAGACATAGTCTTTTACAACTTCAAGTGCACTATTACCTATCTCGAAGCGCTGCTCCTTTCCGAGGTTGTTGTACATTACTTTCGTTTTCTGCAGATTAATTTTAAGACCCACCTTTCTGCTCTCCTTGTCTAACTCCGTAATCATGAGTTGCAATTCGTCCCCTGAGTTTCTCAGCAATGCAATGTCATCTGCGAAGCGCAGGTTACTAAGGTATTCTCCATTAACTCTTATCCCTAACTGTTCTCATTCTAGGCTTCTGAAAACCTCCTGTAAGCACGCGGTAAATAGCATTGGGGAGATTGTGTACCCCTGCCTTACACCCTTCTTGATTGGTATTCTGTTGCTTTCTTTATGAAGCACTATGGTAGCAGTTGATCCCCTGTAGATTTCTTCCAGAATGTTTATATATACTTCATCTACGCCCTGATTCCGCAGTGTCTGCATGACGGCTGATATTTCTACTGAATCAAACGCCTTCTCGTAATCTATGAAGGCTATGTATAGTGGTTGGTACTCTGAGCATTTCTCTATTACCTGATTGATAGTATGAATGTGGTCAATTGTTGAGTATTCTGTTAGAAATCCTGCTTGTTCTTTTGGTTGATTGAATTCTAATGTTTTCTTTAGTCTGTTAGCAATTACCTTTGTAAATAGCTTGTATACTACAGAGAGCAAGCTGATCGGCCTGTAATTCTTCAAGTCCTTGTCATCTCCTTTCTTATGTATTAAGATGATGTTAGCGTTCTTCCAAGACTCTGGTACCCTTCCCGTCAGGAGACACCTCGTAAACAGGGTGGCTAGTTTTTCTAACACAATCTGTCCTTCATCTTTCAGCAGATCTGATGTTACCTGATCCTCACCAGCAGCTTTGCCTCCTTGCATGCTCTCCAAAGCTTTTCTGACTTCTTCTATCATTACTGGTGGGGTGTCATCTGGGTTACTGCTAGTTCTCATAGTATTAAGGTCGTGGTTGTCTCGGCTACTGTACAGATCTCTGTAAAACTCCTCCGCTATTTTAACTATCCTATCCATATTGGTAGTTATTTTGCCTTCTTTGTCCCTTAGTGCATACATCCGACTTTTGCCTATGCCAAGTTTCCTCTTCACTGCTTTGACGCTTTCTCCGTTTTTCAGAGCGTGTTCGATTCTCTCCATGTTATACCTTCTTACACCGCATACTTTACGCCTATTAATCAACCTATCACTCAATATACGCCTATCAATCAATCAATCAATCAATCAATATACATATATATATATACATATATATATATATATATATATATATATATATATATATATATATATATATATATATATATATATATATATATATATATACTTTTTTAGAAGTGCAGCCGTCATGTTTGCAAACAACTCTTCTTAGAAACACCGCACACACTCGCGTCTTAAGCGTTCTACATACAGGATGCGCGCGCCACGCCGCAAGGGAATCCGGTAGCTACAGCACGGCTAGAGAACGCTCGATCGGCAGCCGGACGCGGATATGGCGAGAGGGGCTCGAAGACAAAGAACTAAAGACTAAAGAAACAGCAACACAAGCAGCAGCAGGGAACCACAGAAGAGCCATCGTAAGCAAGGAGAGGGTGGGGAGAATGGTAGTGTTGGTGTTGGTAAACATTTGAGGGGGGGGGGGGGGTAAGGATGTATACAGTTTCGAAGCCAAGTACTCGTGTGCGCGCGTGGTCAGAGTAGGCGGCAAGAAGGGGGAGGGTGCCAAATCAGGCCGCGCGACGGCGGCCGGCCGGCAGGCATCGTGGGGGTGAAAGTATGGCGGCCGTACACGGTAATTACGGCGCGCCAAACTCGTGAGATCGTCTGCACCGATACACGAAACAGACGAGTTTTGGGGCTATCATGTCTTGCTTGCTTCTGCTGTTGCTCCCACACTCTGGCTATGGTATACGTGTTCTCCAGCGCTACCATGGCCGAGAAGATCCGCAGCCGTTCTTTAGACACACACACACACACACACACACACACACACACACACACACACACACACACACACACACACACACACACACACACACACACACACACACACACACACGCACGCACGCACGCACGCACGCAACCAGAAGCAGTGGCGGCTGCCGCAGCGGTAGCTCTTGGCCGGGCGAGCGCCCATAGGTGCGGAAGACGAATATAAGAGGTGGGACGAGGGGGGCACCATTGGACGTGGCCCGCCAGAGTGCTCGTTGCGCTTTTGCCCGCGGGCGTTGATCGCACAGCGGGCGCGCGGGGCTCGGGTTTTTTAATAAGGGCCAGGCGTGGCCGGCGCGGAAGAGGCAAATGGATCGAGCCCGGCCGAGTTGCTCCGCAATGCGCGCGTGCATGGGCTCCCGTGGGGGTGCGCTGCGTTACGCGTCGGGCTTCTGAAGACTGCGCACGGCAGCGATGGTGCGCGAGTATCGTGTGCGCACTGTGTGTCATTCTTTAAATCTCTATAGAGTTTCTGCGGCATTGGTCGTGCCCTTTCGTCAAGGTGGAACACGATAGAATACAACTCATTTTTCGACCGACTTGGTGCTAAGCAGCGCCCGTTGAGTTGTTATATATGATTTCTTTTGTTACAAATTGTGTTTCATTTGGATCTATCGTATCGTTATACCCTTGTATCGTGATATCACATTGAATTTTTGTGTACATGTATGCCAACATAATCATGTATATTAGAGCAAATGTCTTCACTGTAACGTAGTGATGTTAGTCGTGAAATATAGATGTGCCGAAGTGTATGTGCCCTGTTACTGGAATGGTATGAAGCCTTTGTGTTCTGTACATGCTGTAAATAAACTTTTTCTAAACATGGCTATATAAGAGTACCCTGTACTCTAAATCGTTACACCCTTTTTTCTAATCCCACCTACAACGGAAAGCAGTTTTTATGTGTAGATACAGTGCAGCAATGTTTGCTTGCATCTTGTTCAAAACATACCGTGGGTGGAGATCGCGATCACTTGCTAGACTGACCGAAAATCTCCCGGGAAAAACAAAAATATTAAAAGCAAAATATAAGAATATCATTATGAGCACTGTGCCATCATCTTGTTTTTTTTTTAGTCGGCTAATTGAGATTACAGTCATAATTATTGGGGTTTTACGTCTGAAAAGTACGGTGTGATGAGAGACGCCGTTGGAGGGGGACTCCACAAATTTCGATCGCCAGGGCTTCTTTAATTTGCTCGTAAATCTAAGCACAGGGGCCTTCATCATCTAACCTACATCGATATGGGGCCGCGATTCATTTCCACGCCCAGCGGGTCAGCAGAAAAGCACCACAGCCACTATACAAATCACCGTGGAGGGTGCACGATGTACATTCATGTGCACTCTTGCGAACATTGCAAATCAAGCGTCTCGGCTAAAACAAAACTTTGCTAACCGATCGCGGAGAAGTAAAATCCGAGGAGCTTCTAAAAAAATTGAAAACACGTGTGTATTCCCGCATAATCTTTTGTTTTTTTGATTTGATGTTACCCAGGGCTGTTTTAGTTATGTCATCTAAAAGTGTCTAAGCTTAACTGCCGTGCACTATCGCTTGAGTCTGCGCAAAAGCTTCTGTTGGCAATGATTCAGTGTTCGTAGTTCTTTTCTGTGTCGCTAGTGTTCTGGGTTATATATGAAGTGCTGCTTCTAAAATAAAAATTAGTTGCGAGTGTAGCGAGTGTCGTGTTTTCTTGTCCTCTTCGTCCCCGTCAAATTTGCGCTACTACACCATATGGTTAAATGTTGAACTTCTTTAATAGCAACCGAAACCCTTCCGTGCCAAACGTCCAAGTTGTCTTTGAGTAAGTTCAAAAAGACGTGTGATGGCGTGGGCAATTTAATGTCACCGTGCCACCGTCGTGACACACATGGAACGTCATGTGGGCCGGTGACTACAGCCTTTTGGCCTGCATCCCTGTTTTCGTTTTAGCATACGAATTACATTTACATTGATTTTCTCAAGACCGAAGAAAACAGCGCAATTATACTGCTCGGAGGCATCTAACTGTCTTGTACTCCGAACCAGAAAGTGAAATCTGCGGTGTGTGTATGTTCTTACTTTTCTTCGCATTTCTAGTCGCCAGGAAAGAGGTCAGCGAACCAGGTTCGGAAAGCAAATAAATCGCGCCAAGTCGATCGAGCTGGTACGTCTCTTGGATTAACGAAACTCATCCGCATTGTTAACAACGTCTTTTCGGGGTGCAGATCAGTACAAGATGGTCGATAGAGTAACTCAGCGCTGGAGATCCAGTCTTTATGTTGCGTTTGACGTGCGCGTATTATAAAAAAAATAACTTTTTCTGTAACGAACTGCTCGTAATCTCTGCCGGATTGAAGATGCCTCTTAGAATACAGCTCCTAAATAGTCTGCACAACTGCTAGAGCTGAAAAGGGTTTAACAGGGGCCTTTGCTGCGTATGTTCCAACACTAAAAAAAAAAAAACGAACCTTCTAGTCTAAACGAAGCCCTGAGTAACCAAACGCGAGCTTTTTGTCCCGGTCTACCAATCATTTTAGTATATACCTGATAGAAAATGGAACGTGTGCGTTCAAGCGGAAGAATAAGTAATGAAAGACTGTGCGCGATGAACTGGTTTCGATTTGAATCGGCGTACGCTCAAGAACGTTTCTTGCTGCTTTACTCTATCTCACCCACCCGTCTCGTCGTTTTCATTCTCTTTCCAACCTTTCGGAACGCTGACCTTCGACCTTTCCGCCGGAGCGAGCCATCGTTTCCCCCTGGCCACGTTTGGGGCCCGTTGGTTTCGATTTTCTGCCTATACCCAGTAGCGCGCCTTCTATCTCGCCTCATAACCTATGCCGATTGGGTCGCTCCGTGTCTGAGCAGCAGCAGTTTGCGTGTGTGTCGCCGATGGGCCCTAAAAAGCGCGCACGTCCACGCGGCGTATATACCGCGACCTTTCCGCCTGACTACGCATGCGCCTAAATAAAAAAACCGAGAGGACATTGCCGCAGCTTGGAACAACGCGAAGCGCCTCTGAGAAAGGTCCACAGGCACGCCAATCCCTTCAGACGCGTCCGCCACAACGGCATTTCATTTTGTCTTCGCCTGTGACCCGGTTGCCAGTTCTCTTATATGCATGAGCACGATAGGGCTTAAACATCGAGACGCACTCTATTGTCGGGCCGCTTTATTTGTTCGCCTTTGAGCTTTCCTTTTAGGCTTAGTCGACCTATACGTTATATGCTGCATGTCTGCCTTTTACGAGCCTACGCGTATCGCGTTTTTCGCAATACACGATCAGCGCAGGTTCTGCCAGATGCGGAGAGATGTGAATGGATGACGACATATGGAGGAAAGTGCGGGCATGGTTTTTTGCGTTCAGGCACGGCGGCGCGTTCGGCTTGAGCGCCTTCGCTGGGCAGGTGGCGCGTTTTCGAGAACCGCACTTCTAGTCGGTATTCTGTTTTCCTCCCTTTATTACATTCTTTTTCTGTCTGTGTTGTCGAATCTGTGAGCGGACAGCGCGTGTTCCTTTATGCTACTGCATGCTATGACCCGGCTATTTTTGACTTGGCGCACACTGAGCGACAGACGGCGAATGCGGTCATCGTGGCGGAGAACAGCAGGGTAACGCAGAAGCAAAGTGTATAAACTAAACGCGGTAGCGAAGGGAATAAGGCTGCCGGTAATAATTCCTCCTCGCACTTGTTCTTGATAATGATTGTTTACTGAAGTCTCACAGTATGGAAGATGACGCCTGTCAGTATGACCACCTCCTAACTACGAATTACCCAAGAGCCTGGATAGCACTTCCAGTACCAAATGTAACCTGACTTATAGAGCATGCCGACGTATATACCTCACTTGTAACAGCGAGGCCATTTAGCAAAACATTATTTGTTTAAAATATTGATTGCTTTGTTTAAGATATTCATTATTTGTTTAAAACAATGATTTGAACAAACAATCATTCGCGCCACACCTAAGTGAGAAGCCCCGCTACCGAATCAAAACAAAATCAAGTTTCTTTGCGAGGAGAAACTTCGCCGGCCGTATAAAAAAAACTATCATCTGACTCATTACTCTTTTTTTTTTTCAAGAAATAGTGAAATACTATCAGCTTGGGCGCAGGAAATTCCAGCTCCCGCACCGGAAGGTGACTATGGTATACATAGACCTGAATATTTCCCCCTGAGAACGTCACAAATGGGATCTTTCAGGTCGAGAGGAAGGTTATAGTCGTTTGGCTCCGGTCATCGATCCACGCTGCCCTGAGTGCCATGAAGAGTACTGCTCAGTTAGCTCACATGCTATAGCGATGTTCTGGTTTACAAAATGCCTCTTTTAATAAACAAGAGGATTGGGAGGAAGCCCTCAGACGTGGCGATCTGCATAAAGCACTAAGGGCTGTCCAAAGGGCCCCCAATGTGGGTGCGGCCTGCAACTACGACTCTGTAGTTTCTTAGGACCCAAATAAACTTTGATGACTGAATGATCGTCATCATGAGCGCTATGACTCGGAAGACGCGCGCTCTTTTCGTCCTCTCCTTCCTCTTCTGTTTGGCTCTCAGAACAAGTGAACCAGTTTGTCCGGCGCGGGATGCAATAACTCGCATTGGCAAGAAAACTAACGCACAGAGAGAGAAAGAAAGAGAAAGACACAAAAGAAGGAGAGAGAAGTGGAGAGAAATTAATAAAATAAAGACGTAAAAATATGGAAAGGGAGAAATAAATAATAAGAGACAGAAAAGGGAAAAGAAAAAGAACTAGGAATAATAACACTATCAGGGGTTTGCCGTCCCAGAACGACGATATGATTATGAGAGACGCTGTAGTAAAGGGCTCTGAAAATATCGATCACCTGGGGTTCTTTAACGTGCACCTAAATCTAGGTACACGGGACTCGGTCATTCCCCGTGGAAAATGCAACCGCCGCAGCCGGGATTCGATGCGGCGACCGTAGGAATAAATTGGAACAAAGAAGGCCATCCAGCTCCGCATTTCAGGCTTGACACCACTATAGTGCGAATCTGCTTGGATTATTTTTCATTTGTTTTTACTTAGGCGTGAAGCCATAGAAATGTAGGCTGCGTTAGAGCCGGCTGTTAAACTTTACTAAATTGATATCAAACGAACAAAGAAACAAACAAGAACATGAAGGCAAAGAAAGCAGAGGAATATTTTCAAGCTCTATAGTGTATCATCCTCCTCCTCATCATCATCATTACTATGTGTACGTGCGATTGCCAATTTACAAATAAAGTCATCGGAAGCAGAGTACGAAGCATGTAGGGCTGGTTTATACATTCAGGGAAAACGACTTAAATAAGGTAAGTGTAGTAGTATACTTAGCACATTTCGAGCCATAGCGTAATAAGGCTCCCTAAATTCGATTCCATTACAAGTGCAAAATAGTCCAGGTAATACCTTTGTATTGTATAACATCTGAACGAGAAGAGGGTCTTTGTTAGACGCAAACAAAATGATGCCAAACAAAGCTTAGGGGGCAGCGGAGTTTTTTTGTCGTTTTTATTCAAAATGTGTGCTCATTACGAGATGAAACGAAATGGCAAGGGGCAACAGGACAACTTGCTTTCAGCAGGAGCCAAACCCACAACCTCCACAGTGAACGCGTGATAGATATTGATGGTGACAAGAGAAAGAGAGAAACTTTATTTACAGAAAGGCAGAGAGGTCGGCCTGAGCGATAGCTTGCTCTAGCCTGCTACTCTACACTGGGGGAAGGGAAAGGGGAGAAGAAATACTAATGGATGATGGTGGTGAGATAGAGAGGTGGGTATGTAGAGTTCTTTCTAGCTGAGAGAAATTTTATAGCCGCGCATATAGTCCAGTTGCTTCCAAAAAGGTTATAACCGCTCTTATGACCACAGCTGCACTGTTAGTGTATCGCGAAGGGCCCAACACGGTCTCATCAGTTAATGACCATATACTGCGATATCGTTCAGTAGAAAAAATCAGCGTTTGTCGTTCACGTGCGTATGCTGGGCAGACACAAAGTATGTGCTCAATTGTTTCTGGAACATCACAGTGTTCACAATTAGGACCGGTGTCACTGCGACCGATGATATGTGCGTAACGTCTGGTGTACGCCACACCAAGACGAATGCGGTGGATCATACTTGTGAGTTGCCGTTTCAATTTATGGGGCATGCGGAACCTCATTTCCGTGTCCCATTTGTGAAGTCGCCGGTGTCGCCATTCCGGTTTTCTCCAGTGCTGAATTGTATAGCTGCACACCACGCAGCGAAGCAGGGCGTTCGTGTTAGCTCGTGAAAACGCAATGCGTACTTCAGGGGCACTGCTTAAGGCATGTTTAGATTCAGCATCTACCTTTTCGTTTCTCATCCCACTGCAATGCGCGGGAATCCATTGGAAAGTGATAAGATCGCCATTTGTTGAAGCAACCTCAATAAGTTCTGCAATTTCTATTGCCAAGATGTAATATGGGCCTTGCTTTATGATGCAATTAATGGTTTGAAAAGCGGGTTTAGCATTACAAAAAATCGTCCAGACTCGAGGTTGCTCTCCGGAAAAAAATCTTATTGCCTCCCGGATAGCGACAAGCTCTGCGGCAGTTGATGTGGTTTTGTGGTCCACTTTGAATCGTGGAGCGATATTCACGTCTGGGATGACAAAGGCTGCGGTGGAGGTGTTTAGTGTGGTGGACCCGTCGGTGTACACGTGCAGAGAATCACCGTACGTTGTATAAATGTTATGTAGGGTCAGTTGTCTGAGGTCAACAGAAGAAACGAGCGACTTCTTCGTAATTCCAGGTATCGTAAGACGAACAGGTGGTTTTGGCAGGACCCACGGAGGCACTGCAGGAACATCCGGCGGGAAAAACCTTGATGGTAGAATATCCTCATGCCGCGATATTACTCTTGAGAAAATGCACTCTGGCCCCGCCGCGGTGGTCTAGTGGCTAAGGTACTCGGCTGCTGACCCGCAGGTCGCGGGTTCAAATCCCGGCTGGGGCGGCTGCATTTCCGATGGAGGCGGAAATGTTGTAGGCCCGTGTGCTCAGATTTGGGTGCACGTTAAAGAACCCCAGGTGGTCAAAATTTCCGGAGCCCTCCACTACGGCGTCTCTCATAATCACATGGTGGTTTTGGGACGTTAAACCCCACATATCAATCAATCAATCAATCAATCAATCAATCAATCAATCAATCAATCAATCAATCAATCAGAAAATGCACTCTGGGTGAGTGGCGGGTAGTACTGTTAGTGGGTGCTGTCTGTGTTGGCTCAACAATCGAAGGTGAACTCTAAGTGGCACGCAGATCATGTATACACTGATGGGACAAGCCCGAGTCTTTGCGATTGTCCCATTTGTTGAAGTACAGCGCGGTAGATTGAGCTTGAACACTCTCTAGCGTCTTCACACCACTAGGTCTCATATTGGCGAGCACCGGCATGCTGTATCGAATGTATCCCACAAATATAGGTAGCATTGTACAATTGAAGTAGCGATGATTCTGATGGGCCCCATCTTGCTCCTGCCACGTGGCGAAGAACGAGAGCCAAGCTCTTCAATTTAGATTCAAGTTCTGCGACATGTCTCGTCCACGATAGATCTCTGTGTACGACAACCCCAAGAAACTTGTGGTGCGTTACAGCAGGTATCGCTGTCCCATTAATAACTATCGGATATTGCGACATATGTTTGCGCGTGAACGCAAGCACTGCGCATTTGTCTATTAAAAAAGTGAGCCCCTGACGTCGTAGATATTTTTATGTGATCGTCACTGCACACTGTAGTCGAGCTCGCAATTGCGGACGAGTAGTTCCGGATGCCCTCCCGCTGGATAAACGTACCATCGAAGCCTCTTTGAACGTAATAAAATGTATTCTTGCGTACGCTGTGCTTATGCACGTTGTATCCACACGCACTATCAACATTTATAAGCGCGTAGCAGAGACTTCTGCAGGCGTTGGGAATTTATTTCAACGTGGAAGGCCTTGTAGGCGTATAGTTTCGGGTGTGAGAGATTACCCGGAGTTAAACGCCTTCTTGCTACGAGCGCCTGATGGTGTATAATCTTGGTTGGTAGCGTCAGGTTTCTTACGCATATACTGCTTACGTCCGAGGCATGATGCTATGTAGTTAAGGGGCAAAAGAGATACACAGGGGAGAGGAGATATACACACGAGAGAGCTGCTGATGACTGCCGAGCTGGAGAGATTAGTCGCAGCTGCTCCGCACGAAAGGATGATGAAAAATGAAATGATTACAGGGCTTAGCGAGGACACACAAGAGCTCCTACACGGGGACTTATTTACAGAGTAGCAGGTATCGTAGCTCGAAGAACCGGCTTTCTTTTTATCTTAAAGACTGAAGATTAGCTCAGATCAACGTCCTTTTCCCCGACATCGCATCTTGAAGGAGAACATGTTTTTTTTTTTTGAGGTGAGAAGGATTAAGAAGTGGGGGCTTACTGTAACCCGTGAATAGTTAAATGTCAATGCGAGTCTTGAAATGTGACTCAGACCACATTATTCTTGCGAATAGGAAGCAATGAGAATCATAGTTGCGCACATCTGCACCATATCGCGCAGCTGCCCCTAAGAAGTACGTCCCACTTCAGTCGGTGATGCGAAGGTTGTGTGTTCGCATACCACCTATACGGAAGGCGTGATTTTTCGCCCGCTTTAACTTCCTTCGAGTTATTCCATTATTAATGCACTAGGGTTCGAAAATTTCTTTCCTACGCATTCCTTTTGTTGTGTCTAACAAAGAAAAGACTCACCGAAAAAGAAAAAAGAAACCCAGAACTACGCTTATTTCGTTCTTTGGGGATGCGATTCAGAAATGCACGCGAAGCAATGAAATGAGTCTACTGCGCCAGGGGTCTCAGACAAGCGACCCGCGGACCTTCCTCCTAGCGACCGGGTCCACGCATTACTGCCTTCGTCCCATATTCCTTCTTTAATATTTGTAATTAATATGTCCTTGAACTACTGATCAAAGGCATTCTTGTCGTGAGGCTAACCCGCATGGTTACCATTTGTCGAAGCATAATCGCGAAACAAAGACTCTATGTTTATGAATCGGGGTAATCATTTCAGTCGTTCTGCTAGATTGGTGTCGATGCAGTCTCGAATCGCGACTATAAAGGCTTCTTCAGAGATCGGACCCGTATATATGCAACATTGCGATGGCTGTCTTTCAAGTGGCAACGGTATAGTTGACCTATTTTAAGTTCGAAACACTTCAGTGAATCGGGTTGTCTGTCGTATGATGTAGTACGCTGTCGTCGTCACTTGGCGTAGCGCCCCACGTGTAGCATATTGAGCGCTCGCTCGTTCCAACGAAAGTTTTTCTTCCTTTTCTTCGAGCGCTTTGATGACAATCACTTATCATGAGTAGGAAAAGGGACAGAAAGAACAGCTAGTGCACTTTGCGTAACGCAGGCCAAACGACGCATAAAATTGGATAAAAAAGAGGCAAGCGTGAAAGAGAGAGAGAAAAGGGAAAAAAAATATGAAGAACAATGGAAAGGGCATGGAAGAGAAAGCAATAGATAAAGAGAGACGCAGAAATGAATATAAATAAAGATAGAGAAAAACAAACAAAAGGTAAACAAGAAAGTGAAAGTAAGAAAAAAAGCGGATGAGAGAATAAGACTTTTTTTTTTATAAGACCTTGCCCCAATCCCAGTTTCAAGCTATTCACTGCCCCGGCACTTGTGAAATAATTACATTTAGCGGAACGAAATGAACCGCGGCCGGCTGGCCGCTGGGAAGTTGAGAGTCCTTGCATATCATGTCCGGCAATGTGACCAGCATCACCGAGTACATCGGCATTGGCCACTAAGTCGTTGCTCCCAACGAACCTATGTGGGAAAGACACGCTGAGATGACACTTGTCGCTTGATGAATTGTTTGATGGTCTCGACTACAGCATCTTATACCTCCTCTCTCACATCCGCACTTGTGCCATACTTCAGGGAAATTTCGCGGGCCCGCAATTCTCGCATATCCGAGACGTGTTCAGGTACGCAGGCACCACGTCGCGGTGGTCTCAGTAGGCTCGACAGTGATATACACTGTTAAAATGCTATTCACCACTTTCTTCATGCATTAAACAGAGGGCGCACGCGGGGGGACGCGCGTCTCCGTACGTGCCACGCAGTTTGGCGCGCCAATTCTGAAAGACGATAGGAAGCCCTTGGCGCCACTGGCTAAACAGGGGATATGCGTGTGCGCTGTTTACATGCCGCTTTCTTTCTTGCCTGCCTTCCTCTGTCCACAGTTATTGGCCGAGCTTGCTATATTCTCTGGTCAGTATAATCTCACAGGCTCCAACATCGCTGCCGTATCTTGGTTCCCAACCACGTCCGCTCGAAAATATATCTTCAAGCTTCTACACACCGGCGTAGTGGTGTAGGTGGTGGCTATAGGCACGCCGCACACACGGCCGACAGTAGCTCTCGCACACAAATCGAAGGGCGTAGAAGTGAGAGGGAGCCGTAGGGCCAGGAGGTTGAACATTGCCGCGTTTTATAGGCGCATCATGACCGACCCCCCCCCCCCCTCTCCCTTCCTCCATAAAAACAAACTAAATGGGAGTTCCTCATGCACGTCAACAATTAGGAGGGGAACGGGAGGACCGATGGGGGGCTGAGGGTCTCATGGCGCGCGCGGCGCGCATGATAGATAGTGGCGTAATCGTCATCCGCATACCACGGGATGCCGCGGAGGACGTGACGCGCACTTTATACGAGATCCTCTTACGCGACGGCTAAATGCAAAAAAAAAAAAAACAGCAGAATGTAAACGAACCTCCGTGTTATGTCTCGGATCGGGCGACAAATGGACCTGTCAAACTGCTCGGACTCCTTCGATTCATCAACGCTACACTGCGACACTTTCCCCTTACTGGTATTCATACTGGAAACCCTGAAGAACAGGTGTCGCCAAAGTCCTTCCCGGTATCTCTTACCAGCTTTCGTTTTCCGGCGGCTGCGACGGTGGGCGAGGAGGCGGCGGCTGCTTCTGTGGGCTTTAAGGTTGCGCTAAAGAGAGACCATGTATGGCCAGACCACCGTATCGGTGCGGAAAGCTACATAGCGATTTGGTTGGCTCGCTATATCGCCGACCTTCGCGATCGAAAGTTACGGTAGAAAGTCGCGTATGTGACAGGGGGATAAGTGGGCTGAGGATTTAAGGCTGGCTTAGGTTGCAGAGTTGTGCCTGCAGTGGAGTTTGCTGCATTCAATGTCGCATTAGCAAACCTAGCATACAGAGTGCCCAGAGATCGATGCGACCGTCCGAACGAGTGCGTAGGCAGGAAAACGATAAATTGGTCGGGCCAGTTGTCACAGTGTTACACGTGGGCGACATTTGCAAGTGCAGCGCATGCACTTGCAATTTTCAAATGAACTAACTTCAGAAGAAGCCAAGTTGTTACACCGAAACCACGTGAGCTGCAAGATTAGGCTCTACAATGTTTATTAGCTACCAACACGGTAGCTTATAGAGCGTATAATGTGTCGAGCTACTACGCTCGGGGACGCGGGTTCGATTGCCAGCATCAAAGGACATCCGTGCACATACGTTTAGGTGCTTATTAAAGAACCCTGAGTGGTCGAAATTGATCTGTAGTTCCGTGTGTCTCATAGTCCTGACC
This sequence comes from Rhipicephalus microplus, assembly GCF_013339725.1. Classification (NCBI taxonomy): domain Eukaryota; kingdom Metazoa; phylum Arthropoda; class Arachnida; order Ixodida; family Ixodidae; genus Rhipicephalus; species Rhipicephalus microplus. Next base: position 155,077,653 of record NC_051171.1, on the reverse strand, counting down.
AACCATCATTAGTGTACTTAAAGTAGACATGATGTTTGCCTTTTTATTTCACAACTCTCCACTCATAGCAGTCTATAGTGAGAGGTGGTTATAGTACCAAACAACAACAACAACAACAACAACAACAACAACAACAACAACAACAACAACAACAACAACAACAACAACAACAACAACAACACAACAACAACAACAAAGAAGGCTTGGTATACGCAGATTTAAAATAAAATATTGCTTAATTAATAATATTTAAAAAAGACGTAGCTGATCCCTCTTTATAGGAATCAGTATAACGCGATAGTGAAACCCGTATTTACAGAGGCAGTTGAGCTTTTATTCTGCATTGTTTCGCCAAAGGGGCGAAGGGATCAATTCTACAGCAAGAAACCGCGAAGTTATGCGAAGAACGGCAAGCAGCTCGGAACTTGCAGCGCGCACCTCAAGCAGAAAGCACGCATGAAATGATCGTACAAAGGACGAGCACGCATTAACTGTCACCGCTCGACGACCAAAGTGCGCTGTTCAAACAGAAACAAAGACGCACGAAACGAACGCACAAATAATACGGAACCAACGCGAACAATTGTCACAGGCTTCGTACTTCTTCGTGAGTGAGTAGCGTGCCCCTTCCGCAAACGCTGACGCGGCAGCGAGTGACGTGACCTTTGAGCTCTCCCGAATGACGGGTCCGATAAGCGCGCGCGCGCGCGCTGGAGAGCCCACGCTCGGTGGAGGCGCGCTCATCGAAATGCGAAAGGCGACGACCTTTAGAGCGCGCCAAACACGAGCCGGTCGTGCCATCTCGCCACTGATGACGAAAACGTGCTCAAGTGGCTGAGCTCTAACGACCACGAAACGGTATATGGCGTATATATAAATGGCTTGCCGTTAACAAGTTTGACAACGTAGGCTAGCGCCGCTCGCTGCAGATCTAGAGGTAACTGGTTCGACGCCCTGTGACAGATCCTTTCCTTCTCGTTTTTTCTTGTTTTTTTCGCAGTCGGTTTGTATATGTTTTACGACGTCATATCCGTGACGGAAATACGCCAGCAGACCCTTGATGGACCTCGACATCAAACAGTTTCGTGTTAAAAAAGATTTGCCTCAACGCACGACCTTGTACGGAAATTACGGTGAAACTATCCAATGCGACTACTTCTCTATATCGATTAGTTTGACTTCAACTATTTCGTTACAGCGAGGTTTTGACCTCCTCGTCGTCTTCCAATCAGCGATGGGCTGCTGTAATTCTCTCCGACGTCCGTTTCTGTTGCTTGATCAGAATGCATCACCTGGAAGAACGCGCACGCGTCTCTCCCTAAACGAGTCACCGAGAGTTCAGTGCATGTTCGTGTTCATATATCACGGGTTCCTCGGGTGACAGCGGTCAACCGCAAGGCCGGGGTAATATATTCGAGTGACATCGCGAGGGACAGTGTCGCCCTCTAGGTCCCCGCTGCGGGTAATCTAAACGAGCCACCGAGACAACGAGTACTTTCCTATGCGTGGTCATCGGGGTGATCGGCCGACTGAACGAGCGCGCGTCCGGCCGACGCGTGAATGATGGGAACAGTATACGTCACCCCTCCCGAGCTCGCCCATCGCGCGCTGTATGCGCAAATTTACGGCACTCCCGTGAACCAGCGCGCCACGCAGAGCGGCGGCGGTAATTGCCTCACATCCAAGCTGCGGAGCCGGGCGGCCATCATGTTCGGCCGCGCTCGCTGCGAGAAAACGCACGCTGCCGTGAACATTGTGGTTAGTCATGGTCATAGCTGACCGCTCCCACTGCCCCCCCCCCCCCCCCCCATTCTTTTGCTTACTTACCGTACAGGCATGAAGCGGTAAAGGATGCTTTCTCGTTTCCGAGCTGCCACCGTAAAGAAGGGAGTGCAAGGACGATTTAATTTATGGCTGCGGTGGCCACGCCATGCAGGAGTACGTAGGCAAGCGCCGAGGTATATGAAGGACCAAGAGAAAGAAACGTCATTGGAGCCTTCCCCGTAGATGGCCTTTATGCGGCGCGGCTACGGATATAGCACGGCGCAGTTCAGCTTGCGGCGTATCCGATGTTTGGTGCATGCATCGCAAGGTAATACCACACACCGCCGAAGGACAGTATGGCAGTTCGTTTTCTCACCTTGTGTCGTTGTCTAAAAGCGGCAATCAAAGCGAATTTATACTACGCCGTTTTACCCAGTACTAGCTGCGGCATCTTTGAATCCACATATTTGACGGCAGGTTTGGATGTAGTTAAATGTTTATGAGTGAAACTTCCCTACATTGCTTTCTAAATGAACAATAGGCTGAAGTGAACAAGTTTTGAGAATCATGGTTACTCACAGGAACCTAAAAGAAGAGAAAAAAAAACATTTTGATATTTATGACATCACATCAACGCAAACGATGTGGGGTTCTGGCATTAAATTATTAACAAAAAATGGAAGTCCGTGTTTACTTTCTGTTCTATTGAAGAGTAATTGTCAACAAAAGCATCACTTTGATCCAATACGATGCATACCTGAGCTTATTTAATGCTCATCTTCAGTGTAATTTTTAGTGTGTCAGGTTTCTGCTTAA
>NC_051171.1:154600073-155070073 GCF_013339725.1 Rhipicephalus microplus | reverse complement strand
CCTCCTCTACTTCTCCTAACCATCCCTGCCTTCTTACGTCACAGGATTCCCCCTCCCCCCGAAAGAAGTCGCGTCAGACGAACAGAAACGAAAATTGAACATGCATGGCTTAGAAATTAACACTGTTAAAAAGGGAAGATCGTTCCATGTCCCAGAAAGTTTCCGTTAACACACTTTATCTTCACAGGAGAGTGCAGCAGTCTGGTAAGTGCTGGAGTTCTGGTGGACGAGGCTGACTGTTGCGTACTGGAAAACACAAGTACACACTGAACGTGGAAACTGCAGATGACGAAAGTGCTTGTATACTTGCAAAGAATGAACGTGGTGTGAAGGCTTTGGAGCACCAGCAGCATGACTTGCGTAGGTGTCGTGTTCTTTGCCTTGATTGGTACACATGCAGCGCTACCAGTCTGCTTTTTTGTTGTCCAAGACTGATGAGCTGATTTCTGTGTCCTTCCGGAATACTGGGTGTGCTTTTGCGCCTTCTTCGTCGTTCTGTGTCCTGTTGTCTCAACAGCTTTGATTGTAGACTGGGTCTTGATCACTCCTGGAGAAAACTTGTGCGATGTTCCTTTTTGCGAAAACATCTTGAATCAGAAGACTTGTTTGTCTTAAGCGAGACATATTGAATTTGTCGTCGCTTCACATGACTAGCTAAGAGATGCCTTCGTTTAACCCTTGAGTGATCATCCGATGATGTTTGTGTTCGTCGTTGTCCTTGTTCGTATAGCCCTTGGAATCTCTGTTGTTCTTGGACTTGCTGGCATTGATGATGTTGCTGCGAAAAAAGCCGAGGTGGCAGCCCTTTTTGACCATGACACTGACTTTCTGGGCAACTGATTGTGGTGTCGAGTGGGCAGGTAGTAGTCTCTAGGCTGTTGTGCTGCATTTTGGGTAATGAAGGTAATGCTTCAGAGTTGATAGATACATCATCAGGGGCTTCTTCTTCGCTGTTCACTGCGAGTGGTTCTTGCGCCTGAATCTGGATGGTAGGTTCAGGGCTTGGCTGAGTATTCTCTGAGCTCCGCAGCTCTATCCCGACCGTTGTGAGCATGCTAGATGTGAGGTGGGCGTTGTGAGCGACGAAAGAGCCAGGTGACGGAAAACCAGGAAATAGCCCAATTGTGCTAGATGGAAAGTAAGCTGATCCAATGTGTGAAGACTGATTTTCACTCTTCGAGTCATCATGGGGTTGTTCGGCATTTTCCCCATGTGTCAGCTGGTCTACCATGAACAAGGCGTTCTTATGACACGAATAGTGACCGTTAGGAGCCTTTGAAAAGCTGCGTCGTAGAAAACCAGGTGGTGGACCATGTATGCGAGACGAAGCATGAAAGGGATCAGTAGGGTGAGCGACGTCTCGTGTCGTATGTTGGTGCCACGACTTTGGAAATGGCGACTTTCGTGCACAAGGGAGCTGCGCTCTATGGTTGAGTTGTTCCCGAAATACGCACGGCCGCCTGTCAGTGAACTGATGTTCCATTTTGTGTTGTGGCAGTGGTCGATTCATTCTGGGCGTTCGAATGCTTGAGGACTGCTTTTGACTGTGACGACTGAGCGCGGTTGTCTGTGGAGGGTGGGTTATAAGCGAATCTTCGTCGTAGTCGTCATTGTATTGTTTAAACCAAACGATCATTTCTTTTTTGATCTTTTCCCATGACTCGTCGTTTTGAAATATGTGGGTGAGGTAGAATTTGAAAGCCTCACCGGAGATGTAGTCGGTAAAGTTGATGATCATCTCCCGCTCCGACCATGATGCAGCGGCAGCGTGGAGCTCGAATAGGTTAAACCAGTCTTGTACGGGTCCGTCGTCCGCTGATCCGGTGTACTTGGGGATGTCAAGGTCGTCTGATGGTGCTGTCATGATGCTGGTCTTGGTGTAGAGTTGGGATGTACTTTTGTGGTCCACGTTCGGTCACTGCGTCTTGCTGAGACGTTCGAAGATGGTGGCCGGTTGATGAAGTGGCCGCCAGGTCTTCATCCTGTCGACTCGTGTGACGCTACGATGAATGGGCGACGTGGCCTGGCTCATACGCCATGTTTATTCCTTTCTGCACTTCTTCCTCCTCTACTTCTCCTAACCATCCCTGCCTTCTTACGTCACATATATATACATAGGCGCACACTTATGAAAAAACATACATTTTTCCTCATTTGCGTTTCGGACGTGTGGCGCGGCTTTGGTCAGAATGAGTGTGTGGCCACTTTTATGGACAGGCATGAACAAGTGGGTACAAAACGCGTGTGATCAACGTATGAGTGTTCCAAAATTTTCGAAACAATCGCGACAACACCAAAAACATTACAAAAACTGTAATACTGTAGACAAGATCATGGGCATGAAAAAATGCATTCGTAACATTGATCATTGACGACGATGATCACACATGGAGGAAAAAAATGTGATAACATTTTGGAAGTAGGGAATACTTTACGGATGTTTCTTTAAATATATTGCGAAAATGCGGACTTGAGGGCATCGTAGAAAAGCATGACAATGTCTACGCATTCGTCAATGCCGGATAACACACTGTTGAATTTATGGACCAAAAAAACATTCTCGAACATCGTGATCATGGTGCGATTTGAAGCCTGATTCTAATAGCGTCGCTATAATCTTGTCAAACGATTGACCTTGTAGATGACCATGCTTTGAAAATGGGAGATATGGAAAACTTTTGACGTGTGATTTGTGGTTGTTGAAATGGATACAAAAGGAAGTATCGGTTTGACCGATGTATTACATGTGGCAGATTGAGCATTCAAGTAATAACATAATGTTGCTGCTATCGCAGTACAAGTGCCCGTTAATCTTAAGTGAATAGTTAGATGTCGCGCTTTTAGCAACAGTCGCAGTGGTCATGTGCACGCAAACATTACATCGAGGTTTGTTACAGGGGTGACAACCAGCAGGAGCAATGAGTTTAGTCTTGGACAAAGTTACAAGACCACGCAAGTTCCTTGATCTTCGATAAACAACTTGTGGTGATTCAGTGAAAATGCTCTTAAGCATCCGATCGCTCTGAGTCAATAAGTTTCAATGCTTTCTGAGTCCATGCGACATTGATTGACATGTGGGGTTTAACGTCCCAAACCACCCTATGTTTACGAAAGACGCCGTAGTGGACGACTCGGGAAATTTCGACCCCCTGGGGTTCTTTAACGTGCACCCAAATCTGAGCACACGGGCCTACAGCACGTTCGCCTCCATCGAAAATGCAGCCGCCGCAACTGGGATTCGATCCCGCGACCTGGGGGTCAGCAGCCGAGTACCTTAGCCGCTAGACCACCGCGGTGGGGCAGTCTATGTGACATAAGAATAGATGCAGAATGCGTTAGAACGATGTTGGTTCCCGAGCCAATCTCGTTCTAATGCAAAATCGGCGTAGACAACAATTGAGGACAAATTGGTTCTGTTCTTGTCACTGGCTTAGGGGGGCGAGGGAGTGAGAGCCTCCTACTCCTCCTACCGCCCCCCCCCACCAAAAAAATAATTGTAATTGCGCACAGTATATAAACGCACACATACAAACGCGCGCACTAACAAACAAGGTATGGTTTAACCACTCCACACCAGAAAAAAAAAATCCGGTTGCGTCTCTGGTCCCTGGTGCCTTGGAGTTGCAGCGGCTGTAAAACAAAATATAAGGGACGACACGCACGAACATGCATGCAGTTGTATGTTTTTATGCTCTAGATAAAACAAACATTAGAGTGACCTCCATCCACGCCTCTAAACGTCACGTGACCAAATTAATGTCACCTACACGCGAGATTTAGAGGTGCAGTGTAAAGGACAGAGAGACATAGAGAGAGAGAGAGAGAAGGCGCGAAGTGGGGAATGGGGAAAGTGTTCGAAAGGAGAACACAGAGAAAATGAAAAAAAAAAAAAGGAGCGGCCCGCAGCTATGTGTCGAGAGACAGTGCAAGGGCTATCACAGGCCTATCAGACCGCCGGAACCGCATTCGCCGAGTTCTTGCCGCGAAGGTTGTCTGGGCCACTCCTGTCGCGAAAGCGGCCGGCAGTGGCGCGCGTTCCGCCGCGATAATCGACGTCCGTTCACACGTGGCGCCCCATTGTCTATCTGTATGTATTTATACTTCGTGTTTTTTTCTTTTTCGCACGAACCAATGCCCATGACAGGAGATGAATAAAGGCTCCCGGTCCTTTTTGCGCAGTCAGAACGTGATAGCCGGAGGCGATGTGATCGTTTCCGTTAGCTCGCTATCAAGAGAATGCGGCACCTGCATGAGAAAGCACGTCTTTTGTGACGGTTCGAATATGGGCTTTGCGCCACTGAAGGGATTTCCCGTTGGCCCTGGGAACGGGTTGCACTATGTCACGGAGCTAAAATGGTGCTCGTTGCGTTCATGCGAACATTTCCCTCGCTTTACGACTGTGAACGAGCCCGGCGCCATTTTATCGTGTACATCCACACCTTCACGTTTATCTCCTTAATGGTAATGAAAGCCGACAAAGGATTGTACATTTTATTTACAATTTCTGCAACAGCAAAATCCTAGCCTTGTGGTTCCCTAATAAGAGGCTAAGTAGTAAGGTGTGTAACATGTGTTGGGCATAATGTGTGTTCCGCGCATTATTATGCCAAACGTTTCCAGCAGAATCATTTCTTTAATTTCGAATTTAATTGAAATAACTCGTAAACTGACAAGGCTCGCGTGCATTATAGAGGTATGGTGAAAAACGTTAGCGGCTATAAACATTAGAAGTTTATTTAAATGTTGTCATTATAAGCGCCGTTAGAACGTAAGGGCTGTGGTTGGAACCACACAGGTAAGCTAGCCAATCAAGAATGAACCCTTTCCCCAACAATGACATCCTTGATCATGTTACCGAGCTCCTCGCCCTTCCCTCGCAATTAAGGCTGCTTCATAAATATTCATCCATTATAACACTTGACAGCTAGATCTCAACAAACTTTGTTCATGTTTATTCTAGCCTGTCATATCGAAAACAATTGCAGCTGCATGGTCTATCGCCAAACTTGCACGCACTGACTGCTCCCTGTACGCACACTATGCGTGAGCCACATCGCTTAAGTCCAAGGCGTACCGATACATTGAGGACGAACTATTGCTCGGAGGCCAGCGGTCAGAGTGAATGTACATGACTGCTGGCGAGGTTGCTTCACTCTTGCCCGCGCTCTCGGTAGCTGTCCTACTGGATAATTCGCACTCTTGGGCAACAGCCGGAAATTATCCTTCGCACGACAGCGGCGGCAACTCGTTCGTTTCGTTCATCGCGGGGGCCCTCGCTACACTCCGCAGACAGACGGGGCGCGTTCTCGTGTGCAGGCTTTAACGGCGGCCGAACACACCTTTCTCGCTCGGTGCGGGAGTGGCCGACGCGGCGGTGCCCTGTCGAAGCGAGCGGGCTCTCATTAGTGCTCGCGTTTGCCTCGCAAAGAAGTCGGCAGACTTGCATGGGGTGCCGCCGCCTTTACCGAACTGCTCGCCGCGCTAATCGCATTTCAAGCCACTCCGTTTCACCTGCTCGCGCACGGTCGTCCGCTGCATTGCACGCGAGGATCCCCACACCTTCGCCCCCTTTCTTTCTCTCGCACTCGCTCAGCCGTTCAAAGGTCACACACCATTTCCATTCCAGATCGCCAGAGCGCGCGGTATACCATCGCGCAATCGCCCCACACTCCGCCCTTCGCGACAACGGTCTTCTTTCGATGCGTTCCGCCTCAAGAGCTTTGTGCACTGCGGCGGAAGCCGCCCAATCCAAACCAATTAATATCGAGAGAAAAGGCGCAGTTTTTGAGATCACTCTCGCGTTGCACACCGCTAATCGTTTCGCGTTCCCAGATGAACCTGCATGGCGTTGGCTCACACCATCGGCCCTTCGTTTCTACACTTCTTACGCGGTAACCTCTTCTCTCCCCCTCGCAGCTTCGGTTGCACTGCACGCTGTTAACGAGAAAGGGAAAGACAGACGACATACCTCCCCGCCGCCACTTATCGTTTGGTGAAACTGATTATTACTCCTTCCTCGTTCACCCCCCCCCCTCGCATGTCTTCTACCATAACGTCGGCGATGGGTTTGCACCTTTGCTGGAGTCGTCCTCTGCACGTGGCCACTGCAGATGAAGACATCGCTTCTTCGTATGATCTTAATTGCCGACCGATAACGTTGTCAGTTGGAAATCATTTACGTCGCTTCCTATTTGCGGGGAGAGGAAGAGGTATCTATAGATGCGCCTGTCCCTTGGAGGAAGGGAAGTCGAGCATAACTGCGCGTGGAAGTTCGTCGACCTGTCCCAACCACGCAGTCGGCTTTCAACCCGGAAATCAACCGATGGTTGTGGTAACTAAGATAACTACAAGATAAAGAAAATGCATAAAGTTGATAACGCCCTCCTTGGAGCACTTATCTGCAGTCGCCTTCGATTGAACGGCGGCATGACGACGCTGCGTCAACACTGTGAAAGCGCGACGAGCTGACTAAACACAAACGCAGATGCGTCACGCGAAAAAAAAAGACAAATAAAAACAAGCATGAACTTGTATTTAAGTGCACGTTAGGAAACAAAGGTCGTCACAATTAACCTAACCCCTCAGACTCCCCCCCCCCCCCCCCTAGCCTAAAGTGCGCGTCTCGTATTCTTAACACAATTTTGGTACTTGAAACCCTAACTTTATATTTTCGTCAGGTGTCGGTAATGAAAGTGGCCAGTCTGCACTGGTCCTCAATTGTTCAACTTAGCTAATTAACTATTTGAGAGCTCTGTGACTATCAACAAAACTACTCATTCACTAATTGCACTTACACATGCGATGGTATGCAAAACACGCAAGGGAGCACAGATTTTGCTTTAGCGCACACGGAAACGAGCGTCAGTAGCAGAGCGACTTTCTTGTCTCTTTGTAATCGTTCTGTTTCTCGCGCTATACCTATCGTCATGTCATACCGACTAGCCCAAACTGCCACACTTCTAAGGTATCCGTCTGAACACGGGGCTGGGGGCTGGTAGGGAGAACTGACCACCCACATTGTTTATGTGAACGCATGTGAATATCACAGTGAAATCGTTACACACGTGTGCATCGATTGCTGTTCATTACGCAAGGGGTGCCCAATCAGCCCCGTCTGATACATTGTGTGCCCAGTACCATCTAAAACATACCCCCCGCCCCCCGCACACACACGTACACACACTTCAATCACTGACACAGAAACCTACTACAGGCACATTCCGAGCCCTAGTTTCAAGCCGCCGCCGCCGCATGACGCGATTGCGCTGTGCGTCATGAGCACGCGTTCTCCTGGCTGGCAATATCAAAAATGCAGTTTAAAGCTTGGTCAGCTGTCCATCAACCACGAGAGCCGCCCGACCACTGCCATAACACATGAAGCCCCGGATGACCCAGAGTGCACTCTTCGTTGTTTCATTCTCGCTGCATTCCCTGTCTTCACCTTGTTGGTCGAGTCGAGACGAGCTCCTCACGTGGGGCCTATACCTGTACACAGAGTGAATGAACGCGGGTATAAAGTGGGCAATAGCAACATGCGGCCTCCGCACGCTGTCTGACGCAGCCGAGGCTGTTGACAGGGCGGGCGTGAGGAACAGGCAGGTCCGTGAAGGCCTATCAGACCGCCGGAACCGCATTCGCCGAGTTCTTGCCGCGAAGGTTGTCTGGGCCACTCCTGTCGCGAAGCGGCCGGCAGTGGCGCGCGTTCCGCCGCGATAATCGACGTCCGTTCACACGTGGCGCCCCATTGTCTATCTGTATGTATTTATACTTCGTGTTTTTTCCTTTTTCGCACGAACCAATGCCCATGACAGGAGATGAATAAAGGCTCCCGGTCCTTTTTGCGCAGTCAGAACGTGATAGCCGGAGGCGATGTGATCGTTTCCGTTAGCTCGCTATCAAGAGAATGCGGCACCTGCATGAGAAAGCACGTCTTTTGTGACGGTTCGAATATGGGCTTTGCGCCACTGAAGGGATTTCCCGTTGGCCCTGGGAACGGGTTGCACTATGTCACGGAGCTAAAATGGTGCTCGTTGCGTTCATGCGAACATTTCCCTCGCTTTACGACTGTGAACGAGCCCGGCGCCATTTTATCGTGTTACATCCACACCTTCACGTTTATTCCTTAAGGTAATGAAAGCCGACAAAGGATTGTACATTTTTATTACAATTTCTGCAACAGCAAATCCTAGCCTTGTGTTCCCTAATAAGAGGCTAAGTAGTAAGGTGTGTACATGTGTTGGGCATAATGTGTGTTCCGCGCATTATTATGCCAACGTTTCCAGCAGAATCATTTCTTTAATTTCGAATTAATTGAAATAAACTCGTAAACTGACAGATGGCTCGCGTGCATTATAGAGGTATGGTGAAAAACGTTTAGCGGCTATAAACATTAGAAGTTTATTTAAATGTGTCATTATAAGCGCCGTTAGAACGTAAGGGCTGTGGTTGGACCACACAGTAAGCTAGCCAATCAAGAATGAAACCTTTCCCCAACAATGACATCTGATCATGTTACCGAGCTCCTCGCCCTTCCCTCGCAATAAGGCTGCTTCATACATATCATCATTATCAACACTTGACAGCTGATCTCAACAAACTTTGTTATGTTTATTCTAGCCTGTCATATCGAAAACATTCTGAAGCTGCATGGTCTATCGCCAAACTTGCACGCACTGACTGCTCCCTGTACGCACCACTATGGCGTGAGCCACATCGCTTAAGTCCAAGGCGTACCGATACATTGAGGACGAACTATTGCTCGGAGGCCAGCGGTCAGAGTGAATGTACATGACTGCTGGCGAGGTTGCTTCACTCTTGCCCGCGCTCTCGGTAGCTGTCATACTGGATAATTCGCACTCTTGGGCAACAGCCGGAAATTATCCTTTCGCACGACAGCGGCGGCAACTCGTTCGTTTCGTTCATCGCGGGGGGCCCTCGCTTACACTCCGCAGACAGACGGGGCGCGTTTCTCGTGTGCAGGCTTTAAACGGCGGCCCGAACACACCTTTCTCGCTCGGTGCGGGAGTGGCCGACGCGGCGGTGCCTGTCGAAGCGATCGGGCTCTCATTAGTGCTCCGCGTTTGCCTCGCAAAGAAGTCAGCAGACTGCATGGGGTGCCGCCGCCTTTACCGAACTGCTCGCCGCGCTAATCGCATTTACCCACCGTTGTTTCACTGCTCGCGCACGGTCGTCCGCTGCATTGCACGCGAGGATCCCCACACCTTCGCCCCCTTTCTTTCTCTCGCACTCGCTCAGCCGTTCAAAGGTCACACACCATTTCCATTCCAGATCGCCAGAGCGCGGTGTCGGTATACCATCGCGCAACCGCCCCACACTCCGTCCTTCGCGACAGTGGTCTTCTTTTTCGATGCACTCCGCCTCAACAGCTTTGTGCACTGCTGCGGAAGCTAAGCCGCCCAATCCAAACCAATTAATATCGAGAGAAAAGGCGCAGTTTTTTGAGATCACTCTCGCGTTGCACACCGCTAATCGTTTCGCGTTCCCAGATGAACCTGCATGGCGTTGGCTCACACCATCGGCCCTTCGTTTCTACACTTCTTACGCGGTAACCTCTTCTCTCCCCCTCGCAGCTTCGGTTGCACTGCACGCTGTTAACGAGAAAGGGAAAGACAGACGATCATACCTCCCGCCGCCACTTATCGTTTGGTGAAACTGATTATTACTCCTTCCTCGTTCACCCCCCCCCCTCACTGGCATGTCTTCTACCATAACTTCGGCGATGGGTTGCACCTTTTCTGCATGGAGTCGTCCTCTGCACGTGGCCACTGCAGATGAAGACATCGCTTCTTCGTATGATCTTAATTGCCGACCGATAACGTTGTCAGTTGGAAATCATTTACGTCGCTTCCTATTTGCGGGGAGAGGAAGAGGTATCTATAGATGCGCCTGTCCCTTGGAGGAAGGGAAGTCGAGCATAACTGCGCGTGGAAGTTCGTCGACCTGTCCCAACCACGCAGTCGGCTTTCAACCCGGAAATCAACCGATGGTGTTGGTAACTAAGATAACTACAAGATAAAGAAAATGCAATAAAGTGATAACGCCCTCCTTGGAGCACTTATCTGCAGTCGCCTTCGATTGAACGGCGGCATGACGACGCTGCGTCAACACTGTGGAAAGCGCGACGAGCTGACTAAACACAAACGCAGATGCGTCACGCGAAAAAAAGACAAATAAAAACCAAGCATGAACTTGTATTTAAGTGCACGTTAGGAAACAAAGGTCGTCACAATTAACCTAACCCTCAGACTCCCCCCCCCCGCCCCCCCCCTAGCCTAAAGTGCGCGTCTCGTATTCTTATCACAATTTTGGTACTTGAAACCCTAACTTTATATTTTCGTCAGGTGTCGGTAATGAAAGTGGCCAGTCTGCACTGGTCCTCAATTGTTCAACTTAGCTAATTAACTATTTGAGAGCTCTGTGACTATCAACAAAACTACTCATTCACTAATTGCACTTACACATGCGATGGTATGCAAAACACGCAAGGGAGCACAGATTTTGCTTTAGCGCACACGGAAACGAGCGTCAGTAGCAGAGCGACTTTCTTGTCTCTTTGTAATCGTTCTGTTCTCGCGCTATACCTATCGTCATGTCATACCGACTAGCCCAAACTGCCACACTTCTAAGGTATCCGTCTGAACACGGGGCTGGGGGCTGGTAGGGAGAACTGACACCCACATTGTTTATGTGAACGCATGCGAATATCACAGCGAAATCGTTACACACCTGTCCATCGATTGCTGTTCATTACGCAAGGGGTGCCCAATCAGCCCCGTCTGATACATTGTGTGCCCAGTACCATCTAAAACATACCCCCCGCCCCCCGCACACACACGTACACACACTTCAATCACTGACACAGAAACCTACTACAGGCACATTCCGAGCCCTAGTTTCAAGCCGCCGCCGCCGCATGACGCGATTGCGCTGTGCGTCATGAGCACGCGTTCTCCTGGCTGGCAATATCAAAAATGCAGTTTAAAGCTTGGTCAGCTGTCCATCAACCACGAGAGCCGCCCGACCACTGCCATAACACATGAAGCCCCGGATGACCCAGAGTGCACTCTTCGTTGTTTCATTCTCGCTGCATTCCCTGTCTTCACCTTGTTGGTCGAGTCGAGACGAGCTCCTCACGTGGGGCCTATACCTGTACACAGAGTGAATGAACGCGGGTATAAAGTGGGCAATAGCAACATGCGGCCTCCGCACGCTGTCTGACGCAGCCGAGGCTGTTGACAGGGCGGGCGTGAGGAACAGGCAGGTCCGTGAAGGCCTGTTGTTGTTGTTCATACGGGCCGCAATGCTGACTCTTTCTTCATTCAACGAGCATTTCAAATCAGCGCACCGCCTGACCCACTTATTTGCGAACGTCATCTGCAATAGTCCACTCTGCGGTCACTCATTATATATATATATATATATATATATATATATATATATATATATATATATATATATATATATATATATATATATATATATATATATATATAATCTGCGCCAGCTTATACACTGGGACTTGTAGAGTCCTCATGGATGAAGATGCGGTTGTACGGTTGTATATATACTGGTATGCGTACATACATACGCAGTTTGTGTGCGAGGGGTGAAACGAGCCGGAGATCACGCTTGGGAAACTCGAGTTGTGAGTTTCCTGTGAGCCTGTCCATGTGACACGCTTTCCGACGTGCATGCGATCGCTGACCGGTCACGATAGCACGAGTGGTGATACACTGCTGGTATGTATGTAGTATATATAACATAAATTGACTGGAGCTGTTTCTTTGACGCGGTTGGGAAGCGCCCGACTCTGTAACGGAAAGTTTAAAGCTGTACACTACTTCGCGCACGTGGGCAGATACACATATATTGGCATATACAGGGTGTCCCAAGTAACTTAAGCCAGAGTTTAAAAATATGCCGGCACACGTAATTACGACGCGACCAAATGCATGTTGCTCACCGTTGCCTGGAGTTAGACTATTTTTTGTGTTCTCATATATTGTTTAATGAGATCTGTTTAATATTATAACATTTGAGGGAACGAAGATCAATGAAAAATTTCAATGAGAAAGTTGTAGATCGGTTTGCAAAACGTCCTATTAGACACTTTTGAACTTTATATCTGTTAGGTATTAGTGTTTATCTGCTAATTACAAATGCCCGCGAAGTACAAAAAGATGCCACGTGACGAACCCTCTCGCACTTCAGTGCGCACGATGATTCTAGTGCTCCCCAACGAACGACACGCTTCTATCGCACCGCTTCATGACAGTGATAAGAAGTCACAGCGGTTATCATATTTTGTGGCCCAAAGAAAAACGTGTTCATCTTAATGCCACCATCATTGTTGTGGCCCTGCCGAGACAGCACAATGGTGCAAATGCTATGGTCGTTCGTACGCGGAACGTTAGGGAGCACTAGAATCATTGTGCGCACTGGCACACGAGTGGGTTTGTTACGTGGCATTTTTTGTATTTCGTGGGCATTTGTAATTAGCAGAAAAACACTAATACCTAACAGATATAAATTTCAAAAATGTCTAATAGGACGTTTTGCAAACCGATCTACAACTTTCTCATTGAAATTTTTCGTCCATCTTCGTTCCTTCAAAAGTCAGAATATTAAACAGATCTCATTAAACAATATATGAGAACACAAAAAACTGTCTGGCTAACTTCAGGAAACGGTGAGCAACATGTATTTGGTCGCATTGTAATTGCGTGCGTCGGCAGGGTTTTAAACTCTGGCTAAAGTTACCTGGGGCACCCTGTATTTTCACAGGAATCCAAACGACACCCCAAGTTTACTATGTGTAACGAAAGATGTCTTTTGTATGAACCAACGTCACATCCTTGCTCATGGTGGTGATTGCGGAAGGGGGGTAGGGTTGTGTGATAACAGGTATTAATGTCTTCCCTCCCTCTTGCTATCTACAGTACCAGTACTCAAAAAACACTCATTCCTTTTGAGTACTGATCTACTGCGTATACAGTCATTGGGAAAATCATTACCAACAATTAGAAAATACCGGTAACTAGGAATGAAAGGTGTACAGCAATGTTTTCGGTGGTCAGTTAACTACAGTGAATGGAAGTGAGCGTCAGGTTAGATTGTATATTTCCAGGCATATTTTTTTATTTAAATAAAAAATAAACGAAGAAGTTTTTGTCAACATTACTCGATAGACTGCAAAGGATGCGATTAGGGTCACTTCTCTGTTGAGTAACTCTACTGTGCGTTTTAGAAGGTGTGAAAGAGAGAGAACACGTGGAGAAAGGCAGGGAGGTTAACCAGGGCTGAGCCCTGGTAGGCTACCCTGCACTGGGTAAGGGGAGAAGGAGAAGGAAGGCTATAGAGGAGGAAAGGTCTATTGTATGGTGCAATTTGGGAAGAACGCTATACAATCTGCGTGGGACGGCTAGGCAGCGTGATGCACCGTCTCATCAACATACATGATCAGCCGCATGCACAGAGTATTGACGAGACAGCCAGCAAGTTGTTTAGGTTCCTCCTGATGGACACGTCAGAAAAAAAAAATTAATACTCACACCGGGCACGAAGTGCCCGAAGTACAGAGCGAGGTAAAAGTGAGCTATTCCCGCTGTTTTAATTTCGCCATATGCAGTGCGCATGAAAAAAGCCATCAGACCGGATTTCGGTAAGGCCGTACGCAAAACAGGCCCCGCGACACAACGAGACATACGAATAAACAAATACAACGGGTAGGAGGAGGAGGAGCTGTATCTTCAGTGAGCTCTCGGGAGCTGAGCCACCCGTCTGGCTTCATTCATTAATTACTGCGCTATCGTGCATGAAGCTTGCATGAGGTAAATAATTGCTCGACGTCGAATCCTGCGGCACCTCTGAATCGGTGAACGAAATATCCCCCCCCCTTTTATTCAGAAAAAATATAAAAAATCTATCTTGCTGACACACACACACACACACACACACACACACACACACACACACACACACACACACACACACACACACACACACACACACACACACACACACACACACACACACACACACACACACACACACACACATGCGCGCGCAATCACTACTGGGACCGCCCGGGGCGTGGAATCGGCGCATGCGCGCACAGAGAGAATTAAGGAATAGACAAGCCAGATTAGTTCTCTTGCCACGAAGCCGGATGCGCGATTATACGCTCGTGTATGTATAGACAGCCGTTGCGCATCTCATGAAAGGAGGAGGAAAATAAACAAACAAAAAAAAGAGATGGAGAAGTAAGCAAAACCACGGTGCGCTTTATTTTGCTGCCGAACCGCGGTAGCGTATACGTGTCACGACCTCTGGTATACGCTGGACGCAGCGGTATACACCTCGGCGGGCCAGTGCGAGAGAACGAAACGGATTTCAAGACCACAAACAAAAGTCCTTGCGAGCATGAAAGAATGCCGCGTGCAGACTCCTGGTTTCTCGTCTCCTGGTTCCCACGTATAGAGGAGAAACGCGTCAGAGAAGCGTTATACGCTCATGACAGGATCCATTAGTGTGAGGGGGGAGGGGAGGGTTCGAGCGGGGCGTTACCAATGGCTTCTGCCGCAGTAGCCGTGAAAAGCACGAAGGGCTTATCCAGTTTTCGCGCGTGTAATTCGCGTTACGGGGTCGTTATACCCACGGCCTGGTTGATATGGTGAGAATGTGCGCAGGACGGAACGCCGGACGGTATTGATTTCGTTGAGTATTCGCGCCGAGCATTGATTTCGTTGAGTATTCGCGCCGATTGACTTTCAGGGCCAGCGTTACAAGGCCTGGCTTATGCGACGAATAGTAACACTAGCCTTATTTTGGCGAGTTGTTTTATCTTTACCGGGTATACATAAAAAGCGTTAACGACGAAAAACTGTAGTAAAGACGCGACACAAGACCTATAGCAATGCAAAGCATATCGACGCGAATTGCTGTGATGAAAAGTAGCGATGCAAAGTGCCACTGTGGGGCGGTCATGACTTCTTTCGACTAACGCGTTCGCTTTCGGTACCAAGCGATTTTGACGCGAAAAACAAGACGACTAGAGACAGCGTTATGAGGTGAAGAAAATCACCGCTATATCCACAAAGTGAGTCATGTTAGAGCAGCTTCCTCGTAGATGACTGGAAAAAAGCGCGAATCCTCCGTACACAACTCCTATCAGCGTATATAGACTTGATATCGTTTTTATATCTCCGGGGCTGTCCCCGCAGAGTCCTGCGTTGAGCCCGAGCTGCTGCTGCGTTGAGAGCCTACCACGCTGCTAAGACTTCTGAGGTGTTCACAAGGTCGAGCGGTTACGAAGTGTTCCCTGGGTGAGCTGCCGGTGAAGAGAAAGGAAGCACACGTGCCGAGAGAAGGAGGAGGAGGAACAAACGTTACTATTATAAAAAAAAAGGGAATTGGGGGTGCGCATTATTCCTGAAACACATTTCCTCAAGCTCAGATAAGAGCTTTTAGGAGCGAAGCTCCTTAAGGCGTGGGCTGTGCGTCCCCTGTATGTAGCCACCTCTCGTTCAGTTCTTGCAGTGTTCACTAGATGGCGGTACTTGTAGCTGACGGCATTAAGTATTACGCTAGCCACCGCCCGATCTAAAGGGTACAGCCATATCCATCCGTCCATCCGTCCATCCGTCCGTCCGTCCATCCATCCATCCATCCATCCATCCATCCATCCATCCATCCATCCATCCATCCATCCATCCATCCATCCATCCATCCATCCGTCCGTCCATCCATCCGTCCGTCCGTCCGTCCGTCCGTCCAAAAGATGCAAGATGTTATAAACTAGACGGCGGTACGTGTAGTTGATTATGAAAGATGCGAGGTGTTATAAAATAGGAATGACGCCACATATGGCGCGTGTCATCGTTCGATATAGTGCGGCGACGTACGCTAGGGGGAGCGTTGCAATAAAATCGAGTGGGCAAAATGTACGGAGGATTCATGGTTTACCAGGTTTACCTTCGGAGCTTCGCCCACTCATCATCATTCACTTCGTGGATGTGGCGGCACTTTTTTTTCTCGGCCACTACCGTTATATAAGAAATTTCACAATAGAAGTAATGAATGAATGAATGAATGAATGAATGAATGAATGAATGAATGAAATCACCCGAAAGCCAAAGCCTTGAACGGCAGTGCAGCATCTAGTGAGCATTTTCGAAATCAAACTACACCACCTCGTAATCACAAAAAGGTCACGACATCGTCTTTCGGAGGTTACCTGGGCATGGTGGTATCAGCGGAAATAATTCCGCAGATGATGCTGCTCACACGTCCCATCAGGAAGCAAACAGCGTTCTAATTCTGCTTTCAAGAGCGGACGCTGTGAGGCAGATTCGTCAACTGGCCCGCAGTCTCACACTGACTGAGTGGAACACACCAAGCATACATACGACGTACCAGGCTACATGAGCTTGACCCTTTGACTATAACTCCGTCCTCCACCTGGCCTACGTCCACGTGAAGCTTCGCTTCTCTGTCGCCTTTGCCATGGAGTTGCTTTCACGAAAGCATATACCTCGTTAATCGGAAAGACTGACAGTGCAACATGCGACGTTTGCAGCACAGGTGAAAATATTTTATTTCTCCCTGTAATTTTACTCCCTGTATATTTCTCCCTGTAACAATATTTTACTCACGTAACAATATTTTACTCCATGTAACATCATTTTATGACATGATAATAAACTGATTGATTGATTGATTGATTTGATTGAAATATGAAACACCTGCTGTGCCACTGTCCTCAATTTGCCTCAGATGAACAAGTACTTGCCAACGCCTTGCGGTGACTGGATGATCGCCACTTTCTGCGCTAGTGCTATTACAGCACGGTCCCATCCCTCGACAGCCAACAAGGCAGTGAAAGTCCTTTTCTGTTTTTTTTTTGAGGACTACGGGTTTGTGTGAATGCTCCTGACTTGCTGTGGAGTGCTACACGCTGCAGATAATTTACTTTCTGTCCCTCCCTTTTTCTTTTCCTTCTCTTCCCTTTTCTTCATCTTTCTTGTCCCCTTCCCTAATGCCCCAGTGTAGGGTAACCAACCCGATGTGTTTCTGGCTCACCTCCCTGCCTCCTCTCTTTGTCTGCTTCCTCCTCATCTGAAAGCCACCACCTTGAACGGCGGCGCACCATCTAGTGAGCACTGTTGGAATCACCGGCGAAGTGTTCACGCCACCACCACCGCTCGACAATGTACGAGCATAAGAAGCTTGCCAAACAAGCTCCTAAATATAGTTCGTTGAATTCAGTCTATGACAGCTAAAGCTGGTTCATAGCGTCTTCATAGACAAAAAGTTATCCTGTTCTCTCGAGGAACTCCCTCGTGGTACAATTCCTCGGTATTAGGCTGTTTCAAACAAGAGTGCGTGAAAGTAGGAGCTGTGGACACCGACGCCTCTTTTTGATCTATTATATTTTTTCCAAGCACATCCGGCGCTCTTTGAGTGCTTCTGTCGAAGAGACGTCCAGAATCAGCTAACGTCCATCGATCGACTGCGCTTGGTGCTTGAGCGGGTTTCGATATTGTTTGCGATTACGTACGTATGGCGCACGTACGTAAACAAACGCTGAAGGGCTAACACCTCTGCAATCGCAGGCGTTAATACTGTCGTCATTCTGGAGGCATGCTAGTTGCGCTCATCGCAGCCTCAGTTTAGCCGTCAAACTTGGTTGAATTTAGCCTAGCGGCCTTCGGCTCTCCGAGACCTCAGATGCCACCGTCAGCGGAGTACTTACGTATACAACACTGCGTGAAAGTCGTGAAAAGCGGCACCCAGCATGCACGGCAAGCGAGCATGCGACGCGGAGTCGCGGGAAAAAGGCACCCCACGTACGAAATCTGCGGCCAGCCCCTCTCACATTTTTTATACATAGGAAGGCATTCCGCGCGCGATCATGCCCCGCACGCAGTGGCGCTGGATGGCCAGCGCATGCCGTCAGCCCGGCCAGGCGGCCGGTCCTCTCCGCGCGGACCGCGTCCCGCCGGGGTCGGGCGCCGCGCTTCCCAAGCTGCAGGACTACCGCATGCTAATGTCTCGCCGGTCGTAATGGTGTCTTAATGTGGGGGCTTCTGGGCTGGCTCGCCGTTTAGCGACCTTACCTCCACCCCCAGCCACCCCCCTTGCCCCCATAGAGGCCCGTCTGGACGGGCCGTGCCTGCACCCCAAGAAGGCGCCCCTCAGATGGAAACGCGCGCCAGGCACCCCCCTATAGCTGGCCGGCTTCCGTGCGATCAACGCGAAGGCGCACCAGTTCTGCGCAACTCCCCGCGCGATGCCTCACTGTATAGCAATAAGAGCGTGGATTCGTACACCGACGGACTGGTAGCTGTCATTTACGTTCATTCGCCTGTGAACACTGCGCTCTTGCACCTGACAGAGCATAGGCCGAAGTACAAAAACAATGCAACCTATTCTATGATCGGGGTGTAACAATGTCTCATCGCAGGTACCTAGCCCCTTCAACCGGGGAAATTTCTAGCACCATTTGCGAGACGAATATTGCCGGTGTTTGACGCACATTTTAGAAGCCCTCGAGCGTTAAGATGGTCAGGCACGTCAGACGCCACGACCTCGATCGAAGCCGCCTAATCGCGCCGCTATATGAGATGCAGCATTTATTCCGACTTCGCCAGACGCAACCGACGTATACTTATACTGCTCGCCATGGCCGCCACGGAATCGATTATTCGAACAAAGTTCAGAGGTCGTGGTGGCACAAAAACTACACGGGAGCCAAATTATATGGAATGGAGACTTGCATGATGCCTACATTGAGGTGCCTAATGCACCTGCCTTTTCCCAGCGCTTCTCAAGTTCAGTGGATAATTTATAAAGGCAATGCTAGAAGCGTCCCATGAAATGTGCTCCAAAACGGTGAACATACCAATCAAATAATTTATTTCTGCTCCATGGTTCGAGCATATGCACAGGGGTGTCAAATGAGCAAGTTCCTGCCCCACTACACGCGCTGCCACTCTATTTTAAAAACCAGCAACAGCGGTTTAGTGTTGTGGCCTTCACAGGCGCTGCTTTGCTACGGATTGAGGAGCAGCACAGTGCCAAGCTTGCCGCTTTGAAAAGTCCAGTGCTTCCTTTATAGTCTGTAGCTCTGCATCATGTCGTAAGGGGAGCAATCCAGACCTGAACGAAACATTATGAATCGCCCCTCTCAGTGTGTGTGTGTGTGTGCGTGTGTGTGTGTGTGTGCGCGCGCGCGCGTGTGTGTGTGTGTGTGTGTGTGTGTGTGTGTGTGTGTGTGTGTGTGTGTGTGTGTGTGTGTGTGTGTGTGTGTGTGTGTGTGTGTGTGTGTGTGTGTGTGTGTGTGTGTGTGTGTGTGTGTGTGTGTGTGTGTGTGTGTGTGTGTGTGTGTGTGTGTGTGTGTGTGTGTGTGTGTGTGTGTGTGTGTGTGTTATTTGAAAACAAAGCCTCTTAGTTCCAAAAAAATTCATCTCACTCCGGAAGTGGAACACCGGGCCAACGCCTTTGCGGGTTGGTCGCCCGACTAATTAAGCTAACCAGTAATCTAGCTGTTGCATCTTGATGACGAAATCATTGAAACTTTTTTTTATATTCCCGTATGGACGTACTTGTGACTTCATGCTACAAACAAGCCGGTGTCGCTTTCAATTCCTTGAGCCTTGCGCCACCTCGCGCGCTTCCACAGAACTGATTTGCAGTGATTTGTGTGCATGTACTTCGAGTTCACACTCACGCTGCCGACAGCTAGCTTCCCTGTTAGCTCATTTAGAAGAGCGACCTGCCATAGAAGGAGTTGGCCCATGTTCGATCCCCTGACCAGGACGACGTTTTTTGGCAAGATATATGAAGCTTTCTTTCCAAGAAGTCCGAGCGACAATCCTTGCATGTTCGTGCTATATACATACGGCCAGTTGTCTCTCTGGCTTGCTTAACCATTCCGTCAGCTTGCCGGATTCTACGCTACTGATCCCCAACAATATCGTTTGATCAGAGTTCGCAGTTACTTCTCCAGAGACGCAACTCCCTACTCCTCGGGTCCGGCACCCCCTCATGCTCCTTCGCCCAGCCGCGGGAGGCGCGTTTCATTTCCGCTCCAGGTGTGCCCGTCGGTAGCCTTCAAATCAATTCACTCGCACGTAGAACACACACGCAGGGTGATGTTATCTATTTGGACTCTATACGGAACGTGACGGTGGAACCAAAAATGCGCCCCGAGTGTCCACACGATTCTTACCTCAATGTAAAAGTTGTTGTGTTTAGATCTAGGCACACGAAAAATAACTCGGAGGTGTGAAACATAATTCGCAGTCCCCACAAATTCAGGTTGCTTCTCATTATCTTGTTAAACAGATCATAGTTTTTTTTTCAAACCCATTTAACTAGGGAAAATATATGAGGTAGTTGCAATTATCAAACATCCATATTTGATGGCCGTATTTACATTACATTGGCTGCGTTGCATGTATACCATTGATTTTGTCACATGTCCCTCCGATATCAATGCGATTCTCTCCACCGTATTATGGGACCACTATATGCAAAACATCGCCTCAAGCTACAAAAGCGCACTATAGCCAGGTATAAAAAATACGCAGGAGCTGTGTGTTTACATAACACGATGCCGTCGTGCCAATGGAATGAGAAGCTCCATTCACTGACCGAGGACCGTAAATTGAATCCCGTTGCGTCTGCTCGTAAATATGTACATTTAGGATTCATTTCGCCTTCATCAATTTTAATCTGCATGGCCATGAGATATTGCAGACGGAGCAACAATCGACAGTGCATGCACGTCCAGAATATAAGGTTCGAAATGAGCTTCCTAATGCATCTCTTGTCACCATTCTTGTTCACGAAAGTGCAAGAAAGATAGAAGTCATTATCAATAATATATTTCGTTTTGTTGCGTAAAAAGTGCCTCTTATTCAACACGTGCCGTCGTAGGCGCTCTGCCGTACGATCATTATCTGGCGCCGGAAAAGAGTCGCTCGTTTATAATGAATCCATTTTATGTTGGTCTTATCGAGACCTTGGGAAGAGCCGAATGGGTGCATTGTTATTAAACGGTCCATGAGATAGCAGTCGCGTCACCATAAATAACTTATTTGAGTACGGCTTATATTAATTGATCGAGAGAGAAAACCAATACACAATACTTTCTTTGGTCACAACGCGAAGGAATCTTACCGGGTGTGTGAACGTCCATCGCTACCATCAAAACCTCCTCAGAAAGCGCCGGTGCGGTAAAAAAGAAAGAGACAGAAACAGCATGCAATCGCGTAAGACCAAGAAAAGAAAATTGAAATAGTTTCTTGCATCTGTTACCATCTCTGGGCGAAATGCATCGACACCTTCCCAGAGATAATTTCGTTCAGAGAATCACGATTCCGCTCCGGTGCAATACTACCCTGTCCAGATAATGTGGCCCTATACACTCATTCACGCCCAAAGTGTCGATTAGTATGCGGCCTTGATTTAACCTTTTCTTTGCCTCATTCTCGTTCATGTACCAAGCTATATTCTGACTCGTTTTCAGCTAGTGCTGTTACGTGGCTTTATCACAGCCCCGTTCCTTCATGAACAAGAAATAGAAACGCCGGTTCATCTGCATGCACACGCATATACTATCGTTCCGCTCAAAATATACGTTCGCTTGACGCGCGGCTCGACCAATGTTAAAAAACCAACGGGGAGAGCCGCGCTAACTCGATATATGGTTATCGACCCGATTCTTATATTCTAATCCGGTTTTCCCATCTCCGATGGTCTCGACGGGATGCCCAAGAAGAGAAGCAAGAATCAAAGATGGAATCGAGAGAAGAATGAAAGGATCACTCGCGAGAATTCCCGAAGCTTCACGCGACAAAGAAGTTACAAAACTGCCCATGCAACGTAAAAGCCCATGGAAGGAAGAGAAAAAGAAGTGATAGGTGGCTTCGGAAGGGTGCGTGTATGTGGGCGCATGGATGGATGAGAGGATTCGCGAGGAAGGAATGAAGAAAGCTTAAAGAATAGTTAAGGTTCCGTGTGTACACAGAGGAGAGGGGGCGGACTGTATTTTATGCAGCATATATATATAAACACTTCCCGTTGGAAAGAGTGTCCACTCCAACGATCGAGACCCCCGGACGGACGTTCCTATAGGCTCTTATCTCACTGTCCGGCGGCGGCGTCAGTTGGCGAAGAAGGCAAGCTCATAAACTTCGAGATGCCCGCTGCGGCTGCAGGCATTGAGACGAAACGAAGACGCAGTTATTGGCGCGTCCTCTGGGAGATCGTCTTGTCTGCGACGACATTCCGAGTCCCCCCCCCCCCCTCTTTTTTTTTAAAGCTCCGGCAAAATGTCCTCTTCGCTTATCTCGTATTTCGAGCGTTATTTTGTCGCAGTGTTTTTTTTTTCTCTGCCGCACTACTTAGTCACGTGTACAAAATTTTTAAAAAGAACAATAGCAAGCTCTTTCTTAGTTTCATTCTCTTATTATCATTTTTTTATCTCATGGGTACCTCTTTCTACAAATGGAGTGCTCATTTAAATGTACAGTGCTTGGTCCCCACTCACGCGATCATTAATTATGTACCAAACAGATTTACGAGGTAATTTTCTTTTTCCTATTTCACCTGCACTGGCTTAACTGCTTCAATAGTATTGCTCTGAGATGCAGATGTGTCTGCTTCAAAGCTTTTTTTTTATTCCTTAACCTGCATTCTTGTGTACTTTCTTTCCTCCTTTTTTTGTTGTTGTGGTTCTGTTGACGAACATCCAGTACCTCATATTCAGCTCACTTTTTTCTCTCTTTGAAGACATTAGATGAGCGATGGGGATAGGAAAATGAATTCTCGGAAAAGCGTCTTCAAATAAGAAAGACGTTCATGCTCCTTCTCAGACACTGCTCCTATGTACGACAATACAACCACGTACCGAAAGCGGCATCTGACAATTCACGCTCGCTGAAGTTAGTTATCTTTTAGTATTCTTTTATTATCAGTGCTCTTCGCGTTTCCCCCGTCAATATTCGTTCAGTGTGGTTACCTCCGAGCTGTCTCAATGAGGTCAGACCGTATCACGCCTTCAAGTGGCGAGATGATGCTTCACAATTGCGGTTCGCTTGGTCAGCGTATTATCATCATTTCAAATATTTAATGCCAGAGCATGTTGTCTCCTGTCATCCTTCCACAAACTTGCTATGCATCAGTGCATGAAGAGTCAGTGACCAATCGTGAATTATACGTGGTGATGTCTGTTTGTTTGCTCGCTTGTTCGATTCTTAGAGACTTGCAGCAGTGAGTGCGAACAGCCTCATTCCGTAAAGTCCGATTTTTACACTAACTCCGAAAGCGGCCAATATCATCGTGATCCATAAGAACAACATCAACAAAAAAAGAACAACGAAGGGCGTAGAAAAAAAAGCATCATAACCTAAACTATGCAACAAAGACCTTTGCTACGGATAGGTAGGTATTTAAAAGTGAACTTATTCGGCAGAGATCTGTCGGGCTGGGTACCTATATTCGTATACGTACATACCTTTGCGCGCATATGTAGAATTTGCAAAAGTTACGAATTGGGAAGGGTGGGAGAGGGGGGCAGTTAGGTAGAAGAACACTTCTCAGTGTTTTCTCACTACGTCTGCAGGCTTGATGGCTTCGATTTCCAACCGAGGAGGCAGTGCATTCCGAATATGATGGAATGCCCGTCGGTCGTATACGCGCCGTTAGACCCAAGTTTAAGAAAATCGCGCGTTTTCCCGAAGGTCAGAGTCTTACAATCGAACGTGAAATCCGCCCTCGTCGTTTTCAATAAAAGCGGCCTCCAAACCGGCGTATCGCGCGAAGGCACGTGCACCTTCTATTGCACCGGCGGCAAGGTCGCAAGCGAAGCGCTGCTCGCCAACAACTACGTCGCACCCGCAGGACCGAAGATCTCCGCTACGAACGCAGCACTTCCCAGACTGTATCGATCCGATAACGTCCTCTTGGCTGTCAAGTCCGGAAACCACGAAGGGATGAGCGCAGAAAACAGCGACCCACTGGCGCCCGCTGCAGGGGCGACCTTCACATCTCGGTAAACAAGCGTGCACAGCGTACGCGTTGAAGAAGGCCTTGGCGTTCTGGCAGTGATGTGTGAGTGGTCAGCGCACGAGTCGGATCACAGTCGGACGGAAAAGGGATCTCCGGCTGCGAGCGTGATGGAGACATCCGCGTGCCTTCGCGAGAGTGGGGCTTATAACGCGTCGGCACGCTGGTTGTGGGTTCGACCCTGGCCTGTCTCGATAACAAGGAATGCGTGCGCCTGATCAATGAACGACAAACGCGTAGTGGCAGGCAAGGTCTACAGAAGACGAGTCAGGTGTCCATCATGAGCGAATGTCATTGCATGCACCTTGCATGTACTATACAGAAGACACTCGTATGGGTTCCGCTAAACGATATATATATATATATATATATATATATATATATATATATATATATATATATATATATATATATATATATTGTGGACTGGTGCATTCAACTTTTTTAAAACCATATCCATATTGTCATTACTTTAACAACACTGTCACCACCACAGTTCCCCAGTCTTAACTTTTTTTGGCCCTATTGTCGTTGCTTAAACAAAACTGAGACAGCCCAATCCCCAATCTTCCGACTGGTTCACTACGCTCCCAGTACAGAAACAAGAACACATACCAATGTACAAACATTCCACCAATGTACGGAATAGTACATTGGTGTACTATTCGCCACTGAACCGAACGGCCAAGGTGATGTCTGTGCACCTATAATATACACGCAACTCCACCTTGAATTTCGCTCTGTCAACGTGTCGCATTTGCGTCGTGCATGACCGGAATTTCTAGTTCTTTCGTGCTTCACCGCGCAATTTTACAGCTTCATCCTGAGGCCGTCTTGAGGTCGGCCTTTGGCAATCGGCCGCCGCTTCGAGTTTGCAGGTTCTCACGACGCTCAAGAGCTGTGTCCACCGAGGCTCGGGGAGAGACGCACGCGCTAAGCCTCAAATCTCTATCAACCGAAGCAAGCCTGTTTGGCACGGCTTTTTTTTTTTTTTCTCACTGGGAAGGAAAAGCAAACTCCTGGCGCTCGGTGCCACGAACGGCCTTGTCAAGGACCTTCAGGGACGACTTCGGCACGACCGACCACCCGCCCTTATAGCTCCGTCTAAATTTGCGTGAAAACGCACCTCCCTCTCGGACACTCGAGCGTAAACTCAACCTGTAAAAGCGTGCAGGCGTGCTGTGTTTGTGTGTACACACGAAAGCCTGACAGAAGACGCCGCCGTCACTGCAGGTCCCGACCGGCCAGACCCGGACGGGTGATGGAAAACGGATCCGCCTAGAAAGAAGTATGCCGGCTCGTTCGCTACACGTTCTCTTTTCGTCAGGTGCGCGGCCTCTCTTGGGCTCGGAGAGCCGGCGGGCTGCCCCTTTCGACGAAACGAAACTTCTCTTGCATGCATTACAGTCTCGCTGTTCCTTGGGCTTCGGGCAAGCAATTGCTCAGCGCACGCGCTCGCCCTGATGGCCAGCACACTTGCCCGGCTGGAGTCTCGGGTCTGCGTTTCATCACTGCTCCGCCATGCGTATATATGGTCGAATTATTCGAGCGTATCAAAGAAGAGGAGAAAGAAGATGCCGTATTCAAGCCACCGTGAAACGGGATGGCTTGAAACTGGCACGTGTCTGCTGTCCTTGATCTCAAAAAAAGCGCTTTGTATGGCGCACCTCTTAATGTATCTAAGAAAGAAAAACGCTCCTAATCTGTCTTTAGACTGCCGTGAGGGGCGGGAGAAGTCAGAAGCATTTCTTTCTTGTTGCACGATTTTCTTTGTTCGCGAACATTTAAGTATGCAGCTACTCCTTCATACCAGAGACTCGCGGTTCACGTTGGGGCTGTTATTGTTCGCAATAAAGCGCAATGGTGAGTGAGTTAGCTGTGCATGCGGGAGTCGTTGTGTGTGGCACAGCGCGGCCCACGTGTGCATGCTTTAGAACAAAGTGAGGCTGTGGACCGCTGCTTGTAATCAGCCATTGTGCGAGTTTCGTTCCTGACACGATTCGGCTTATTTATAGACCGCATAAAGCGATCCCTTTCTAGCCGGCCTTGACTCTTCCTTCACTGTGTACGTTTAAGAAACGGTAAAGAACAATATTGTAACACTTTAAAGACAAATGTATTTTTTTCCTCAGAAAACCAATTTTCCTCTATGTTCCTGAGAAGAAATGGGAATCATCACCCGTGAAAAAGAAGTCAGAACTCCTTTTCATGTACCTAACTTAGACCCGAAGCTTTGGGGCCAGCACATCAAGTGTAGCGTGGTCGCTACGGCAGCAGTGCATTCCAATATATGTTACTCACTGTCACGAATAAATTAACGCCACCAAAACTTTCCCGGCAGTCCTTAATTTGGAAGTGTCTATAACGGTGCTATAGTGCCGCGAACATTTAGGTCTGTAATTATTTTTGCGGATACCCGGGTTTCGTTGACAACTGTCACCAACGCGCAGGGCGCAGACCAAGCAAAATGTTTGGAAAGCTTCGCAATTGCTTCAGATCGTTCTGTTACAGTGGCGTAGCTAGTGTAGCGGAATTAAAGCCTCACAAAATTTTCGATTTGCTTTCATATATATACGCGCACATAAAAACGCAGAAGAAAAAAATCTGACTAAATCCTTGTTCTGTTATAAGATTACCTCATGGAGCCCCGCCACGGTGGTCTATAGTGGCTAAGGTATTCGGCTGCTGACCCGCAGGTCGCGGGTTCGAATCCCGGCTGCAGTGACTGTATTTCCGATGGAGGTGGAAATGTTGTAGGCCCGTATGCTCAGATTTGGGTGCACGTTAAAGAACCCCAGGTGGTCGAAATTTCCGGAGCCCTCCACTACGGCATCTCTCATAATCATATGGTGGTTTTGGGACGTTAAACTCCACATATCAATCAATCAACGATATACCTCATGGACGCGAGTAGTCATGTTTATTCGGGAGTTTACGTGCCCTCCAGCAATAATGCTGGATGGTTCGATCACTGATGGATTAAACGCGACACGTTCAATCAATCATCAGATTTACGACGCCCAATGGTTGTGCTGCTTTTTTTTTTTAACTGCATGGGCACAATATTTTTTTTTTACTGGGGCAA
Source organism: Rhipicephalus microplus (assembly GCF_013339725.1). Taxonomy (NCBI): domain Eukaryota; kingdom Metazoa; phylum Arthropoda; class Arachnida; order Ixodida; family Ixodidae; genus Rhipicephalus; species Rhipicephalus microplus. The sequence continues at coordinate 155,042,895 of NC_051171.1, read as the reverse complement.
GAGAAGTTCAAGTTCACCCAGTAAAGTTTTCCATCTTTGCCGGTTGCGTCCTAGTTCATCTTAACCTGGCATCATTACACGCGGTAAGCTTATTCCTTCCTGTCGCAACGCTTTGGTAGACTTCTTACCCTACAAACATCACTTTCCTGTTTCCACTTACGGCTTACCAATAGAGGCACTTTCTTGTGCTTTTAGGTTGTAAGTGGCCATTATAAGTCAATTTCATTCTACTAAACGCGGGGCTAGTTAAACATTTTCATCATTCAAATTTGTTCGCAATATATTATCTATCGAAAACTTACAATTAGTTAGAACCATTATTACCTCTTATGAAGTTTTTATATGTTTTTGTACAAACCAACTTCCCTCCGACTCACTCATTTCACACCTTTATCTGGGACCACGAGAGGCTAATCTCAGCGTTATCGCCCGATTTCGTAAGGAGATATTTAGTGCCGTAAAAAAACAACTCCCAGGCATCAATTGGGCCACAGACTAACGCGAAGGCCAAAGTCCATCGTCACATCGCTCGAAGCCGAACAATGGGCTACTACGAATGATTTTGGCATGCCGCTCTTTTCCTTGAGTACATTATGTTCTCGTATTCATTGATTAATCACCGGCGGCGCTGGCGTGTTCGCTCGTTACCGTGTCCTCGTGTATTACGCTGCAGCGCTGTAAAATGAACGTTGTCGTCACAGACTTGTCTCTTGTTTCTTGCTTTTACCATCTTTAGCATAACAGCGCTCCTATTTCGTCGTCGTTCCAGCTGTTTTTGTCGAGCGAATGGCATCACTTTGAAACGAAGTCACACCGTTCTTCCATCGCTTAGCTACCTTGGGTGTACCCCTTTCTCCCGAATGGATCCTATAGCGTCGGTCCGAGCGCGTCCGGTCGGTCCAACGGGCGCGCGCGGGAGGATGACCCAGCGGTCACTTTCGGGACCTCGTCGGGGTAAACAGCCTCTGAATGGGCCGTGCACCCCTTTCCCTGGCTCGGCTTTCTCTCCGCCCGCGCGGAAACTGCCCCCGCTTTCATCTGAGGAAAGGCATTCGCGGGCATCGCTGAAAGAAGACTTGGCCGTTGGAAGATTTCTCCTGTGGCAGAGAAACGTATACATATATGGGTATACGCACAGCGGCGCAAGTATAACGAAAACAAAGGTTTTCAAAGTCGGACGACGTCCCCCTGGAGGTGTTCTGTAAGAAAGCTTTTATTTTTTCCTTCTCCTCTCTGTTTTCCATTCTCTATCTTGATATGTACGCTAACCAGAATGCGTACGCGGAAAATGCCACCACTGTGTTTGACTAGTAAATAATCAGTTGCGTAATAGCCTAAGTGTTTGTTAGGCACGCCCCGCATCAATTTGTGATTGCTGTTTGTACACTCATTCATATTCATTTCCTTTTGCAGGGTCATTTACATATTAAATAAAGAGAACATGCAGGCGCATTCTGGGAATGACAGTATATATCTCTCGTTGGTTGCCGATGAGAGCGTATACAATTCGGCCTCACTCTTTTAAATCAAATTATATGACGCTCGTACACAAATATTTTAACTCTGTGTGTATTTCCTCTTTGAAAAGGGGTGATAGATACACTCTAATAACAATACATTGTCCCAACACTTGTTTTTTTTTTCACGTGTATAACTCTCACATTTACGTTTGAGACACAGGTTAACTTTTACGGACAGTCGTGAAACGCACGACTCTTCAAAAGAGAGTTAACGGGCCTCGAGAATGACTATCACATGCGACAGCCTTATATGCAAAAAAAAGAAACGTATAAAAGGACCTTGTTCTTTCTTAGAGTGTAGACTAGCAATTTTTAATAGTAACCCCGTAGATGCTAGACTCGTTTATCGCCCGCCTTGCTACCCCAGGTGCCAGGTGATGACTGTGTGTGATATATACAATGATTACATACACGCACACACGATACGTACACATGCGCTGCGGCTTGCGGCTTCATGCGACGAACGGGTGGTTATCGAATTGCCATTTCTTATCTGGTCGAAACGAGCGCGACAGCGTGTGTTCTTTAAGTAGAGTTCGGCAGGCTTCTCAGTACCTCTGCACGTGCTGGCATCTGACCTTTTACTATGTGCCTGAAACGATAGCCATCCCCAAAACCGCTTCGCCGGCAGGGGCGGCCGTGTGTTCCATATGCGCCAGCGTTTAGTAGTGTTACGCCAGATCGGATCATGAAGAAGTTAGCTGTCAACATAGATACCCATAACATTCCTATTCGTGTGAGTCGCATTCATTGCTTCACCCATGCGGTGAAAATGTAACTTTTTATCCCTCTGCCCCCTTTCCCTCCTTTTTTTATTTTGATTTGGTCTCCATGCGAACGAGGTATCTGCAGCAAAGATTAGACCCACGACATTGAGTTTAGCGGTATAGCGCAATAGTTCCCCAAGCTGTCATGGCGGGTTTGTAAGTCGTTAGGATTACTTGAAGCTGATCTGAAAGATTAAAACCACTCGAATCTTGAAGAACGGGCGAATCCGGTCACCCTCGGCGCCTCTTTACCTTTTTGTTATTTTAATAATTTTTACGTCTTCCCCTTTTTTTCTCGTCTTTGTGCTTGATTCCATCAAGATTTAATATCATAGTGGTCTTTTTTAATGGGACAGATTTATTGGATAGCCTCCAAGTTGATGGCGTGGGTCTGGTTATCACTGGGGACAGCAACAAACAAACAAAGAAAAAGCTCTGTGGTATAGCTGCTCAGACTTGCTGGATCGACCATAGCTGGACCTGTTTATGTTGGCTAGTGATATCCCCACAGATACAGACTGTCATCGTTCGATGGATCACTCTGAGGCATCCATAAGCATAAATACACCGCATTCAGCAATAACGTCATATGTGCATGATAAACGGTGAAACTAAAGCACAGGCAGACGCCCGCGCTATAAAAACACCACAGACATCAAGAACTCGAGCCAAATATAAGTTAACCTTGTCTAACCTATCCCATCCTGAGTGCCCAGTGAATGTCTATTTTGTCTAACAGCTAAGCCACCTGTGTTGTGCAATACATCCCGCCCCTAGTATTTGATGTGCTATACTGAAATTTCACTGCTTAATTCCGAAACTTCTTTTAAACATTGAACACGGGGCTTGCTGGGCCTATATATACCTGCGCTCATCTTCGTACTATAGGGAATAAAAACAAGTGTACTCTGATGCTGAATTCCCTGCCACAAATGTCTGTTCTCTTTAGCTGGTCGTCTGCCGCTTGTGTACTTACATCACGAGAGAGTCTTTCTTTTTTATATATACAAGTGAACCTTCTTTAAGCTACTGTTTTTGCTCCAACCATTTCATTTCAGCGGCGTATACGCGTTAAGGAAAATGTGCGCCATTATTCGCGAAAAAAAAAAAAAGCCTTATAACTAAAACACTGTGCAGTGCCACATTTCCGAGGCGTGAATATTCTTTAGAAAGCAGTCGAGACATTCGTTCAAATACAGCAAAAACTCTTTGTTCAAAATTTCGTTGACATCGATACATTTTTTCACCCTCAGTGAGCAATAATTTTCATTTTAGTCTTACGAGAACGTCGTTCCCCGAGCTGGAAACGGCGAGAAAATTGTGTGCTAGTCGAGATAAATGCTTTCTTCTTACGCCCGCAATAACAACTCTTGTAGATTCAAAGAAAGGAATGGTAGTGGGCCACGACAAAACATTTATTTAAATAAGTGTTCTTGAAGGAGTATTCAGAATAGGTTTCTAGCACAATCATATTCGCAATGATCCAAGACTCTCTTTTCAGGGTGTTTTCATTTAAACATTCTGGGCTGGTGAGAGACTGAAGTACTGGGTTGAAGATGTTGTTCGAACAATACTTTGTTGCAATGATTTTCTTGCAGTGATTACTGCAAGAACAACTTTATGTTCTTTCTTCTTACTATATAGTTAAACGGACGTTATGCAACGCACACTCAGGGAACGTTACGTTCGCTGGCAATGTGTCCTTCAGACGAAACCTTCCAGCATTACTGAAGTGGGCGCCATTGATTATACCACGTGGTTGCGACTGTCCGAGTATCTGCGGAGCCAAAAAAAAAAAAAAAGACCAGAACGAGCTCACGCAACGATGTCGTTGGTCAGCTTGCTTCAAGAATGCCTTACTTACTACACACCAAGGCCGGTCCTTTCGAGTTCAACCGACCGCTTTTGGGCCAGTACGCGTCCTTCTTGAGGCGCTGGTCGTAGACGTATAATGTGCGGCCCGTATGTATCAGATAAAAAACGGGAGACGTCACGGCGCGCTGTATAAAATAAGATTAAGCAAATAATGAAGCAAAGAATGGAGTGATAGATAGTGAGAAGAGAAATGAAAGATGAATATCTTATAATTAACTGCGTTGACTAAAAGAGATGGCAAAAGTGTGTGGCGAAGAGAAGTCCCATTGAAACAGAGATGAATACGATTGTTGACATGTCGGTGGTGGTGTCACTCGCCGTGGTGGTGCGGTTATGGCGCCTGAATGCTCACCCGAAGGTCTCTTGATGGCATCCCGGCCGCGGCAGGAGTATTTTGATGAAGGCAAAATTTATAGACGCCCGTGTCCTTACATTTGGGTGCTCGTTATACCCCAGGTGCATGGTCGCTGTTTCTGCAGCCTTCCGCAGTGCATGGCGTCCCTTCGTGACTCTATCGCCGTTTCCGGGCGCAAGACCCCAAGAAATGTTTATCAAGGCGAAATCCTTCGACGCGTCAACGTAACCAAAAATTGACCGTATGTGTCGGCAGGCCGCGGCATCGGGGACAACACGAGTGATGCAAAAAAGTACCATCGCGCGATGACCTCAGAGACAACAAGGAGGAGGAGGAGGAGTAAGAAAGTTCAAGTGGAAAGACAGGGAGGTTAGCCACTTCTTAGACCAGCTGGCTACCCTGTGCTGGGAAAGGGGGTAAGGGGAATAAACGATGGCAAAAAAATGTTGCGAACAGAGAGAGAGAAATTACAAAAAATTAGCGACAAAGGAAAGGCAACATCAAAGATTATAAGACACTAAAGTCTGTCTGTGAGGCCAGTTGTCCGCAAAAAGCGTAGTAAAAAATTGTTATGTTGTTATGACGTGATCATGACCTCACTGACGTCACGTGATTACGTCATCGCATGACATCGTAACTTGGTCAAAGACGGACCGATCACGGGGGCGGATAGGTTTCGGGGAGGAGGTGGCACATATCAACTGAGAAGAAGTAAAAAAAGATTGCTTTCGCCTTGGAGTAGTCTTAGGCGAATGCACAAAGAGCCCCTCCATGATTTCATTAGGCACTGGTGACACCGACACAGCACTCAAAGGCCGTACTCTCACGCCACATATTTTCACAGGATTCGCGCTCACATTCAGGCAAACGTCCGTCCGCACACCCTTACCGGCACCCACGTAATAGGCTGAAGTACCCTTTGGATGCCATCCTGCCCAAGCTTCTGCATTAGCGAAGTTTCCCGAGAAAACAGCCGTGTTCGACACTCCATCAGTCCATTCACTCATTCGTTCATCAGTCCATTCACTCCATCAGTCAGTCCACTCCATCAGTCCACACCAACATCCCCTCACGAACTCACGATCCATAGAATACGTAGTGCCTGCCAATGGCCAATGTAAGAAACCGAACGACCGACCGGACGCTATGGGCGGTCCGATGCTCAGCGAATGCTCGCACGGAAAATCACTACGTTGGAGCTCGCCCTGCTCTGAGTCAGTGAACGTGAACTTCGAGAAGGCAGGTTTTAGGGAGAAGGATTACCACAAAAAAAGTCACTGAACACGTTAGTCCGCAGGTAAACGAACAACGAAACAAGAGTGAAAAAAAAAAAAAAAACGTCGTACCCCAAAACAGCTATCCACCTTTTCCACAGACGTTGGTTGGTTCGCACTTCGGTCACCGGTCATGCGCCGGAAATCGGGTCCCGCCTTGCTGTGAACGGACGTCGGTAATTTCGGGTGGCAGTGGTCATTGCAACCTGCAGCAGGAGGAGAGTTGTGCGTCGGTACGGGACGCATATAGCGTGTGAGCTGGTGCATGCCCCTTTTCGGTGCCAGTGGCGTGCACCCTTTGAGGTCGCTCGTGAAAGGGGCGCAGGTGACGGCGTGACCAAAACGGAGTTCTCGCAAGTGGTGACCCGTCCTCGGACTCCTGTGACCGTGTTTCATCTTTCCTATCTCTCCTATGTCGTCGCTCGCTGTCCTTGCGCATCTCTCTCTATACACATACCTTTAATTCTATCTTTTAATCCCTCCTCACACCAATCCCTTGTGAGCTACTGTTGAGGTGTCGCACTCTGATGCAGACAGTTACGGGGCTCACTTTTCTCTTCTTTGCCCCTCTTATAACCGCGAATCTGGTCGGACAAACACGCGGCAACCTAGCCTATCACTTGATGGTGGTCACGTAATGGACACGTATTCCCGCGTGCCCGCGTGATTGTTCAGGTCAGGGTAATGCAGTCACCGGTGCACGTATCTGGGCTCTACGAGATGGGGTCAGGACGATTTGTTAGCTCGCATAAAAGAGCGTGGTTTCTGTTGATAAACAGTTGGAACTAGGCGTCCATGTTTATCGCTTAGTGTCCTCACTTCGCCCCCTTCATTTTAGCACCACATCTATTCTACTTTCCTCAAGTAATCAAATAGCTATCTCCGCAATACGTGTTTCTTAATATATATTATATATATTATATATATATATATATATATATATATATATATATATATATATATATATATATATATATATATATATATATATATATATATACATAGTGCGCGCACGTGGAGCGAGACCACGTGGCGCATTGAGGGCAGTGCCTTCAGTTTTCCTGGTTAGCTCCTTCAAAGGCTGAGCTCTTTCAACGTAGCGCTAAACCGTTCGGAACGTTATGTTCTACGGCGGCACAGGTTTCAAGGGGGAGATCAGAGGAAAACGCGAGAACGGGGTTTGAGGTTAACGGGGCAGATTATTCCCCACAATTTGCATGAATCATTACGCAAAGTACGAGACAGGATAGGCGACAGCTCAAGGCTTATAATCCTACTTGCCCGCTGACTGTGTTCGCATATACTCTTTCGTACGCGAGGTAGCCGTTTGGAAGCAATAACATTCATCGGGAGCAGCTTATGCCATAGCAGCGCACGTAATCGCGTGGCGCTCCTATCACCTTGAGCTGGGATTAGCTCAAGTTACTGCCTGACCTAGAAAGCGCAGCGCGGGGCGCATTTATGTCGCGTTTCAGTTCTCCCAAAAGTTGGAAAATATGGAACGCACACGTGTTATTTGGAGATAGACCATGCGCGCGTATCGCACGTACTAACATGAGTCGAAGTCACATCAAATTACCACAGATTAGGGCTCGACAGCGCATACGGTTCAGCAAATACTCTTCTTCATCTGATTGACTTGTGGGGTTAAACGTCCCAAAGCCACCATATGATTACGAGAGACGCCGTAGTGGAGGGCTCCGGAAATTTTGACCTGCTGTGTTTCTTTAACGTGCACCCAAATCTGAGCACACGGGCCTACAACATCTCCGCCTCTATCGGAAATGCAGTCGCCACAGCCGGGATTTGGTCAGCAGCCGAGTACCTTAGCCACTAGACCACCGTGACGGGGCTATACTCTTCTTCATGTATCACTCTCTCTATAGGTGTATTTCTTATTGTTTATATATACTCAACAACTGACGTTGCTTCATACTAATACCTTTCCCACAAAGTGATTAGGAACCGCCGTATATTACGGTAAACGTCCTTTCTTCAAACGCGATAGAAGGGTATAGACGGAGAGAATCCAGGGTGGCATCATGTTACACGGTCCGCTTGTCCTCTCATCATTCCCGAACGAAATCACCGTATGCACCATATATAAGCGTGCTCACTCACGAAAGCGAACGTGCTGCACTGTCGTACCGGTGCCACTTCTTGAATATTGAAAAATTGCGAGTTTTACGCCACCGCTCCCAGAAACGCAGCCTTCGATGTAAGCATAGTGAAAAAAAAAAAATGAAATAAAGCTCGTAATGCAGCCTCGTTCAGTACCAAATAATTCGCACATTTTTCACGCTCGTACGCCTCTCGTTCCTCCCACTGTTCACCATCGAGAAACGGGTCGCTTCTAGCTAACGACTTACAAATCGCTCGTCGGAAGTCCTTACTCCTTCTCATCTGTCTTGGCCGAGCACGAATTATTTTTCGTGCCCGCTTTTTCTTTGTGTACCGGATGCACAGAATGAGTGAGATTAAAGAAAGGGCGATGGAGGGGGTACTTGTTGCGGAGAGAAATTCCTAAATGGTATAAAGAAAAAAAAAAAGAGGCGTCATGAAGCGGGCATAAGCAAAAGAAGACAGTGAGAGGGTAGAAAGAATGGGTGTAGAACGTACAGTCGAGCAAGCTGAGGCAGTCATTCCGTCTAAACAACTCAGCCCGTCACGTAATTAATCACAATTATAGACATAATTATACGCGACGGTTATATCCGAGTACACGGATAAAAATATGAGCGAAGGAGAATGAAAGGACGAACCCAGCCTGCTCCTTTACAGAGGAGGAGGGCAGCTGAATCTTGAACGTTGTGTGTCTGCTAATTGGCGGTTGGGGTGGCTTCCCTGCGATGCTACATACCTGTCTCGGCGACAGGCTCGCTTAGCTGGTCCGCGGGGTTTCTGGACGGCGGCGGTCAACACAAAGGGCAAGGGCGGCAGGCGTGATAACGGCAATCAACAGAAAGAAACATAAAAAAAAGTTGTTCGGGCTTGGGACAAGTGAGAAACTGTAAGAAAACTCACTTTCCCTTCCGATGTCACTACGCGTTCGTGCTCGCATTTCTGTCACGTCTTATCCTTTTCGTGCGAGCAAAAGCACGACGCCGATGCCTCGGAAAAATTTTCCTTTTTTCTCTCTTCGTCAACATTCCTTCTTATCTCCCACGCCTCGCATTCCATCCCCGGCGTCGACATCTCTCACTTGTCTCCTCCAATTAAAAAAAAAAAAGCCTGTGGCTACGCTTTCGTTTCAACGGCAACGACGTCCGCCTTTATGTGGTTGCTCTTGACGCGCGGCGGGCTTAATGCTGAACCGGCCCGCGGAGATGAGCAACGGCTGCGCGGGGGCATGGAATGTGATAACGACATGATCGCTGGCGCGCGTGCCCGCGTAACTGCGCCTGCGCATGCCTCTTGTCTCCAAAAGCGGGACGCCATGGACCGTGCACGGGTTGCATGTATTATTACACTGCGTGATGATGCTCGTCCGTGGCTGTGTTCCAATTCTTAGACAGCATCGTGCCCATGCTGTCCGTGAAATGAAACACAATTAGACGGCTTTTACGCGACAATGCGCCACCTCGCGTTGAGAAAAAAAAAGATAACATAAACAAACGTAACAGTTGTATTTTTTTGCTCATTTTGTGTTGAAATAAAAAACAAATAAACGTTACTCACTTTGAGCGTCTGGGAAAGCGTCAGCTTGTGTGCAGGCGACCATTCCGACGATATCCGATCTATCTGAGTGATTCGCTGAGCCGCCATCTTGTTTAGACAGCAAAGTAGCCTGCATCGTATTTGTCTACGACGAGGTCTTCTCGGAGCTGTCTATTTTGCCGGCTACGTGAGAATTGAATAGGACTTAAGATGGTCGCCGTCCATTTAGCTGTCTATTTAGCCGTCTAGGGTGAGTATTGGAACACAGCCCGTGTAATGCAAGTCTCTCCTTTTTTTCGTTCCTAATACGCACCTCTTATAGTTAACGCTTCACGCAGAGGGATGTGACGCTGGCACGCACATGAGTGGGATTTGCCAGAATATTAGAACGACAGAAAGTTCACCCAATTGGTACAGATGCACTAAAGAAGCTCACGAGGGTCTCTTATGCGCCAGCTTGAGACGTCTCAAAGTCGAAAGCGATCTTGTTTTCTTCTTTTCACACGATGTATTTATTGATGCTCTACCACTTCCCTCCGAAGCTTTCTGTGACTTATGTGTCTTAGCACAGCCTCCATGATAGGAGGCATCGCGTGCTTTCTGCCCTTACCTGGACATGCACTGCCTGCGTGACTGTTCCACCTTTGATCAAGGGACATTACCTTATGATGACAATATCATGTGACGTCATAGCGACGTCACACTGGTGGCTTGTGACGTCATAATGACGTCATCCGGTGATTTTTTTTTATCTCTTGTGGTCCCGCCGTCACCGACAGTTAATTTTTGCGTTTGTTGAGGCATCTAAGGCTCCCACCTTCTCAAAATAAGGTAGATGTGCTGCCGATAGCACATGAGAAGACTTTTGCTCTATTCTTTTTAATCTTCCCATACTTATATGGACCATGCCGCACCCAAAATAAAACAAATAAAGTGAAATACGAAGGTTCAAAGTGCACACGAGATGCACGTCACTGTCTTCACGCATACCTTCTCTTATAATGTTGCCAGAAGAGAGGAACAGCAGTAGACAGACCATCGCTCAAGGAATTAAGGTGTGAAAAAAGATAGTATATACACTCGTTTCCCACTCATGTTCCCATTGCTGAGAACCAGCGCGCCCATTAGGCCGTGATGGGAAGACTACTTCATTTTTGCGTCCTGTTTCTTTCACTCCCTTTTTCGACCAGCTTATCTGTCACGATAATGGCGGAAATTGCAACGCCTCTTGATAGCTCGGGGAGACCGTTGTGCCGCCCCGTCACGTGTGGCTGCTACATGCTTCTAGCATACTTCAACAATGCCGCTAAAAAGACTCTCCCGAGGTGGCGATGACAACGTAATTTGGCACCGAGAGTGCGGCAAGAATCCGCTTTACTTGCGCGTGCGTCGCCTCCCTTAATTGGTTTCGTCTTATCAACAGTGTGCGAAGATACAGTAATTTGGCGCGAAGTTGTCTTGGGGCGTGACCCAGAACGAAGATAGCTCGGCAAACTCCCTCGTTTGTCGGCTCACTCTTGAACGACCCTCGAGTCAAAGCTTGAGCGTGCCTGGCTGAGTAGAATGTTGATGAGCTTACAAGCCCGTCGGAGCCTGTGGTGGTCAGTCTGCTAAGTAATAGCACAAAAAAAACGAAAAAAAATGTTAGTCATTGTGTTTCGGTCAGTGCCGTTAATTTTGGCGACCTGTGTTGAAGATAATGTCAGAAGGGGCGGGTGGTGAGGACATGCATGTGGTCTAGGATCTCCGAATTTGCTAGCTCAAGCTCCGCACAATACAAGATGGTTGCAAGTAATAAGCAGGCCTTCGTTTTGTATAGAATGCACGTGCTTACGACACGTCTATTTAGATTCATCAACTGCGTGCGTCTATATATATGACTTCCTAGTTTAATGTAAAGTCGACGGCACCAGGTGTCTACACCCTATACAGGAACAGCAGGAAAGGTGCTGCGGATGCACGTGGTTACTGTTGAGAAAATTAACGTGGCACCATACAATGCAGCCCATAAAAGGACATTGCTCAGCACCGTATGGACGGAAGTAGATGAGAGAATAGATAGAGATCATATAGGAGACCTTTAACCATCTGGCGGAGCTGCCGTCCACACCAGCTGTGATTTCCATCAATCAAGAGACGAAGGACGTGTCCACTATGTGACGGATGCTACGCAGAGACCCGAACAGCAATTTACTAACCTATTTCACATTGCGAAGAGAAAGTAAAGAAATACACATGGCTGAACTGTATATGGTGCTCGCCTAATGACCAAATGTTGTGCACGCGTACAGACACACTGCAAGTTCTTATGCAATGCCGCAACCCGGTTGGACTGCGTTATGCTTTCTTCTAACACAGTACACCGCAAGTCTTTTTCAAATACTTCACAAATAATATATCCAAGTTAGAGTACCTGTATAAAACGATGCTGCGCTTTTTCGGCATCTCAGCACGTAGAGTTCTCAAGAGCACTAGAATCAGTCTTACAATGAGCACCGTATCTACGGGCCACTCATGGGCACGCATACTGCATATCGGCGAGTTTGCGCGCATGATATGCGGCAATGCTGTAACCGCCTTGATCCACAAAACAAGTTAGTGGCGCCGCATTTTTTCTCGCGATTGATTGGGTACTCACACGCTTGTATACGACGTTACGTTCCAAATACACCGTTTTTGGTCAGACCACCGGCTTCAAAATGGCTTGAAAGGGGGCCACACATGATTCCCCACCGAAATGAGAAGCCTCCACATCAACGAAAACTCGGTACAATAATACACTCGCCGCAGAATTCTCCCTTTGTGCGACTCTAAGAATGCGCTCACTTATACTACACACATTTCTTTGATCTCTCGTATCATTCGAACTCACTCAAAAACTGTTCGTGAACCTTTTCCTTCCCTCTTTTTTCTTGGAAAACCACAGCACGCACGATAATATTCAGTCCGCGTTACAATATAAACACACCATCTTTTATTTCTTTCCTTTTCCTTCTTTCTTTCTTTATTTCTTTTTTCTCTCTTTTTTTACTTTCTTTCTTTCACCGCACACCACAAGGAATACTTCGCCCCATTTCACAGGGCTAAGAATTCAGTTTCGCCGTGCCCTCACTATATACTGCCCAGCAAACACAATCAACAGCCATCACGACTTGTAAAGAAACCGCGCCTGTACAAAGGGTGCTCCGAAGAGTTTTTGAAAGGTGTTCGACAGCAGCGTGAAAAGTATCGCGAGCCTCTTGGCGCTCGTGCCTGATTTTGGACAAAACGCGCACACTTCGTCGTAATGTTCCGCCCCAAAAAACTTCTCGTCCACGAAAAAAACCGATGACAGGACCATACGAACCAACAAAAAACTGCAAGCTTTCTTCTCTTACACACCTGTACTTCATCCGCACTCATAAACACGCCCCAACGCTTGACGCTCAATTCGTGTCTCATTTTTTTTTTCTGTTACGTAAGCTGAATCTATGAAAGGAATGTAGGCCTCGAGGTTTGTTCGCTTAACCGCAACAATGGCTTCTGGAAACCGCGATCAATGAAGTGTGACGAAGAGGAAAGTGTTTTCAAGGAAACGATGACTTCTTTTATTCGGAGTACTATAGGGCTGTTGTGTATACGCCTGCATGCGTTTACACTGGTACGAACACCAATGCAATGAAGGGCCACGGATATTGTAACAGATTAATTGTGGAAGTTTCACCTTTCGAGATCCACATGACTATAAGACACGGCGTTTTGGAGGGCACAAGAAATATCGGCTTCCCGGTGTTCTGGGTTCTAGCACAAGAGCCTACTTCGCTTACATCGGAATGGGGCCGCTGTGTCCTGGGACCCGATCGCACGACCTACAGGCCAAAAGCCAAGCCCCATAACCACTATATCCACCATGTCGGGAGCCAAAGAAGTTGTACTCGTGATCTAGCGTAACATCAGTTAAGGTAGTTCCATATTCCGATAAAATGCGCTCACCATAGCCAGAAATCAAACCATTGTCTTCGTATACTAGTTGCGAGAACTGCAACCTGCTGCGTCGCCACGACAGGTAAAGACATAGCATGCTGCGCCGACGAAAGAAAAAGATATAGGGTTAATGCATAGACAGATACATACATTCCACAGGAAACATCGATTAGTGACAGGTGGTGAGAAAGGCCTGAACATAGGGGCCTCACGTAGTATACTATAGACATTGAATAGAAAAATAGCCTCACTGAATGGCTGTCAAGTGACGATTAATGCAGTTTAGGGACGTGTGGGAAGTGATATGGAAAGATGGAGCTAGAAGCGAGTTTGTGTCAACTGTGGTGGATCACATAAGGTGGCCGTGGCGCATAGGAGGAATGTGTAGTATAGCAGATCTCCGAGAAACGTTTCCGTCTCTTAGGTTGCCTAATGAGATTGATGATGACGTATAAGGGGATAAACTACGTCGGTCAGTCTTTCTCCTTGGCAGCTCATCTGGATGACGAAGGCCAAACAAGGAAAATGGACTCGCACTAAATGGCGGCCTATTGCTAAAGAACCGGCCCCAGAAACGATGTCCGGCGCAGAGTTTGCTGAACGTGCTGTGCTCTAACTGCCTTGAAAAAGGACCAAGCCAGTCTCACATTCATTATTTTCTGATTACTATGTCAAAAAAAAAATAAAGTTAATTTTTGAATCTGACTTATATAGCTCCACCCTCGAAAGACCATCTCTGACCTCTTCAGCAGGGTATAAAGGAAGCCGTCGGAGCTCAATTGAGGGCTCATAGCCGACACCTAGAAAAGAATATCAGCATAACTTTCAATGAAGTCATTCTTCTAGCACTGAAAAAAAAGGGAGTGGGGAAGAAAAATGAGAATAAATGGGTTGATAAAGAGAGTATACTACGTCACTGAGTGGACAAAATAAAATGCTAGCTATACAACCGCAGATGCGTTGTTTCGTAAGTAAACGCATGCCTAATATAATGGTGGTGCGATGGTATGAACAGTGACTCGATAAAATAGCTAGATAGACGAAGAAGGGTTGACGTAGCATGTTGAGCTCCCGAAGCCATGGTCTCGTCAAGTAGGGTACTTCCATTCCTCTAAGATATGCAGGAGGTACAGTAATATGCAGATATGCTGTAGCAGTTGTCTCTCCTGCCTCGATCGATACGTTGCCTGATGAACATGCAAGTACCAGATATTTTTGCTGGAGATAATATAACCCTCGCCAATTTTTAACATATCTTTTGTCATTCTTTTTTTATTTTTAACGATAGCTCACAATAAGTTTCAGGCTGAAAAGGGCAAATTACTAAGGCGAAAGCCTTTAATGACTGATCGGACGCGAAGATTAACCGTCAGCGTTGGCATCCTGCGGTGGCGTAAACGTCAACATCATGTGATGCAATGTGATGCAAAAAAAAAAGCACCATCTGGCGACGTCACCATATGACGTGACAGATCGCAAAATTTTGTGACATTATCATGATGTAGAATGAAGACGTCATTGCACGACACCATCGCTCGGTCAAAGGTGGTCCGATGGCGGAGGCAACGCAAAGTCGGTTAAAGCGCAAAAGACTTGCAATACATTGCGATGTAGTTGTGCTGAGCGAAATGCACAAACGAGTTGAACGAAACAAGAGGACAGGACAGGCGGTGCGCAGACTTTCAACTATTCATTTTCGCAAAAGCACGCCAAAGATATACACGAAGACATTGAAGATAACGAGGGCAACGTTACAATGAGATGTTCACCACTACGAGTCCTGTCGTCCTCTTGTGCATATCGCTCAGCGCAACTACATTGCAATGCCGTAACAACTAGACAAGAATTGACATTAAGACGCCATCTTGCCAGAGGCACGGCTTCACTTCTGGGCAATCAATTCCACTCCAGCAGTTTTTTTTTATTCCTCCTTGCTGAGAAACAAGAGGCGGACACCCCGACCGACGTTGTTAGGCCAACGTATCCATCATCATCCAGCCTAATTTGATCCAAACTCTTTCCGGAGAGCCCTAACTACACATACTAAACTGCACACACTTTACGTGAAGCGTCCGTTCTCGTGTTCCCGGCTGACAAATTTCTTTCTGACCTCCTCTCTCCAATAAATATACGCCACTACCCCTCTTGCGATTACCTTACCTGGGAGTAACCCGTTCTGTTACTTTATAACTGAGCGTCTGTTTATAAAACGTTACGTGACACGCTAAACATCGATCCTTTACCTCGATCTCTTACTAGACTATCACGTACTGGTATTTGATGTATATTACCAGTATATGCTGCCATATTTGCATATCTATTAACCTTACACATGTTCCACTTGTGTAGCTCGTCGTACGATCTTCAGCAAAACTGTAAACCAGGAGGGAAAAGAGTGGGAAAGACAAGAATGCTAACCTGGCCAAGTACAACCTGTACACAATCAACGATGATGGAAGACCACCAGAAACAGAGTGAAGAGAGCGAAAGAGAGAAAGGACTGGCCATATCAACATAGTAGAGCGAGGTGAAAATTGGAAGCACTCGGAAGACGGTAATACCAGCAAACACCGACAATGGTGAACAACATAACATTACAACACAAACGCTGCTGCCTTCTTAATTTGCGTCCATGTTTGCAGACATCTCGAGGAGTTTCACTTATGCCAACATGTCACAGAAGCAACCCTCAATCATTCTTATGGCCCCTCTTCTCAATCTAGCATTTGAACCAATATGCAGTACCAGGCAAAATGCATGGCAAACTAATTCTTTCGCGCAATGAGGCGGAATCTGCACTAGATGTGCAGGTGCCGTCTCACCACTTAAGATTTCGCAATACACAATACGATGAAAATTGCAACGAAGTAAGAGAAGGGTAAAGGTGAACACCAATGAGGTTTGCTAGTTTACCGCATTACTCTCTGAAAAAGGCGTTCGAATTATTATGCTGTAAACCACAATAACGGGGTTGCTTTGATTTATGACCAGCCTACGTACAGCTCTCACTTCGCAGAAAGTTGCGAACTAATTCGATGAGCTAGACTTCACAGAGGCTAACCAGAGCAATACAGTTTAGATTGGTGATACCGTCGACTGATGGATGAGGTGTAATATTCCTCCCATGTTCTTATACTTGTATCATCTGCCTCCGCTGTCGGGACAAAATTCTAAAGGTCAGAACTGCTAAATTAACTTCGAGCAGAAGGGGACGCCAGCTGCTCGGAAACGATACGAGCACGCGTCCATGTGATGGACGTCTGACGATGTCACGTGCTGCTTCGGCATTGCGCGTGTATACGTTTAAAGTCTTCATGCTTGTATTTTTGAGTAATAAGGTAGTTTTTATTTCTTCCAGACAACTGAAACATGTCAGGATTTGTCACATGAGTCCCAAGGCCAGCAGCTGGACTCCCCGAGACAAGGCGAAGTGTGCCATGTCGAAAAGTGAATTCTATGGGATCCGGACGAGTAATTAGCTTCTGGTAACCAAAGGGCCTGTCTCTTTTCTTGTCGCGGGTTCTGTGATCATGAACCAATCTGAAAAATCTAATTAATTTATCTGTGCTTCTTTACCCACTTTCACAGCGTGGATGCGCTGGCAGAAGTGGAATGCTCTGCGGAGAGCTGCAGAAGAAGCGATTATCGCGTTCGAGTCGAGTATGTATAAGGTCTCACCAGGCCCTCCGACGTTCGTCCTGACGCTCTTTTTAAAACAGCAGCTACCTTCCTTCTAAGGGAAAAGGAAACAAACGCAAATATGTTACACCTAGGCAGGAATCCCAGGATCCTGAATGCCGCCGATGGACGGCGGCAAGGGGGAGAGAGTCACAAAAGGCAGCAGGAGCACCTCTGCAGCTCAGCGTCTCCTCCTCCTCCTCCAGATCTTTTCTCTCTCGCCCTTCGCCTATCAATAATAATAATCGCACGACCGAGAATGCTCCTGCAGCCGGCAGTACGGGGAGGCCACAAGAGGTATACACAGCGGAATGGCGTGGCTGCCGCCGCCTTCGAGCTGCTGCGGAAAAGGAGTCGAGGAGGGTGGACGCCGCAGGGAGGGGGGCGAGAGCCGAGCGAGTCCCCCCACCGCTGATGCTGGCAGGCCTGGAAATAAGGCAGCCAAATGCAAAGCGAAACATGCACTCCAGAAACACGGCAGCGGCAAGCGGCAGCAGGCAGGTTGGTAGATAGGTAGGCTGACATCCTCTCTCACGTCACGTGACGTCACGTGGGGACGCTTCGCCCTCGCTTACTCCGGTGAGAAGGCAAGCGAGACACCACGGCAAGCAGGTAGGCAGGGTGACTTTGGGGCACGGGTCGACGTGAAAGCTGCTTGCACTGCCGCCGCCGCTCGATTGCTGGCTCGCCTCCTCGTGGCTTCTGGAGCTGCCGTTCCACTCCGCGGGCTTCAGGAGGCGTCTCTCGGGGCCCCCGCGTGACGCCAATCAACGACCGAGTCCGGCTGTCCCTTCTGCGCAGAGGACGCCGAGAGTGGGTGTCGCGACGACGCAAAGAAAAGCGCTGTTGGGTAGCGTCGCTTTCTGCGTTGACCTGTCATCGTCACGGTGAGGCGTCTGTCGAAGTCTCCTGCCTCTGGACCCCGCAGCTCAGGAGGTCCCTCTTGGACGATCCAAAGGTCTGCGTGACGTCCTCTGCCGGAAGAGCAGTGAGAGCCACCGCATGGTCAGAAAAGGAGCCGGTTGACGTCATCGACAAATCCCGTGACCCGGCCGTGGTTCTTCGTCCCTGAAGGATGCTCTTAATCGGCGAGTGACACCGAACTGGCCAACGCGAGCGCGAGGGTAACTCCGCAAGTTAACGTGCCTAGCCAAGAGCACCGGTGTCGAGCTGCACTGACCTGCACAGTGCCGTGCCCAAACCAGGAATAAGGAAGGACTGCCATCATTTATCTACTTCTCTGACATCTCGAAGCACCGAGGGGAACCAGCACGGTCTGAATAAATTCGCTATCACCGTTATGGGGTGCCTGGGCTCCTGATCATGAAACAAAGTGTTCACGTGCGTGTTCTCCATGTCGACTGCGTTTAATGGAGGAACCGGCTTCTTGATTGGATACGCGCTGTGATTCCACTGGTTACTGGTTTGCCACGACGTGTTGATCTACTTGTTTTCTTTTGTTTTATTCTCCCGGATACGCAAGCATCGGTGATTTGCTGACTTCTTCGTTCCGTGCGATGGGCGTAGTACGTTGGAGTATTCACCGGTCTCTGGGACGCTCTCGACATGTCGGTAAGTCAGCCATTGATAGCCTGCTTTATCGAAAGCGTATCTGGAAGACGGTCACTCTTATCAGATATCTTGTGAATTTGAATGAAGTTTATAAACGTTGCACTAGTAAGCGAATTCCTCAGCAAAGCATATGCTACAGTGTTTGGTTCAACACAGATTTTTGGGTTTATTGTGATATAGACGAAAATTTTCATCAGATGGGGAAGGGGAAACAAGGATAAATCATGTATATTCTTACGTGCATATGTGTGCGTCTGCGAAACTGAATCAAAACTGCAGGGGGTTGAATTCCCCGCTTCCTGGCTGGGCCAGTGCTTTTTACAGGACAATGGCGACAACCGAAGTGTTGATAGCAACTATTTATTGCGCTTTATTTCCGTTCCAACATTACTTCTGTACTTTATTTGTGTATTTTTATGGACTATATATTTACGCCGTTTGCTGGCAGCAGCTACTCCTTCTCAGTTGGCTGTTCGTACGAATAATTAACCACAGTTCGTGTGCTCGGCGAGTGACTGCCTTAACTAAAGAGTTATATCTGTAACAAAACACGCTAAATGTTGGGTACACAGGAGAACGGCACACACACAATAGCACCGCGAATTCCAGCGTAAAAAAGTGCTTTAATGCTCAGCGTTTTGCCCACACACTCGCGAAGATAGACATTAGAAGAAGGAACACTTGATTTATTTCCATGACACAAGCATTGACGAGACCAGGGCCAATTGTTCTACAAGGGGCTAACGGCTGTCGGCGGAAGCTTAAGGGTTTAACATTGTCGGTGCGCGCAAGGGTGCGGGCGTGATAAGATCCTTCTGGAGGGGGTGACCTATAATCAACCAATTGCGTCACAGTAACGTGATACTCCCGGCCGATGCTTATTGGCGTACAATAAAGCGCCTACTGTATATGTGCTTAGTCTTAGGCATACGGCGTTAATGTGAAACGTTGAAGAAGGCACAGAAAGACACACTCTGCATCACGCCAGGCGCTGATGTATTGGCTCGAGCTTGCACGAATAAGCCGCCCTTCTGAGTGCACGTGCTCATCGTTTACTCGCTGTCAGTATAACAGGGTGAAGCATGGTGCATGCGATGATTGCCACAGCTGCATGGACCTGCCGGCGTCCTGACGCCCCTGTGGAGCTGTCACTGCATTCGAGGGCCTTGAGTTTGACAGGAAAAGCACTACTCCAGGGCTCCAGTTGATTCAAGGGAACACTGCAGTATGGCTCGGTAACAACTAGAGCCACTCGAGCGGCGGCTCGGATAATTTTCAATGGACGCTTCCGTGACGCTGTACGTGGTGTGTATTCGCAGAAGCACGCTGGTAATTCAGTGTGCGTTAAACGTTGAACAACGTCAACAGAAAAGCGCTAGCCTATACCGACAGTTTACGTGGCTGGTCGCTGACGTGGACCTCAGGCGACTGTATGACATAATAGCCGCTAAAATTGCACAAAAAGCGGGAGATTGCGTATACAGCAAGAGCCAACGACCATGAACAAGTTCCGATTGGTTGGTTAACATGCCCATCAATCGACCGATGTGCGAATGGAGATCCAGTCGTTCAATTATAAGAACGTGATGAACGTCAATAAAGCAAACTTTTTGAAGTCGTGATATTTAATTATGCAACATTCGCACCTCCGGAGAAAACCGGTGTCGTATAGTAACCAGTTTCTTATGGCAGTAAGTAATCGAGTGCAGGGAATAGCATTCGTCTGTTAGAAACACGTTTACTTGATGTGTTATAATGTTCACAGAAACATTGAAGTCGTAGCAAAGAAGGGGTGGTGAAGTTCGACATGTGTTTAGTCATCCGACCTTCTCCGACCACACGTTCCAACGCTCATTCAGTGGCGGGAAAGTTTATTGAAAGATTTTGCATTTTTCAAGCGGGTTCCACATTTTTTAGGCGTGCATGACTGAATAGACAATTAATGAAGTCAACCTTTCCTTCGCGCGCCCAATCCCTTTTTTTTTTTCCTGCATGGTCACAACTTATAAATCACTTTTGTGAGGATCGAGGCTAATTTATGACTTTCACAATCTGCCGTGATGGCATCACCATGGAGTAATTTGTCTGCAGGACACCCACTTCTTTTCATTAAACATATTTATTACAGAGTTTCATGTGGGTGTTCGAGCTTTCAACAAAATAGAGCTTGTTGGTGGAGATCTTTTGCGAAAGAGGAATGTGCAAACACAGACACAAGAGAAAATAATTAGACTATACACAAGCGCCAACTGCGTACTGAAAATCTAGATACTGGAACTTAGAGTAAAGTAGGGAAATGACAAGTGAGTGTGCCGAAATTATATTTTTAAATGAAAGAAAAACACTAAACAACGCAAACTAAAGAAATCAGCCACCAATAGAACAGGTACACATCACACTAGTTGGGGTAATTAATTTCACCATGAAATCGAATACTTAAGTGCCTTCTTAAGCGGCCACTGCATGCCAATTAATGCCCCAATAACTGGTTTTTTGTATCTTCGTGATGTAGTTACACAAATTTCGCTGCGGAACCATGCTGAAGTTCGACCATGAAACGTTCTTCCCCCGATGTCATCCCTAAGAGCTACAGTTACCTCGCGGGCCCTCGAAATCGAAACTACCGCGCACCTAGCATCGTGACGAAGTCTAGCTAACATACGCTTGACGTGACCATGACGACTGATTTCTAATGGCGTTTATGAACTGATCTGGCTACGCTTTATTAAAGGTTCTCTTGCACGCTTATACAATTTGTTCTAGTGTTATTATACTTTCCCTTTTCTCCTAATTCTTCTGAAAGGTGTAGGCAAATCGTCAGCCTGCTCACTCAGCATTTTTCTCTGTGTACTTGCGTGTTTGTGTGCGCACATGAAATACCGAGAACCATCGACCATATCTCCTTCCGGCCCTTTTGTGCAAACCTTCTCACAGCACGTCCTGTATTCGCCAACGACGCCCCCAAGCCAACCACAGGCAAGAGACAGCGGTGCTTGCCTCGCGTGCAAGGCGTCAGGAAAGACGCGGCCTGCATGCGTGCACACCTGCGGCAATTTCGCGCCACGTGCAAAACGCGCGGGACGGAGATGGTGGGGAGCGCGAGAGACCGACCGACCGACCAACGCGCGTGCAAGACCGCGATTGCACTTAAGATACCGCCAAGTGACGTGGACAACTCGAGACGGGTTGCAGGTCCACGTCGTCTTGTGCGGCACTGTGGTAGGTGGTGCGGCCCACACGTCGGCGCACAAACGGGACGAAAGCGGCGTTTCGCTCGGGGCCAACGAACACGTTAAACGCTCAACAACAAAAGAGACACAAGTCCGGAAAGCGTGGAATGGCTGAGGTCTAAGAGGGAACGAGAGGGGGTTTAGTTGTGCACGTGTTGTAGCAGCTCCCGGGCGCGCCTTTAGGAATACGAAATGAGGGTCCGGGAAAATGACGGGTGGGGGAGAGGTGGGGGTATGCGCGTGTTTTTGTGCCTGCGTGAAGACCGTTTTCTCTCGCTAGAGACAACGACGCGCCGAAACGACTGTGGCGACAGAGCAGCGTTTCCGGGCGCGCCTCATGTCCGCAGCTTCGTGCTGTTCATCGCGTGAGCGCGCCCGCTTTTCGCGAAGAAGCACGTCGCGCGGTACGACCACTTGTTTGGAGTTGCACGTGCAAGTTATATCTACGTTTGCCGGCATCTGTTCTTTTGCGGCAGTCTATCGTGCCTTGTAGAGCGTGGGCCTACGTGCGGCGTTTTGTTGCGAACGTGACACTATGAATGGACGCCGCCGAGTAAGCGGGTCGGCGGCAAAGTCAGATGACTTGACGCTATAGTTTTCTTTTTTTTTTCTCGGACCGAGAAGCCAGCTCTCACACGCGTTTCATTTAGCGCGACGCTGCGTGAAATGTGGCTTAGAAGTGTAGCAGCTTGGACTAGTTGGTATGGCATGACGATAGTTATAGCGCGAGAACAAAACGACGACACAGAGACAAGAAGGACTTTCGTGTCTTTCGTGTCCTTCTCTCTGTGTCATCGTTTTGTTCTCGCGCTATAACTAGCGTCATTATCGGCTGCGTGAAACTCCGTATAACCGCGTGGCCGGTTTAGCCAGGAATCTCTCCAGGAAACACAGGACACCTCGGGTGTCCTGCGAGGTATACCTTGAAAGCGTATAACTGTCGTATTTTTTTAAGAAATCAAGAAGTGAAATTGTCTGTCTTTTTTTTTTCTTGCCGGTTACTTCTTGAAACACTGCCAATGTGCTGAGCGCTGTATGGTGCAGCACATTGGCAGTCCCAAAGCCCGGTTGCTGCAGAATACGACGTGCAGCAACCGCACTTTAGGATTTCTAATGGTCAATATGGAGGTGCGCATGCCCTTGTGGCTGCAAAATGAAACCCTCACGTCTGTCAAAATGGGGTTTCGAAAACACTGCAATATCCCACACTTGTCATTGGTAGAACATGCCACGTGCTTCGAAATGGTTATAGTTCAAAAATTAAAGTTTCTAGACCAATTCTTCTCGATGTATATAGATTTTCAAGAACTCTACATGACATTGTGCGCAGGTTCCACTGCTCAGTGTTCCAAAATATTAAAGGACAGGAAGGTGAAGACATTTCATATAGTCGTTGAAAATGTTAATCGATCCCCACATTCGCTTGCACTAGAGTTTGGCCACTGCCAAGAGCACTGGCTCTTCGTCGGGAATGTCTGCAATACCGGATATGGTATAGAATTAGTCAAAAAGATGGCAGATCATCTCACCGAATTTCTTGCAGCGCGGTGCGGGTTTCGTAAGCCAACCAAGAGAGACCATAAAAAGAAAGAGATGCTCCTTCACTGTGGGTTTATTGATCGCCAGATACCGGATCAAATGGTAGTTCTACTAAAGGATTAGTGGCGTGCAATGGGCGAGCGCGCTTGCCATTCAAACGAGTAGACGCAGTCGA
The DNA here is from genome assembly GCF_013339725.1 of Rhipicephalus microplus. Lineage (NCBI taxonomy): Eukaryota > Metazoa > Arthropoda > Arachnida > Ixodida > Ixodidae > Rhipicephalus > Rhipicephalus microplus. Next base: position 155,019,290 of record NC_051171.1, on the reverse strand, counting down.
TCTTCGCTCAATGGCTGACTGGAGTTCTAGACCTTCCTCTATACAGTGCAACAAAGCTGATGAAACACGAGTGCACAGAAACAAACAAAAACAGTGCGCAGGCACTTGTTCTCTTTCCTTTAGCGAAAGGATATTCTTTTTGTTCCCGGCAATATACCACTCATTGCGTATACCCTGGAGATCGCAGATGGCTGTAAGCCGGCAAGCAACTCTTGTTGAGCTAGCTATATCTGTTTACTGAGTCAGCACGCTCGACCCTTGTCGTCTCCTATCACGTATGGCCTTCGCTTTTTTTTTTCTGGAGAGGGCCAATAAAATTGATCGCAGCGGGAAGTCGTGCGACGACGACAACGTGGTGTCTTAGCGTCGGCGCACTCCTTCTTAACTCCGTGCCCGAAATGCTAATGAAATGGGCGCCGCCGCTGCAAGCAGCCAAGCCACGCAGCTCATCGTCAGCCGTATGGAGCCTCTCCATATAGACACACAGTGTTCTTGTTTGCCAAGCATGCGCGCTTGCGGTGAGTAAAGACCATTGATCTTGGCCGGGCTTCCGGCTTGGCACCGGCAGCGCGTCGTCTTTCCTGAACCGTTCTTCGAGGGTTTTTGTCTTTGTTTTTTTTCAGCAAGCCCAAAAGCGATGGAGGCAAAAAAGAAGAAGAAGAGTTGAGGGTTATAGGAGTAGCTGGACGTCGTCTCGGTAATGCACAGCATGTCCCGCATACTCCCTATGCGTCAACTGTCCACAAAGCCGGCGACTTCATTGCGCGCAGACTTGTAAACGCTAGTTGTAACCCGTCTCTGCATGCGTGCGACAGCAGATGAGTGTTTGAGGAAGACGATAAAGAAAGAAAAAGAACCCATATAAGGCTTTGGAGCAAAAGAGAAAAAAAGAGATTGCATAGTCTGGCTGCCGCATGGCCTTTGAGCAGGTGGCTTGTGAGAATATGCCGCGGAATGCTTTTTTTGCGTGCACCGCATGGTTGGTATACCGCCGTCGTTTGCGAAGCTAAGCGTCGCTGCAGTGTTTTTTCAGGCAATGCAGGCCGAAAGAAACAATCAAAACAAGAAAAAAAGGAGGGGTACTTTTTCTGCATTCGAAATAGGCCGCACGGACAGAGTCGGTTACGTATAGTTCCGTATTCGATGCGGTTGGCGCGCCACCCGTTTCTTTTCGCATTTATGAAATATTCAGAAAACGATTCTCCGTGAAGAGGCGGTGCCATTTCGCCGTGTACTACGTGGCAGTTCGCACCTTTGCACTAGCACGGCACCCACCCACCTGTCGAATAATACGCCGCGGAAGTAACGAAAGCCATACTATATCATGTAACATCTTAGCGCTTATGGCATCGATGGTGAGGCTACAGGCCTTGTACATGTGCGTCGTAGAAACTGACAGGTTTGTGTGGGCAAAATTCAATCCTAAAATAATGAAAATAAAACAACAAACAATGCCCTGGCTTCTGGACTGAAGCATTGAAGGCTGCCAAATTTAAGAAATGAATAGCACAAGTGTGAAATGTTTATTTTTAAGAATAAAAGAGAGAAAAAACAAAAACAAAGTAGACATCGCCACCACATTGCCAACCACCTCCACGGGAACGAGCCGTATAGAATGCCGAAAGCTCGCCCCGCCGCGGTGATCTAGTAGCTAAGGTACTCGGCTGCTGACCCGCAGGTCGCGGGTTCGAATACCGGCTGCGGCGGCTGCATTTCCGATGGAGGCGGAAATGAAGGAGGCCCGTGTGCTCAGATTTGGGTGCACGTTAAAGAACCCCAGGTGGTCTAAATTTCCGAAGCCCTCCACTACGGCGTCTATCATAATCATATGGTGGTTTTGGGACGTTAAACCCCACATACCAACCAATGCCGAAAGCTCTTCAGATCACAGGAGCTATAACATGTGCTTGACTTCTTTCCGCATTCTTTCAATTACGTACTCTTCGAAGAACGGCCCTCCATTTCACCCCTTACGGCGGCAAGGCTGATTGCATGCGTTTCGAAGCAAAGTTTCATTTTCAGTTTGTTCGCTTGGGCGATCGAACATGTTACAGGCACTCTGTCGGACTAAGCACGTTACATAACTGTCTTTGCATCAGTCATTGGAGCACATCACATAATGCGAGATAATTTCAGTCTGCCTTAGGACGTCTTGTAGCTTGTTTATGTCAACTGTTGACACTTGGCGTTGTGTCCCCGTTTTCGTATTCATGAAGCACGCCCACTTGTTTCATTAGCATACCCAGGTGGTCTAAGTAAAGACGTGGACGTGAAATTGGTGGCATGTAGTTCTATTTATGTTATCGTATTTCTTTCTTGTGCTCCCAGGATAAGGAATAGGAGAGAGAGGCGTGCGCCATGTTTGCCATTAGGAGAAATAAAAGTTTCAACCTGGCACGTCATCTCGAGAGAGGTCACGGGAAATTAGTCTCCAGTAGTTTTATATATTTAATATTTCCTCTCAACTTTCAAATTCACACTGTAGTTTCATCGTTGCCTCACTGCGGTTACGGCGCATAAAGGTGTATTACTGGCTGCACAACTTTCTGGCGTGCATGAATGACAAAGTGTCTAAGTGGCGTACATGTATGTATGTATGTATGTATGTATGTATGTATGTATGTATGTATGTATGTATGTATGTATGTATGTATGTATGTATGTATGTATGTATGTATGTATGTATGTATGTATGTATGTATGTATGCATGTATGTATGTATGTATGTATGTATGTATGTATGTATGTATGTATGTATGTATGCATGCATGCATGTATGTATGTTAGGTACCTAGCCCCGCCGCGGTGGTCTAGTGGCTAAGATACTCGGCTGCTGACCCGCAGGTCACGGGATCGAGTCCCGGCTGGGGCGGCTGCATTTCCGGTGGAGGCGGAAATGTTGTAGGCCCGTGTGCTTATATATGGGTGCACGTTAAAGAACCGCAGGTGGTCGAAATTTCCGGATCCCTCCAGTACGGCGTCTCTCATAATCATATGGTGGTTTTGGGACGTTCAACCCCACATATCAATCAATGTTAAGTACCTACCAGTGCACCCTACCCCCCCTCCCCTCCTCCAAGAGAAAGAAAGAAAAAAGTGGCGCAAAAGCTAAGCGGCAGTGTCGAATACGTTAATGAGCTCGACTCGTATACACTTACTGTAATGGCAACAGGATCGGCGATGACGCATAAAGCGCGCAGTCCAAATACCGCACCGTAACAGTACTCCCCGCGCCGCGACGTACTCCGTCAAACAATAGCGCGCAGCGAGCAAACCTGATCGCGAGGGAACTGCATGGGCAACCGTATAGTGAATAATGGCAAGGTAAACACGGGCGACCTCAAATCCGGTTCACACGCGACTTAAAGGGAGTTTGTTGACTCTACCGGGGCACACACACGGGGTCTGTGCGTGCGTGCGTGTATGTGCTCGTGCGCGCTTGGGAGTCAAGCTGACTAGAGTGGTCAGAACCGGCGTCTTTCGAGTAGATGCGAGAGAGCTTTACGGCTCGCGGACACTTTCGCCGCGCGCAGTCCACGCGAGCAGCGCTGACCGGCGAGCCGGGAAGTACTTTACAACCCTTCACTGTCCGAGCGAGATGGGATGGGATAGGAAAGTGGGCGAGGGTTCGGCGGGGGCACACACCCTGCGTGGCGTCGGACGAGTTGGCCGGGAGAAAGCTTTCGACGCGAACGCCAACCTCCATACTCCTCCTTTTCTGTATTTTTTTTTACGATCTTGCGCAGAACACGCAGTCGTTAACGTCGCGCGCAATAATTGACTGAGTGCGCAGGGAAAGTAAGTGCTCTCTTCACCGGAAGATGGCGCACGACGTCCCTCCGGTGCACGGTGCAGGCGGAATTCTCGAAGGCCCCCTTTTCAGTGTCCCCCATTTGGTTATTTGTTTGATGAGATGTGATGGCGCCGTGATAACCGTGCAGGCGCAAGAGTGGACTTTTCAACGCATGCACGGCCGCGTTTCTTAGCCGCGCAGAGTATACGAGCTTTCAGAAGCACAGCTCGGACACTGGGGGTTGTCTGCATCTGACCGCTATCGCCGGCGGGTTCTATTTATTTTCTGACTCAGTGTGATATGAAATCTCGGTGCGCAGTTCATTAGCGGTGTTTGAGATCTCGCTGAAAGCCGTTCATCGTGCGATGAACTACCCGCGTACGCTAACCAGAGCCCATGTAATAGAGATCCCTTTATTTCTTAGTTTTTTTTTTAATGCGAAACTCAATGCTGCCAATTTTATGTAATCTTAATCAATACCGACGATGAATTGCAATAAATAAATTATGAGATTTTGTATCAAAGGTGCTACTGCTAAATCTTGATAGGAAAACTGATGAACGAGAGAAGATCCCGAATATAAATACAGGCGTCGAAGCTGTTTGCGTCATTGATTTGCTAAATAGGCCACCTCTTAGAGCCTACTTAACTAGGCTAAGAGAGGGTAAAGTGGCGTTCAGACCCTCACAGGTGCCCCGCTGCGGTGGTCTAGTGGCTAAGGCTGCTGACCCGCAGGTCGCGGGTTCGTATCCCAGCTGCGGAGGCTACATTTTCGATGGAGGCGAGAATGCTGTAAGCCCGCGTGCTCAGATTTGCGTGCAGGTGGTCGAAATTTCCGGATCCCTCCACCACGGCGTCTCTCATAATCATATGGTGTTTTGGGACGTTAAACCCCACACATCAATCATCAATAGGACCTTCACGGGCATGCACATACCGTAAAACAGCGGGGTGGGTGGAGGTAAAGGCACGAGCACACTTACTGCTCTGATGAATCGACAGAATGTGCACGATTTTATGTAAAACGCATCAGTGGCAACACCTTGGTCGTTAAACGAATGTTTTCTATACTTCCTTGTCGCTTCGTATATCGCGAGACAATTAAGTGGATCAAACACTTCCCAAGCACATGCACCTACCGTAACACTTTCAAAGATTTAAAATAACAAGGTTAGCAGCCCAATAGTGCAGCACAGAAATCTATTCGCTAAATAAAATAGTCCATAGGGGAAAATGTGTTCACCCTCATATTTATTTCCAACGGCCAGCGCGTGTGCGCGTAGGAATCGTTTCCTACACACATTCACACTTAGATAACTTGGGCTATAAACGCGCTACCGGACTGCTAGAAGTGGCACTTGTAAGGGCGGCATCAGCTTGCAGGCTTGGCTTTCTAAAGCCGAGCCAAGGGCGATACAAAGTTCCGCGTCAAGACAGCAGTGGTTGTAAATTCATGTCGGTCGTGTTAAATGAAGCAGGGAGGCGCTAACGACTACGGCTATGGCTGCTGCTGCCGCCAACGATCTAAACGACCGTCGTGGTCCTCTGCTTCCTTCCGCCTTTTGCCGGCCTTCTTTTTGCAGTAGGCGCGTACGCATAACTGGTTACGAGCACGCCCGGGCGCGGAGCAGCGATCCGAGGAAAATTCATTTGCTCGCGTGCACGCCTGCCATTAGAGGCAATATAAATCGCGCATACACGATAAGTCCAACTGTCGAGAACAGAAATGGGCACAGGGCGAAAAGCAAGAAAAAAACAGGGACCGTGGTAATAGCATTTGTTTCATATAGAGGGCGCGGGTCAAACGTGTGAAAAGGCAGAGCAAGAGCACAGAAATCTTCTAGGGGAACGAGGCTTCACTGAACGCTTTCTTCAGATTATGATTATCGGAGTTTCAGGCCCCACAATCAAGATACGATTACGAGAGACGCCGTAGTGGAGTGCTCCGAAAATTTCGACCACCTGGGGTTCTTTAATGGGCATCCAAATCTAAGCACAGGAACCTCTATATAGGATTTGTCCTCCAGCGAAATGCAACCGCCGCGGCCAGGATTCGATCTTGCGACCTGCCGGTCAGCAATCAAACACCGTATCTCGTATAGACCAACGTGGCGGTTACGTGTGACACGAGGGTTCTGCGATTTGTTAAAGGTGAAGGCGTTCAAAATATACAGATACAGAGACGGCGAAAAGCCGACGCGTATACGTGGTTCAAAAAGTGACATGCCCGCTCGTGAGTGTCAATGCACAAAGTGCACGAGCTGCGAGCTCACTTAGTGAAATTCGAGTGTCTGTAAGCGAATAAAAAAAAAACGGCGTCCATAAAGTACGTGGTAGAATGGCGACACGGATATGGCTGTCGCATCCTATAGTCGCGCACGCGCAAGGAGGAAAGAGCCTGTAAGTTTTTTTTTATATATACAGCAGGATTATCTAAACTTGGTGTAGGATTGACACCAAACTTCACTGTTGCCCCCACGAAAAATGTTATCGAGCAAAGTGCAATAAACGTAAATAGAAAGAAAAAAAAAAAAACGCAGTAGCCATGTCGTCATGATGTACCGGCACTCCGTGGCTTGCATGCCTGTATTGCGACAAAATTCATCCGGATAGGACTGTGAAAATTAAACACGTGAATTAAACTTTTCTTGCACTACAAAGACATGAATGGGAAGTAAATGTATATATTTACGCTACGCCACTTTGATATTTTTCACACGAAATCATGAAAAACAAATGAAAAAGGAGAATAGGCAGGAGATGCTCGGTCGTTGCATTGCTTTCTTACACTTTTTTGGTTGCCACCGTTTTCTTCAATTTTTTTTTCTACGACGCAAACGCAAACAATGCTTAGAAGCACGTAATTCACTTCAGTAAATTGTTTGCTTCTAGGCATCTATATATATATATATATATATATATATATATATATATATATATATATATATATATATATATATATATATATATATATTATATATATATATATATTGTATATCACATTACGATGTCACCACATGACACTGTGCTGATCGACGAAATTTGTAATAATAACATCACTATGACGTCACATGCTGATCTCATCGCATGACATCGTCGGACCCTATGAGTTTGCTTTTTTCTTCTCGTGCGCTTATATCAGAGAAGCGTTTTTTTTTTTGTGTAGTTACTGATGACAATTGATAGGACAAGCTTCATCGAAGACACTTAGAACGTTAATATTTACTTAGCCCTTCATCGGACAGTTGAATAAGGCGAAGCGACTTCATCGATTATTTTTTTTTCTTTCTCCATGCGACGTCTGCGCTGTTGGCGGGGGGTGGGGTGGGGGGGGGGGACGTTCTCGGACGTGAGCGACGTTAACTAAGTGGTTGGCAACAAACCAATCCCTGTCTCGAAGAACTAGTCTTTCTTTCTTTTTCCCCCGAGGTAACCACACCATAAATGGGCGGCGGCGCTGCTGCGTAGATGCACGGGCGAGGGAGGAGCATATGGAGATCTCATCTGCGCTTCCGACATCTCGTCTCTCAAAGCACACTGCGTGTTTTTTTTTGTTCGTTTCTTTTACGCGAAATACTAAACTATACCTCTGCTGAAGGCGGGTCTTGTATATGTCGTAGATGTAGAAATCCCCCCCCCCCCCCCCTTTGCTTCATGTTCGCCGTTGCGCTTTCCTGCCCTCCTTCCTGCAATCTGATCGAGCTATATATATATATATATATATATATATATATATATATATATATATATATATATATATTATATATATATATATATATATATACATATATATATATATATATATATATATACCGCCAGATGAGATCTTTCCGGCGTCACGTTTCAGCAAATATGACGGATCGACGACACGAAGGCATCACCAACAAGAACGAGTGATAGAAAAAATCTTTGCCACGCGGAGCAAAACCAACACACGCTAAACGTAACGAGAACAGGTATATATACATACGCGCATATACATGAACGCTAGCAAAACTGCAGTACATGTATGGCCTAGTATAGTGACGGTGTGTTGCTCCTCCTGGGAACGAAGCTCAGCTGTGGTGCGTGTATTCAGGGATGGAGGCAAAGACGTAGTACTGAAAGAATAAACGAACACGATCGATGTATGTTCGAGCCGCTATACGCTGCCCGGCGGCGTTCGGCGTAATTGCGACTTCGGTCGTATCGATCTTATTTCCTGTAGGAGTGAAAGCGAGTCTGTTTGCCGTGGTCTACGTTGTAGAAAGCTGTGAGGGCCTTTTTTTTTTCTGCTTCGTTCCTGTTTATGCGATCGGTCCTTCAGAACGTAGTTCCATCTATGCCACTCCTGTCGCGGACTCGTTCTGTAGTTATTAAGGCGAAAGCCTTCGAGCCTCATGGAACCGAGAAGTTAACCGCCAGCGTCGGCGTCCCGCGGTGTCGGCGTCAGCACAAGTGATGCGCGAAAAAAGCATCGTGTTACGATGTCACCACATGACGCTGCAGATCGACGAAATTTGTGGCGCCATTACGGCGCAATAATAACATCACTATGACGTCACATGCTGATCTCATCGCATGACTTCGTCGGACCCTGTGAGTTTGCTTTTTTTTTCATTCTCTCCCACGTAAACTAGCAGTTCCGCATACTTTGCAATAGCGATTGCCCTCTATTGGCGTGTTCACATACATGGACAATTGATATGCGAACAGAAGATTACGTCGTGGACAATTTCAAATGCGAAATGACGAGTTGGCAAGCCAGAAGAATACGTTCTTTCCACTTTTTGTTTTTCTTCGTTTTCGCCAGAACCTCAGTTTTTGCATGATTTATGCTCGCGCGCTCACTGTGAGGCATGTATATGCCACCCCTATAAAAATCTCGATTAAAAAGAGCAGATAACAAAGCCAATGAATGTACGAAGGATTGTATTAGGTGTATTGTTATAAATGTGATCTAGATGTGGAGAAAGCAAAGTGGTCAGCCATCCGCTAGCAGAAACCGAACGCTGCTGGTTTTCGTTAACTTTCATTTGGACATTACGCAATTTTTTTTTTTTGTTAGCGTATCGTTCGTCCTCGGCGATGATTCCTCGTTAGTATCTGGTTTCTTGCCGACCGTGCATAGCGTCACGATTGCTTTGCTGGATCGCTGTCGGAGATAGCTAGATCGTCGGCGAATTATCGCATGCCCAGGAACGTCTGCAAGAGTTGTATCGTCCCTCGACCATCTGCACGTAAAAAAACTGATGTCGTTTCCGGGCTCAGCACTCAAATCACGTTCCGCGCTTCGAAGCGACGCGTGCCTCGCCTCCATTCAAACGAGATGTGAACAACGGCCGTACATGGACTTCGTCGATTTCCGCGGGAGATCGGCGCGCTTTTAGCGAGAAGTCGGACGTGCGCTATAGGAACAAGCCTGCAGTGTGCGCGCGCTTATCTGTCACGCAGGTACTGTGCTGCGTTTACCAGCGTTCAACACCACCCGTCGTCCTGTATTGGCTTTTATTTTTTTTTCCTACGAAAGCAAGCGAGAGAAATAGAAGAAACAAAATATGAAGTCTTTGGAGACGTTATTAGTGGGGGATTGCAGTTTGATATCGCGGGCTTCGGGAAGCTGGCAGGACCTGTTTTTTCGAGGAAGGAGCCTGTGTACAAATACTCGCGACAGGCATTAACGATGCTGCTCGTAAATTGCTGAAGAAGAAATCCCTTCTGCCGTAGTAATCAAACCAACACACAATTGAACCGAAGACACTACTGGCGCATTATTTGTAGTGTCTAATTGTAATCTTTGGCATAACAAAAAAGGAGGGGGGGGGCTTGAACTCTCCCTCCCCCCCGAAGCTTTTCAGCTTTGCATGTGTATATGTCATCATCATCATCATCATCATCATCATCATCATCATCATCATCATCATCATCATCATCAGCCTGACTACGTCCACTGCAGGACAAAGGCCTCTTTCATCTTCCGCCAGTCAACTCGGTCCTGTGCTTGCTGCTGCCAATTTATACTCGCAAACTTCTTAATCTCATCTGCCCACCTAACCTTCTGTCTCTTCCTAACCCGCTTGCCTCCTCTGGGAATGCAGTTAGTTACCCTTAATGACCAGCGGTTATTCTGTCTACGCACTACATGCCCGGCCCATGTCCATTTCCTCTTCTTGATTTCGACTATGATATCCTTAACCCTCGTTTGTCCCCTAATCCACTCAGCTCTCTTGTTGTCTTCTCTTCTTGTCTGTGTACGTTCAGCACGTACGTTCAGCACGAAAGATCCCGTAGGCGACTATCTGCAGCTTTGTTTTTAGATGTGAAGGGCGCTTATGATAATGTACTACATGAAGCCATCTTGGGTGCTCTTGCGATGGTTGGCCTTGGTGGTCGAGTCTTTCGGTGGATTTCGAGTTACCTGGCTGCAAGGTCATTCTTTGTGTTAACAGAAGATGGCCCAACTACGCGACGCTATACTTCCGGGGGTGTTCCTCAAGGCGGAGTTCTTAGCCCGACGCTATTCAATCTTGCACTAATTGGCCTTGCTGAATACTTGCCAAGCACCATTAAAATCTCAATATACGCAGACGACATCTGTGTCTGGACATCGGCAGTCACACGTCCTCAGATACGTTCCCGGCTTCAAAAAGCAGCAACTATGATTGCCAACTACTTGTTCAAACAAGGTCTCAGCATATTACCAGAAAAATGCGCGCTGGTGGCTTTCACTCGCAAAGCAATGACCCCTTATGTCATCTCAATCTGCGGGCGACCGATTTCTTACGCCAAAACCCCCCGGTTTCTGGGCATCATTATTGATAGGGACCTCTGTTGGAGTCCGCATGTGACCTATATGAAGAAGCGCCTGACCGCTATTTCTCAACTGTTCAAGTTCCTGGCAGGAAAGACGTGGGGGATGTCAGTAGACACAATGATGGAGCTCTACAGGGCCCTGTTTCTCGGTTTCCTCAGATATAGCTTGCCCGTGCTTAGCAATACCTGCAAGACCAATGTTCGTGTTTTACAGGCAGTACAAGCCCAAGCGCTGAGAGTGTGCCTCGGTCTGCCCAAATGTACGTCAACAGAAGCAACAATTGCAATTGCTGGTGACTATCCGATACAAACTCACATTGTTGTAGAAGTCCTGAGAACGCACATCCGACACTTCGCACGTGCCCCCGGCCATCACCTTGCACTGTTGCCTTCAGAGAGGCGCCAAGCATCGTTCGCCAAAATTATCGTGAAATACAACGATAAGCTTCCCTCGGGCTTCAATCATGCATCTAAACCATCCATACCACCTTGGTTTCTTATTCGACCCATAGTGCACCTTAGTGTACCAGGGATCCGGAGGAAATCTGAGTTTTCGTCGCCCGTGCTGAAACAACTGTCTCTCCTTCTTTTGCACGAGAAATATTCAGACAGCATACATGTATACACCGATGGTTCCACGAACCACCAGTGTTCGTCAGGGGCAGTAGTTATTCCAGCAAGAGGTGTTACCATCAGCTTTACGACTGACCACTCCACGCAATCTACAGCAGCGGAACTAGCTGCTTTGCGCGCTGCACTTTGTGTGGTCAATCGAGAACCACCGCAACAATGGTCGATTTTCAGCGACTCAAGGGCTGCCCTACAATCTGTGCTCTCAGCACTGCGTCGCGGCCCGTACGAACAGCTTGTTTTCGAAATTCGATGCCTTCTCCACACTTTACTCGAGAAAGGGCATCACGTGACGCTTCAATGGCTGCCAAGTCACTGCGGCATCATAGGGAACGAACATGCCGATACTGCCGTGCGGGCAGCCCTTGAAGGAACACGAGAAGAAGCCATACCACTTTCGAGGATTGATGCTGCCAGTAATCTTCGACGACTTGCGCGTGAAATCACTTTTTTACTATGGTGCCCACCAAGCATCGATACGAATCGTCAACGCCACCTGTCCTCTTTGATGGCTCTTCGCATGCCCACTGGACTCGATCGAAGAGAAGCCACCCTTCTTCATCGCTTATGGCTAGGAGTGGCATTTACAAAATCTTACTCCTTTGTCATAGGAATGGCCGACAACGCTCTCTGCGATGCCTGTCATTGCGAAGAGACGCTATCACCACATCCTGTGTGACTGTCCATTGTATGAAATCCAGAGACAGTCACTGGCGTCTGCTTTTGCGCGCATCGACAACAGCCAAATGTCTGTGGACACTATTCTGTCAAGTGCCCGAGAGAAGACCTTGCAACAGAAGGCGACGAAGGCTCTGTTGAAATTCCTACGCGACACCGATTTGAACAAGCTACTGTAACAGCAATGTCACACACCGCGAAAGACAAGACTGGACTATGACTGAGTGTGCGCGCGTGTGCTGCCGAATGTGCTGTTTCTATCTTCCCTCTCCGCTCTCTTTCATCTCCCCCATCCCTCTCCCATGCGCAGGGTAGCAAACCGGCTGCCTATAGGCTGGTTAACCTCCTTGCCTTTCTTTTTCCTCTATTTTCCTTCCTTACTTTCTTTTGTCTGTGTATATGTAAAAGCACACAAATAAATTTACGTACAGAAATGCATAAAATATAATTAAGTACCATCTCCCTACCCTCCCAGATGGATGAAAAAACTTTACTGGGGTTCTGAAGGATTCCACTTCTGTGTTATAGGGCTGGAATCCCTCCCGAAAAAAAAAACCTTTTCGGGCAACGCCACTGAGAGCAATGTGTTTAATTTGATATGCTAACGTTATACCTTATAAGCAGGTTGTATACGTTCCATCCCTACCAGCGGAAATATGTTTTTTCCTCCACTTTATTTACTTTACAAGAATCAATACGCTTACCACATTACAGTTAAACACTGCAAACAATATGCATGTGTACTTTGCTTCGGTTCATTGTCCGTGGCTCTCGTTAGCTTGTACGTAGTTAAGAAAACGAGCACTTCATACATTCCCTTTTTTAGTTCCTCGTGAACTAGTTATAGTCAGCGTCAGTAGTTTAAGAAGTACAATACACAAGATAACGCTGAACGTTCCCATGCATGTGCTTCGGCAGCGAGCTTTGAGTTTATATTTCGGGCCTGTATTGAAACGCGCTACCATGCGTTGTGCAGTTCGACCGAGTACATCCACAACAAGGTTGCTAGTTGGGCAAACTGCGACACTTCATTCATGATGACACTGAGCGCGAACACTATACAGAGAACGGGCCCTCGTCATTTCGCTTGTCATTTGCCCAGTGTTCCCGCTGACTGGTACTAGTATGGGTGAATTCACTAAATGTTGGGAAGTTTAGTTTTCTCAGACGGCTCCTTAACTTTTGAAGCAGACTTTACATGCATGCATGAGAGAGGTGTATACAGCTCAGTAGTTTATCGCATTCTCTCTTTTCTCCCCTTTATCCCTTCCCCAGTGCAGGGTAGCAAACCGGATGTGCGTCTGGTTAACCTCCCTGCCTTTCCTTGCATCTTTATCTCTCTCTATCTCTCTCTACCGACGAAGAAAAGCCACGTTATGGAAACAGTCGCCCCAGCCATATTAATACCTTGCTCAGTGATTTCTGGTGATTGCACATTGGAAGAATACAAACAGGAAGTGAAGTGGAGTGTGGGGGGAGCAGCGGAAGAGCTTACTCTCATGGGGCGTTTGTGGTATAAATCATCAATTATTTCTTATCTTTGCACCATCTATGGCTACACCGTGTGATATAGCTGACAAGTTTGCCTCCAGAGCGAACATCTATAACATGCCAGAAAGAGCCGGTGCACAGCATGTGTGACGTAACACGGACCTATCAGCCTTTTAAACGGAGAGAAGGATCCTCTTCTTGTCTGGGCTCTTGCACGGAAACACAAAAGCCGACGTCACTGCCTCGGCAATGCAATATTGGGGGTTCACTTAAGTTAACAGCCCAGAGCTCGGCAATGCAATATTGGGGGTTCACTTAAGTTGACAGCCCAGAGCTCGGCAATGCAATATTGGGGGTTCACTTAAGTTAACAGCCCAGAGCTCGGCAATGCAATATTGGGGGTTCACTTAAGTTGACAGCCCAGAGCTCGGCAATGCAATATTGGGGGTTCACTTAAGTTAACAGCCCAGAGAGGACCATGGCGGCCCCCAAGGAGCCTTCAGTGAAAAAAGTCTATAGGCCCTCGCGTGGTACCCTAGCTCTGTCATCCGGTCACAATAACACAATGAAACATGTTCTTGGGCTCGTTAGTTCATACTGTGCAAATTGTAATAACGCAACGCAAGTTTCCTTGCTTTCGTTGCATTATTACTTTTTGACCAGACGCATTATTTCGCGCCGCAATTCGCTCTCTCTTATGTCGAACACACACTATGTGCACGATCACTCAGCCAAGTCTTTGGCTCCTCCCTCCGTTTTTTTTTTTGTTTTTCTGTTCGCGAGTCAAGAACGCGAATGTTTCCGCATTGAGTGCTTGTCGTTAGTGCTCGTATATATATATATAATATATATATATATATATATATATATATTATATATATATATATATATATATATATATATATATATATATATGCGCGCTAACGACAAGCACTGAAGGAAAAGTTCGCGCGATGTTGACTTCGACCTCAGCGCCAGGGATAGTTGAAAGGTGAAAAGACAACATCAGCGACAGGACGAGGAGATCGAGCCAAGAAAGGACGCTAATAAGGAGAAAACGTGGAACAGCAAAAGCAGGCAGTTGAACGACGCGACGAACAGTTCGGCAGGCGAAAAGAGAGAGAGTAGACAGAAAGAAATTAAAGAAAGCTACAGGGAGTCGCCGGGATCCACTGTGCAGCCGACAAGCACGCACTGTCAGTGGCCGCCGCCGCGGCAGCTTCGATTTCGCGAGCGCGGAAGAGAGTGATGGATCCCTGACGGGCGTTCGCTGCACGCCGGAGTCGGCGCTGCAGATTCCATCCGCGCACGCAGACAGCCCAAGGTATACACGCATAGACTCCCGCGTGTGTACAGGACAGAGCCGAGGAGCAGGAAATGGCTTGGCCCTTTCGTTCAATCCTGGCTTGTCTCGGTTCGGCCGCGTGTATCCAGCCAGCCCCGGCTATATGGCTCGTGCGCACGCCATGTCTTCTCGCGTATATATGTACGCCATTCACGAGAAGCCGCATATATAGCGGCATGCACGCACTCTGCACGCAATGGCGATGGTCGCGTCAGGTTCGGCTTCGCCCGTATTATATATGTACCTGTGGGCGCGAACGCGCCCAATGCACGCGGCTATAGAAGTCTGTAGGATGGGCCCGCTTTAGCGCGCTGCCCGAGCTCACGCCACATCGCGTATTCCGCGGACGTTCGTTTGCAAGAGCACGCCCTCGATGGCGCGCCGCGGCTGCAGACCACGCATGCGCGCGCGTGCACATACATATACAATCCCTGCGCTCGTGAACCAGGAAGAATATTGTGGCTGCGATGAAAACGAAACCATATTCGCGATACCCTGGCGCCGCGTGCATCGTGACAACGGCCAACCCAAGCAGCACAGACTCGTGCTGTGCGTGTGCGAGAGTATGGTGATTTTTTTTCTTTCTTTTTGTATATATCTTTACCCGAGTTCAAACCTGATGCATCTTTTCTCTTACGGGACAGCCTATAGTAGGGAAACGCACGACGTTGCGAAGAAGGAGATGAGAAAGTCGGGGAAAATACATAGAATAACTATAGGACGTTTCGTAGAGCTATAGGGCGGCATGCTCTCTGGATTTCGTGCCGACCGGTTGTGCCCCCGTAAAGCCGCTGTGGTAGCTCAGTGGTTAGAGCATCGAACGCGTTATTCGAAGGTTGTACCCCCGCGGTCTCCGACGACAGCGCAGCTCTGGCCGACCGGGCTCGCCCTACGCCATCTCCTGACGCCAACAAAAGCTCTCGCCGAGTGGTGCCCCGTCCTCGGACTCCGGCGACCGTGTCCATCTTTCCTATCTCCTCTTTACTTCCGTCGTTTGCTGTCGTTCGCTGTCCCTGCGCCTCACTCTCTCCTTCCTTTCTATATCTTTACCTTTTAATTTTATCCCTTTAATCCCTCCTTTACCCCCACCCCTCGTGAGCCAATGTTGAGGTGTCCTCCCCCTGACAGGCAGCTGTGGGGCTCACTTTTCTCTTCTTTTGATTTAAAATCACTCACTATAGAGCAAATGTCAAATATATTGAGATAATAGCCGAAGTAGACACAAGATGGATCGCGCAGATTCAGCTTGCTTAACGTCGTATGGAGAGAGAGGAAGAAAGAGAGGAGCAAGCAAAGCAAGGGGAGTTAACAAGGCGCACGTTTACTCTGCTACACTGCAGTGGGGGAAAAGGATAAAGGAGTGAAAACAAAGGCAGAATGAAAATCTTATGCTGAGAGGTTCTGTTGAACGTTGACGCTAGCCTAAATATGGGCATTCGCGTCTATATACAGCATGTCATTCTATTCAAAGAAATAAAGAAAGAAGAAATAAAGGAAGAAAAAAAGAAAGAAAAAAAGAAAGAAATGAAGAAAGAAAGAAAGAAAGAAAGAAAGAAAGAAAGAAAGAAAGAAAGAAAGAAAGAAAGAAAGAAAGAAAGAAAGAAAGAAAGAAAGAAAGAAAGAAATTTGTTGACGCAAGACCGGGTTCATTGGTGGAGCATGGAGAAACCTTTGCCCTGCAGTGGGCGTAGCCAATGGGATCATGATAATGATAACATCGAGGTGACAACAGTTTTCAGAACGTAAACGTATTTCCTGAATGTGGCTGTTCGCTTCACGCAACAACTTTAAAAATTAAAGAAAAAAAAGCCCTGTTCGCCCAAGTCCCAGCCACACATTCTCTTCGCTTGGCCTACGAATACACGTACAACTGGGTATCAACTACTCAACAGCTCGCATGGAAATTTAAGAATACAGCAACAAGAACAACCACAAAGGACAAAAAAAAACTCAGATCAGGGTATTAGCCCGCTCCGCTCTGGAGAAAGGCGAATGTCATGTAGCCGCTTCCACCGAAACAAGCAATTCCAACGCGCAGCCAGCGGTCTGCCCCTGCAATGGTTACGCCATGCGACACCCTCACCCACCGCATGTCTCTTGACAGGCCTGTTCTGGATAAGCCTTGGGATACGGCCCGTCTTCGAGATGTGGCGGAATCCCCGGTGGGCGCCTCGGCCTGCACTCGCGACAAAAGAAACCGGAGGGACCATTGGCCCCGAAATGGATAGCACGCCGTCTGCGCGAGGCAGAATGGGATAAGAGCGGTTACGCCGCTTCGAGAACATCTGTCGTTTCCGGCGAACTCTTCGAGACAGGGACCGTTTGTCGTGTAGGTCGGCTCTGTGTTCGCTCGAGCATTATTTTTTCAAAAAACAACAACAACAAAACAACGACAAACGGTAAACCACGCAAGGTGAAAGTGCGCGCAAAACATAGTGACTGTATAAGCCGACATCCTCGGGGAAAAAACCGTAAGACTCGCGAAAATAACAGCTCGCATGCCATGCGAGCTAGATGCACCACTGGGGTATACACTTACGGGGTCATTTTTCTATGGCATCAATTGCAGCGCTTGGAGTACAACAGCAAGGAGTTTTAGGGCTACACTTTGATGCCATCGGTATTCTGCCACAATGAGAAATTTACAGGCGCACGAAACACACCGAAACACGCAACAACCTCAAGTATAATCTCTAAGAAACAGATCTGCGCACTAGTATTGCCGTCAATGTTGCTTCATTTGACGCGTAACGGCGTGCGGTCGTTTCAGGAGTGCGACAAATGCAACTTGTTGGAACAAGTCGTTAAAGTAAAGAGAGACTTCGTGCGGCGATGTATGGGGCGCCGGTTTTGTGCAGTAAAAATGTCCAGAAATCAACAAAACTATTCTGTATACCATGCCATGGCATAGTTTTTTGATCGGGTTTCCATGGTACTACACGATTGACTAACCCTGCATGAGAGGTCACTCTTGAAGGTCCCCAAGTCATACTGCGTTAGTGTGTAAATGAGAGGATACGGCAGCTCTCCTCGTTCTTTATTGCATTCCTCCTTCCGCACCTTACACAATTTATGTTGGCAGTAAAGTGCGCCTTTGAAAGTGAAAATGCGATTTCGCATAGCACGAGCAACCAATCCGGGGACTGAATTACGTTTATTTTAGTATATTTGAACCAATCAGTGGTAGAGTCAATATAAGAAGGCTGGTCCACCAGCCGAAACCGTTAGGATTAAATAAATATTTTATTGTTTTGTTTCCTATACTATACTGCACTATTCTCGAAGTTTATAACTGTTATTACGGTAGCCGGAAAAGAAACTCTAATCATATATATATATATATATATATATATATATATATATATATATATATATATATATATATATATATATATATATATATATATATATATATTTGAAGGTCGTAGGTTCGATTCCTGCTCACGGCAAGTTATTTTTTCACCCTCATTTATTTCTTATCATTTACATTACATTGGTTCTAATAACTTCCCCTATACATTGCCTTGTCATTATTTTCTGTTAGATCTCATTAATACTGTGTCAAAACACGAAAAAAACGAGCCCTTAGGTATCACTTAATTCTTCCTGATATATATATATATATATCTATATAGATATTATATATATATATATATATATATATTATATATATATGAGAGAGAGAGAGATAGAGAGAGAGAGAGAGGATAGAACTGAAGAGCTGATAAAGAAAAAAAGAATTTTTAGACGTAACCTGCCTCGGCATTATTTGTGCCAGCGCAATCACGCACACGCCCGGAAGCTTGACGTGATTCCTAAAGGCATAGCCAGTGGCCCTGCTCTGGCCTAAATGAATGGGGCGAACGACGGCTGTTCAGGCAATTTGAAGCACGATAGACTTGTGTATATATAATCCTTTATTTTTTTCTTACTAGTGCCTTTAAAGAAACAATGAGACGGCTGAAATGCGTACGATCTTGGAGGCAATACAGAAATACGCTAGCTTCAGAAGCTTTCGGGAAGGTGGGGGGCGGGGGGGAGATTAGGCAATGTAATGAGAAGGCAAAAGAAAAAAAAGCGATGAATATCGCCTACGAGGCATCTTAGGAATGTGCAAGAAACCCTGCTAGTTCTTAAATGTGATTTATTTTTATTTATTTATTTATTATTTATTTATTTATTATTTATTTATTTATTTATTTATTTATTTATTTATCGGAGTTTTATTATTTAAGCGAGCAAAAATAATTTCACTACAACTTCCAGCTGTCACCTGAGGCACCGCCATCATAATCGATGGAGGGTGGGACGGGACAGGGCTTAATCCTTTTTTCCCCCGCCTCACCCGAAAAAAACTGCCGGTCTTTAAATAAAGTTTATTCATTCGTTTTTTACGGTAGTATAAAGGTGAATCCTCAACTAATCATCTCCTTTCGCCGGTGCTTTCCTATTGATGAAAACTCGACATCCTTGGCCTTACAACTTCAATTCTCTGTCCTTTTGGATGTTTTCACGCACTAGTGCAATGTTATGATTTTGGAAACCAACATTCACTTCACAATTCACAAGTGCGTTGGCCTGAAAGAAAAGTTGGTTGCATGGTAAGGCATCATCGTCGAAAGGTTACGTGAGTAAGCAACTCAAACAAAGTTTCTGCATGTCCATAGTTCCTTCTGCGATAGATCTGTGTACGACCTCGAGAAGCACCAGTCGACCACCGATCAGGAGCGTGCTTCGACATTCCCTAAATGTGTCATCTTACGAGGTATACCCCAGAGCAACACTTGCAAAGGTCGAGATAATGCCAATCACTTCCATGCAGTTCAACGCGCCACTGGCAGCTGCTATATAGCTTTCCTTACGGAAAAGCTATAGAAGAAGAATTAAACGAAACGCGCCTAGTGTAGCGACTGCATACATATTTTCCTCGTGTTTACGACAGTATGGCCGTATTCAAAGGACCCGCGGAGGCTGACTCAGCTCGAAACAAACCATGATGCTGAAGCGGGGTGTCAAAGCGGGGTCGGTGCATATGGAACTACCGACGGGGGCAACATAGAAATACTCTGTGCACAGTCGTATCCAGTCTCCGTGCATGCGTTGTGGTGGCACCGTGCGGAGCCCTTCACAACGAGGGGGCGTTGTATGCGGGGCAGGCTAGGAGCGAATGTGTCGCACATCAATGTCACGGCGACGTAAGAGGGTCGCCGCGTCGTGCCACTTCGTGACTCGAGGTGCCATTAGTTCTGAGCAGCACTGCGGAAGCCAGGGTCGCGCTAAGAAGCCTCGTTGGTTGCTGCGCGACGGCGAACAAACTCGGCCAGCATAGTTCTCCGAGTGTTTGAAGCTCAGCTATTCAGTCTTTTGTTTTCTACCACCGCTCTCGTGGCAAGATGTTCTTCACTGCAGTCTATGTTTATAACGTAAATGGCATGCTAGTGCACGGAGTGACATCCTTCGCTAGCGTCCTGACCGCGTTTCTTGCCCGTTCGAAACCCACTTCGGTATCCTCGTCAAGCGCGCACTGCATCGAATTCGTAAACCGTGGCAATAGGTAAACGTAGCGGGAACGGCTTACTTGCATGTGATATGTGTTCCACGCCGCTTGTAACTCAGTGCATATGGACTCTGTTTTATGTTGCCTACCGGCAGCTGCGTCGCAGAATTCGGTGCTTGGCAACCCGAGTTTTTTGTCCTTGTTAAAAAATGCTGAGAACGAATGCCATTTCATTAAACACATCAATATGAACTTTTAGGAGCTGAGATACCTCAAAATTTACCGAATATTGTCGCTGGTTTCTAAACAGAAGAGAATTAATATCCACGTCATAAACACGGTACAGGACCGTTTAATTTTCATTCAGCCTCGAGTTTTCATCAATAGGAAAGCACCGGCGAAGGGAGATGATTAATTGAGGAATCACCTTTATACTGCCGTAAAGAACGAATGAATAAACTTTATTTAAAGACCGGCAGTTTTTTTCGGGTGAGGCGGGGGAAAAGAGGATTGAGCCCTGTCCCGTCCCACCCTCCATCGATTATGATGGCGATGCCTCAGGTGACAGCTGGAAGTTGTGAAATTATTTTTGTTCGCTTAAATATTAAAACTACTATAAATAAATAAATAAATAAATAAATAAATAAATAAATAAATAAATAAATAAATAAATAAATCACATTTAAGAACTAGCAGGGTTTCTTGCACATTCCTAAAATGCCTCGTAGGTGATATTCATCGCTTTTTTTCTTTTGCCTTCTCATTACATTGCCTAACCACCCCCCCCCCCCCCCTTCCCGAAAGCTTCTAAGCTAGCGTATTTCAGTATTGCCTCCAAGATCGTACGCATTGCAGACTTCCTGCTCTTCACTTGCCGGCATCCGGGATAGCCCCCACTTTCCTGTAACCAAGTGACGATGCCATTTGATGACGTTACCATGAAACATTTATGTGGTGTTCACGATGAAGGCACGAAACTTTACGATCTGTGACGTCACGATGGCGTCATAGGGTGACGTTGACACGTGAGTGTTTGCACCAACCGTGTTCACGTCCAAGGTCACTTTTCGTGTTTGAGGAGAGGAAAAAATCTCCACGAAGTGAATCATGACGAGTGGACAAAGCTCTGGCAAAGATTTCTGTGAGTGACTGTTTACTCGAGCGTTGTCCCATATCATGTAAATTGAGTGACAAAAGTGCATGTAGAAATGTGAACTTATTTCGCCTTCCAGTCGTCTCAGTTAATTCAAGGGGGATGTAAAAATTGCGGGAGCAGATGATATACCTCGAGAGTGAATCCAAGAACCCGCCATCCTAGCGGTGGCAAAATACCATTTTAATATAGTTAATTTGTTGGGGCATGTAGTATGCCTCTGTGTTACAGACGTGTGCCTTTGTGTGCCTTTTTGTGTGCCTTTGTATTAGAGGCTTTTTTGTGAAGCCGCATTTGGACATCAGGTGTGACAAGGCCTCAGCTTCGCGCCCGCCTTCAGAACGCTGCTACAACGACGTCATGCTATCTTCGTAAACAAGGCCTCGAGGTGTCCTGCGGAAAATGTGCAGTGGTAGCGTTCACGCGGAAACCAATGTCTGCTTACAGTATATCGATTAATGAAGAATGCATATCGTTCAGCAGAAGCCACAGGTTCTTGGGAGTCATAATAGATAAAAACCTGTCGTGGACTCCACACGTGAACTATGTGAAGAAGCGGCTGATCGCAACATGCCACATGCTCAAATTCCTTGCAGGAAAAAATTGGGGAGTGCCCATACCATCCATGCTACAACTGTACAGAGTGCTGTTTATCGGATTCTTGCGGTACAGCTTACCTGCAATGTCTAACACCGGCAAGACCAACCTGCGCGCAATTCAGAGCATTCAAGCCCAAGCACTTAAGATATGCCTTGGAATACCCCGCAGTGCTTCAACGGCTGAAACCATTGCCATCGCTCAAGATCACTCGATAAATACGCATATTATTACCGAGACAATGCGCATGCACCTCAGGCATTATGCCAGGACCCCTTCTCACCACCTGGCGAGCCTAGCTGCTGAAAGGCCCCGCACGACATACGGCACTATTGTCTCCAAGCATCGTTCATCGTTTGCTGAGACATACGCACCTGCATCAAAGCCACTGCTTCCTCCTTGGAGCTTGAGCCGGCCGCGAGTTCACTTAATGATTCCAGGAATGAGGAGAAAATCGGACTTACCGACACATGCCCTGAAACAACTGAGTCTATTCCTACTGGAAGAAAACTACAGTAACCACGTGCACATTTACACGGATGGCTCTACTACGCCGTCTAGTTCAGGTGGAGCAGTGGTTATACCATCACAAGGGATAACTCGGTATTTTAAGACTTCACATGTGACAAGTTCAACGACGGCAGAACTCGAGGCTCTGCGCAATGCACTGGAACACATCAATTCAGAAGAAAGACCAGGTAAATGGGCTGTGTTTTCTGACTCAAAACCAGCGTTACAGTGCCTGATATCAGTTCTCCGACGCGGATGCCACGACCAGTTGACCTACCAAACCGTGAAACTTCACCACCTGTTAATACAAAAAGGCCATGACATCGTCTTTCAGTGGTTACCTGGGCATAGTGGTATAGGCGGCAATGATTCTGCAGATCATGCTGCTCGCACGTCACATAAAGATGCGAACAGCGTTCCGATACCGCTTTCAAGAGCGGATGCGGCGAGGCAGATTCGTCAACTGGCCCGCAGTCTCACACTGACTGAGTGGAACACACCAAGCATACGACGTACACGACTGCACGAGCTCGACCCTTCACTACAACTCCGGCCTCCACCCGGCCTACATCGACGTGAAGCTTCGCTTCTCTATCGCCTTTGGCTGGGAGTTGCTTTCACGAAAGCTTATACCACGTTAATCAGAATTACTGACAGTGCGGCGTGCGATGTTTGCGGCACCGACGAAAATATCGAACACCTGCTGTGTCATTGTCCTCGTTTTGCCTCAGAGAGACAAGTACTTGCCAACGCAATGCGGCGACTGGATGATCGGCCTCTTTCTGTGCAGGTGCTATTACAGCAACGTACACATGCCTCGACAGCCCACAAGGCAGTGAAAGCCCTGCTGCGTTTCCTGAGAAAGACAGGCTTGTGTGAACGCCTCTGACATGCGGTAGAGTTCTACACGCTGCAGTGAAATTACTGTCAGTCTCTCCCCCACCCCCTTTTTTCCCTCTCTTCCCTCTTTCTCGTCTTTCTTGTCCCCTTCCTTTATCCCCCAGTGTAGGGTAGCCAACCGGATGTCTTTCTGGTCAACCTCCCTGCCTTCTCCCTTTTTGTTGCTTCCTTCCTTCCTTTGTGAAGCCTGTTAGTAGAGATAAACTCATCAATACTCGTCTCAATAGTTTATTCTCGCCGGTAACATTGATCTCTTAACTTATAATTAGCCTATGTCTACGTTGAAGTCTAATGTAAAGCCATTTTCTTTGTCTCAAATATGTTTCGACTATAGCAATCGTTCTACACCATTCTACACAACCGTTCTACACAACGGAAGACAAGGGTAGGTCCTTAAGAGCTTCGCCCATGAAAGGAAACGAGGGGGACTGTTGTAAGCTGCGCTCTGTCTGACACGATCGAGCGTCGACCTCGCAAGAAACTTCAGCGCCCCGAGGTCGCCCTGCCGTGGGCCCATCAAGCACCCACGAGAGCGCGGATGGTAGCAAGTACGCACGAATCCAAGCCGGTGCCGCTATAGATGAGCGCTCGGGAGACACGACAGGCGCATTCCTCACGTCAACTAGCCCCCCTTCTTGCCCCGGCATCAGGCCGCAATCAAGATGCGCCTCGCTCGGCCCTCCCCCACCTGCGCACTCTCCCGCAATCTCCTCTCCTTCATTGCCTTCTCCTCCCCGCTCGCCGTCTTTATGTTCCATGGCCGCCTCTGTAAAACCGTACAACGCTGTCGAAGCTGCTCGCAGTGGGCGTCGGCTTGCTGAGAAATCAAGGTATTTACTTTACTCTACAGGGTGTGCCGGTTGAGGAGATATACACCCAGCCGAAAACGGACGAAAACAAGAAATGTTCTTTTAAAATACATTTTACCGTCATTTAGTGAAGGTTATACGCGAGAAAATACGGTATAACTCCTCAATGCCTTTGCACTAACTCGTCCAACAACGTGTTACACCAGTATGCCTACGCCTGAACAGTCAAGCAGAGAAATAGTTTTATCAAGGAGTTTCTTTTTTTAACTGAAAAAAAGAGCATGTTTTTCTGCTCTAATAACTCATCTATCAAACTTAATGAACGTCAGCTGGTTTTCATTAAAGATGTGCGAAACAATGAAATGAACCTCAAAAGTTCCTTCCGTCATTCATCTATAAAAAGACACAGGAAACATAAACGAAGCACCCTACTCTACATACGTCTATTAGGGGCTTCTCTTGCCACTGCCCCAAATATACGCAATGCTTTGCTAGTAATTATTTGGCAATGCCGCGCCATTTTGAAGCGCTTCAATATACTCGGGTTGATTGATTTATATGTGGGGTTTAACGTCCCAAAGCCACCATATGGTGCTCCGAAAATTCAGCCACCTGAAGTTCTTAAACGTGCACTCAAATCTGAGCACACGGGCCTACAGCATTTTCATCTCTATCGAAAATGCAGCCGCCGCAGCCGGGATTCAATCCCTCGACCTGGGTGTCAGCAGCCGAGTACCTTAGCCACTAGACCACTGCGGTGGGGCAATATGCTCGAGTTCAGCGCATCTATGCTCTATACTCTCAGAAGAATGGTCCCGCATACTGCGTTGCCAGTTCTTTTTTATTGACATTTGATACTGCCCGTGGTAACAACGAGGTAACCTGCTTAGCATAAGGCCCCTCATCAACAAGTTCAATGAGGGCAAACATAAATATCCTACACAGTAGATCACAAAGTCCTGGACTACTTCGCAGCATCAAAACCCTTTCCAACCCCGTTTCTCCTCTCCTAATGCAGGGTAGCAAACCAGGCGCAGCCTGCGTAACCTCCCTGCCTTTATCTTTTATTCTGTTTATACCTCTCTCAGGACATCATGCGTGCCCTATTCCGAACCACCCCCATATACAAGGAAGTCTATATAGCTATCCAGCGGGCGTTCAATTCATTCGTGTAGCAATTTCATGCCCCGTGAACATCCAGGCAGTGATCGTTTAGAAGGCAGTTGGGTTTTCTGTACGAATGCCCATGGTTAGGTGCACGCGCGACTAGAAAGCACAATTCGCTGTAGTGCACAGATTCGGTCAGGCGCATCCCATAGGAGACGAAGGCCATAGGCGCACCTGATTGCTTTGCCGTCGTGCAGTACGGGCAATCAAAGCGTACTCACTCGCTTCCGCCTCAAGGAGCCCGCCAACCAGCACAGTACATCGATCGAAGTCTTCGGTGCCGGCGACGAACATAAAAAGGCTTGCTCATCCCTGTACACCACAGCTACCGCAGATAAGTCGCAGGCTACTTTCTCGGAGCTTCAAGGAAATAAACCCTGCCTCCTACATGACAGGGCAGTGGTGGTTGCGTCAGTTGAACACCGCTACACCTGCCACCGTAAGAGAGTGCACGAATTCCTGGCTCAGATAATCGCGCTTCGTAGATCGCAGAGGACGATAAGATTGCTGGCAAGAGTGCATACGGCGTGTGATGTGGTCGGAATGCTGTTCTTCGGCTGCAAAGTGAACTCGCATTTGAGCTATCCTCAGCCCGGAAGCTATGCTCCAGCAGGTGCGGCTCCAAACGTGAAGCTAAAGAACGAAGAACGCGTAAAAAGGTTGATTTCGTAAGAAATTCCCGCGTCCATTTTTCTGCAGTGCGCTCTGGCTATACGCTGGCATAATTCCCTCGAAAAAAATTATAAAAAGGCCGGGCAGACATCGACTGAGAAGCACCGGGAGTTATCGCAAATTACGATTCCTTTTTCTGGTGCGTGTACATTCAAAAGCATCTTCAGGCGGCTTTGTAAGGGCAACACACGCACGTGCTAAATAAACAAAAAAATATTCAGCCGGCTCCACTTGGCAGACAACGATGAATCAGCGAAGATGGTTGCAATAGTGTTGAAAGAGGTTGCATGAAGTGCGTCGGATATGTGGAATGAAGTAGCTGGACAAGTGGGATGAAGTGGGCACAAAGTAGCATGAAGTGGGCTGTATATGTGGGATGAAGTGGGAATGAAGTATCATGAAGTGCGGTGGATAAGTGAGGTGAGTGGGAATGAAGTGGAATGAAGTGCTTTGGACAAGTGGGATCAAGTGAATTGGATAAGTCGGATGAAGTGCGAATGAAGTGGATAAGGTGCTGTACATAAGTGGGATGAAGTGGGAAGGAACTGGCATGAAGTGCGTTGGATAAGTGAGATGAAGTGGGAATAAAGTGGCGAGTTCTGCGGGTAAATCCCACTACGATATACGATCTACGGCGGATCCCGGACATGAAAGCCTCGACAAAGCACAGCTTTGTTGTTAAATAATGTTGATCATAAACGTGATTGAACTTGGTCCGCGTCGCGGGGCATCTCAGGGGAACACAAGTGACAAATTTCCACAGAAATATCAACGGGATTCAGTACGGTGATGCATTTAATATTTCCCGTGTTTTTATTTTTTACCAAAACTCAGATGCGTGCCCACTCACCTTCCTTCTGTTATGAAGGCAAGAAACTTGACCAACGCGCTCCACGTAGAACATTGATCAATACTTAGTCACTCATGGTTCATTCATTCAGAATCGTCTTGCATAGTCAGTGACATCACAAATGCAGTCGCAACCACCTGACAGCTACGATAGCAGAAAACAAATAGTCGAAGAGCAATATATTTTTAGTAAAACGAAATCATAGTGCTGCTGCCTACAGGAACAACCTCCTCAGAGTTGGCACTCAGCGAAATGAATTTTCTGGGGAGCCAAGTTGGCAGGTGCCCGTAGGCTGCGTCAAAGGAGTGTCTTTAAGGACAGAATTCGCGTGTGTTTCATTGTCTGCGCCTTAATGGACGATGATTTTATAATAGGCGGCTGTGTTTTATGATAGGCTAAGCGAGGCAACATTCATGCAGCATGCGTTTCCTGTAACAAGACTGACGAAGAGAAGTACTCCGACGTGCAATGGACTCCTTGTTGAAACATTGGCTGCTGGGCTGTTCTTTCATCAATCACTTACCACTTCAAAGTTTTGTCTTGCGAACTTTCGTTGCTTCAGTTTACTCTTGAGACCATTTAATTTTGCGTTTGTTCTCAAAACAGCTATTAAACTACATCTAACAAGTGCACTGCATGTGCGCCTGTGGGAAATAGATATATTCTCTTCGAGTTACCCTTCTACGACAGGCTGCTAAGCTGTCCTTCAACATTCTACGTGTTCATGTAACGTAAATTCGGCAGACAGTATTCAGGGAGTATCTCTGTGTAGATTAGTGCAATGACATCTGGCTCTGGTTATGGCGTCGAAGTGAGTCTGACTTGAATCCCTCCGGTGAGGTAATTGTCGTCTTGTAGCTGCTGCTGCTCGTTCGCCTACAATTTCAGCCAGATAGTTGTTCAATGTGCTGGCAAGGCTTTGCATCTAGCATCGCCGTTAGCACGTCGTAATCATGCGAGATCTTATCAAGACCTCTCAGAGCACGGTGGGACCTTAATGGTTTGGCGATGCTATCAAATAGACGAGCAGGGTGTAGTGCGGCATACGGTAGTTACCCATACACAAGACACAATGCAAGAGAGCGGTCGTCGCGAACGACCACAGAAGGAGGCCGCGTGGCATTCTCTACCTTCGACGTCCACACCCCGGCCGACGAACCCGTGGAACCTGGAGAGTGTCGACAGCAGTCTTTCTTCTTCGATGGTCCCCAACATCGACGGCGGGGGAGGGGGGGGGGTTGAATGGGGGGTCGACCTTCGTATGAAGCAAGCAAGCGTGTGAATGCGGGAGGCCCTTTTGAACCCCGCGGTGCATACAATGTGCAACAGGGCCTCGTCCGCACGCATGTGGCTTTCACGGCAGGTGGGGAAGAGTCGCTGCCGTCGAGGGGTGCCGGCGTCGGAAGAACCATGAGGCTCACGGTGCGGCAGATGTTCTCACCGCACGCCGAACGAGAGTGAAACGACTCACTCAGCCCGAACAGTTCTTCGTTTCTGGTTTTCTTTGCGGCTCTTTGTTGCCACATAAACACTCGTCGGCCTGACTATTTACATTATTCGACGAAGAATACTCTTTTTGTCGTCCCGCCTCGGCTTTCAAGAAATGTTGTGACCCATTCGGTTTCTGGGGGAATGCTGAGAGACCTGGGCCGTAGCAAGGGGGTGGCACACCGGGCACGTGCCCCCCCCCCCCCCATTTTTTTTTCGCAATGGCATAGAGAGCGAAAAATGGCCATTTTAAGAGGGTGCCCCTCCCGAAATCAAAGTGGTGCCCCCGCCCCTCGAAAAAAATTTCTAGCTTCGCGCCTACGCTTCCGTGCTTCTCTGTGAGTATGTTTAGTGTTGAGCCTCAGTGATGGACATTCGTCAACGATTCTCGCAGTGCATCCTTGTAGCCTGGCGCCAGGGACTTTCAGCATGGCACATAGAGAACCTGGCAACTGAGTACTGAACGAAGTCCATTTGTCGAACGTTGTGCCTCCTAAGCGGCGGGCGTTAACGATTCATAATATCAGGTAGACAGGGATGTGTAGTGTTTATGACGTGGATGTGTAGTGTTTATGCGTAGTGTTTTTCTTTTTAATGAAACATATATCTACGTGTCGCTACGTTACATTGAAGAGATTTCGGTCAGGTAACGAGCTGTACGTTATTAGTTCACCGTAGTAGCTGTATTAGTTTATTGTGGTAGCAGCATTAGTTACGACATAAAAAAGCAAATATTCTGAAAAAAGATCAGGAAGTTGTCATGTGTTGCCAAACCAAACCCATGTGCCCTGTCGAGTCGCCATACCTTTGTCTATTCGAGATTTGCGCTGCGCGTTTGCAGCGTGAGCACGTCATTCCTGTGAGCACGAAAATTCCGGCGGCAAGCGCCCTCCAACCATATCTGTTTGCTTGGAATTTTCCCGCTGGCCTGCGCAATGGCGCATATCTTTCTCTCGGCAGTCGGTGACAGGTCCTGCCCAGCTGCGACCAGGAGTAGTCGTTCGTAATTGAGGGTGCCGCGGGGACGCGCCACGAAGTCACGACCGACCGTGTATATATAAGAAGCTGGTTGTGCCAAGGTTTTCGCTTGTCGATGCAAAACACGTATCTGGCGGCTCTCCAAGTTCGTGGCACCGCAGTTCGCAGTCGATCCTGAAATCGATCCCTTATCGCGGAGGAGCATGCTGTTCGGCATTTAAATTTCCTGCGAGATTCCGGACACAGGCGTTGCCTTCCTGGAACCACGCGCGCTTGGGCGTCCATGACTATATAGCCAGGCCGTCTATCTGCGGCGGCCGGAGTGCGGAGGCGAGCCTCGAGCGTAGAGTAGATATGGAAAGACCTGTTGGGCGCCCGTAGCGACAGAAAGGCTAGCCCGCTTCTGTGGGCAGCCTGTATAGGAATGGTGCACACGGCGTAGGAAAAGACGGACCAGCAGAAATCCGATGTCTCGACTGTAGAGCTGTGTTAACGCTTTGTTCGGCGCACCTATAGATAACTTGAACGTGAAGTGTGGCAGCTTGGGCTAGTTGGTATGGCATGACGATAGCTATAGCGCTAGAACAATACGACGTTCGTGTCCATCTTGTCTCTGTGTCGTCGTTTTGTTCTAGCGCTATAACTATCGTCGTTGAACGTGAAGTCACGGATGCAGCCTTCAAACTTACTGGTACTCCATGATGGCGTTATTGATGCTGGAAAGGGAACATAACGTTGCCGCTAAGACCTGGTTGCATTAATGGCCTCTGTGAAGGTATAGCGGAACTGTACACCATCCGTGTTGACTTGGCATCACAAACTTTGCGTTGATTGACGTTACTGAAACATGCAAGTTTCAGTGACGTGGTGCCCTTTTGTTGACGTCACTGCAAGTCATATATGTACTCAAGAAAAAGCTGTTTTTATTTCTTTTGTTGTTTTTGCTTTCGTCACAACAAGGGTCGCCGAATGCGATATTGCAGTTCGAAAAACAAGCCAGAACAACGGACTCTAGAGGGTACTGACAAATTTCTCCTCGATTTGCGAGCAGTGACTGTGTGTATGCAATCTGGTTCTACGTTGGTCTCTTCCTATCTTATTTTTCTTCTCCTCCACTGGTTGGCAAACAGAATGCTTGTTCTGGTTAACTTTGCTCTCTTTACTTTGCTCATCTCCTTCTCTCTCTTTCTTCTCTGAGTAACAATTTCAACTGCCCTTTGTACTCGTGAGCCCCGCCACCGTAGTCTGGTGTCAAGAATATTTTTTTTTTCAGTTTAGAACAGAGTATGTATGCAGTTTATCGAGGCGAGTTCGTAAGTGATGCTCACGTGATCACGCACGCTAAAGCTAAGTCTGCGGTCACGTATGAGGTCAAAACTTACAAACAGACGCACCGGCATGACTTCAACACACACAAGGTGCCCATGGCAGGCCAAGAAATACGCCATTTAATCCTGCCAAATCAACCAACAATCTACATTATATGTTCACCCGCGAGAACGCATTCATCCGCAAACAACGCCAACTCACGAGGTCAGCCCCGAACAGAGCCGGCAATTAAGACAAACAATGCACGCGTCAGCGGTGAAGGCCGGGAGCGATCAGTGGCAGGGAAGGGACACGATATGATGAAAGAGGGAGGGAACAACACGTACGCGGACCATCGGAAGCCGAAGCGGGCGAGCGCGCTTTAATCGAGGGTCCGCATCTGAGGAATGCCAATTTATAAAAGCCGCTCAGCAATCATCCGTGCATAACGAGAACGCGCACGCACGCACACACGCGCGAGCTGCCGGGTGCGTTACAGTGGCCGTTTACAGATGCCGGTCGGCAGGTCCGGGCACCATCCCTTCTTCTCGCTGCCGCAGAACGCCGTGGACGGCGCGAAAGAGCTACCAGCACGCACGCTGAGGCTCTAGACAGCAGCAACGGAACGGAACGGCCGAGGTTGTACAGGAAGAGGGGGATGCGGGGATCACAATGCGCAAGAGAGGTGCGGTGGTTTCAAACGAGGCAAGAGAGGGGAGGGAGGGGCGGCTTGGCTGCTCCCAGGCTACTGCTGCTGCTCGAGGCCAAGCTGCTACAAATCCGGAGGCAACAGCGGTCGTGATCATCGAGAGAGAGAGAGAGGTGGTCAGCAGGGTGAGAGACAAGAAGCCGTGCTACTATTACGTATGGTGCATAGTAGGTGTTATTGTTTGTACTTCGGAGGCCGCCGACGACCCGGTTCGCCTTCCGCCCGAATGTTTTTGGCTGTGCCAAGAGGCCTGTCCTTTTCGTGAACGTGATGACGTGTTGCGAAAGGAGGGTTCAAGCTTGCAACAATACCGTCCTGCACAGCGGCAAGCGGCTCCGAGCCTCGTTTTGTTCCCCTCATCGAAGGCGGTGCCAAGTCCTAAGCCACAATGCGCGTTGACCACGGCTGACGGCGCTTATTCGAATACCACGTGAACAGGATTGAATGTTTAGAGTGTGTCAAAAAGAACACGTGGAGTATAGCGTTCTACTATCGGAATAATGCTTATATATTGCATAAAATTGCGCACAGACAATTTTCGGTGCGCGACTACTAGAGGAAATCGAGCCAGCCACACTGCTATGTAAAGGCGCAAGGTCAAAATTGTGTAGAAGGAGCACACGTTGTACAATGTACAATGTAACAAATGGATGCTAAAATTGCGTTCGAGGGTTAGGTAATAGGACATGCTCTTTATCGCGTGATTGTGCAAGCTAGCGCGCGATTGTTCAGCATTGTTCTAGGATGTGAGCATATTATCCCTCCTATAAGCTTGGGAACACGGGTCTTCAGTGCAACGGGGTAGAAAGCAGAATTCAGGCATCCAGCCAGCACATCGAATGGGATGATGCTCAATTTTATGCAGGAAGCAATGTTTTACATTAGTTGCCAAACGGGCTTGCCTGATCATTATTCAGGGGGTATTTGGTGAGATGGAGAAACTATAGATTCGTTCTCGAATGTTAGTGTTCACGGTTTTTTTAGTGTAAAAAAAAAAAGGCAAATCGGCCCAACATTGTTTTTCAGCCGTTAACGCTTCGGTGAACGCAAGGACAGTTATCGAAATATTTCAAGTGCAACTTCAGTGCTTCTCTTAAGCTCCTGCCTCGCAAGACTGCGCGCTAAGCTTGCACTGAACACGGTAACTTTCTCGGTCATCGCTGCACGTGGGGCACGCAGGGTGGCAATAGAGAGTTTTATTACTGCGGAATGGTGCTACGTACGCATCACGCAACTACCTTGCGTTACGTGGCGTCTTTTGCCACTAATCGGCTTTTAGTACGCCGTAGTAACCGCGTAAGTAACGAGCGTGAAGCGTGTTGCGCCATCTGGTAGAAATAAATAGAAGCACGTGTTGTTGGCAGCCAATGTGAGGCAATCCAAGTGTTATAGCCAGATTATAACCATATTTTAAGCCACACCACAGAGCCGGTCGGTGCTTGCCCTCGATGCCGCCATTTTGCAAAACGAAGTCTCGCGCTGTCGCGAACTTGTTCGAGAGCGGCGTGATCCCCTCATACGTACGCACGCACGCATCTCATGCGTGCGTACGTAGCGGCTGCGTACGTAACGCGATACGTGCGCGTTGCGGTCTGCGCATGCGTAATACGCAGAACGTGGCGTCCTTACGTACGCAACGCCGCCACGTACGCAGCGTACGGAGTACTAAAACTCTCTATAACGTCGCAGGACGAAAGCCTGCAGAGGCATGTCGCGGGGCGCCGGATATAAATAACGGCCGGAACTAGGTCGTCGGGGAACCGGACGTTCGTGCATAGCTCGGGGCACATTCGTGCGGACGGCGTCTTGCGACTTTCACTGGGTCGCTGCCATAACGGCACCCTTTTTGCATCTTGGTCGGGCGTACGCCTAGTTTCTTGTTGACCTGTCTATGGAGTATACCTGGGCTGCGGATGCGCGCGACAAATATGCGTCTATGTAGACAGCAGCGGTCAATAGCTTCGCGTGTCCGAAGCTCAATTTGAACCATGCAGTGCATGGGCCTTTTACCAACGTCAGCGCGCCTCGGTGACCACCTGCAGTTTTACGAGCAATCAATTTTGAAGTGTCGGGACGTTTGAGCTTCCAAGGAGAAAGCGACAAAGGCGTTAGTGGAGTTTCTGTGGTGAACCGACTTCGTCAAAGAACTACGAAACATCCATGCTTGACTGTGCGCACGCTTTCTTTAGTTTTGGTTTTTTTTTTTCTTCTAATCATTCTTCTTTATTTTCCCTCTTTACATTTCCGTCCCCTTACCCATTTTCCAGTTCGGGGTAGCAAACTGGAAAAATTTTTCCTGATTATCCTCGCATGCATTTCACATACCTAATCTCTCTCTCTCTTTTTCTGTCACTGTTAGCTCTCATAGAGCGAGACTTTGTCAGAAGTGCTTTGGTGGGCTATACTTTAATTAAACAATGTGCCACTGGGCCATACACTAATATCTTGGAGAAATTCGCGTTTTGCCTTTCATGGCCATCACCGCGTGCTAACGCTCTTCGTTAAAAGGGCGTTTCACTTTGGGCAGGAATGGGTACTCTATTGGTCAGCCATACGAAGCACTGCTGCACAGTATTGAAACAGTTGTGCTAGAACGCAAGGAAAAAAAATGCAATAGAAGGCGCTTCAATTTTTATTACGCAGTATAGTCCCACACACATGGGTGAGTACATTCAGTAGGCGCATAGTAGGACGTGGTTTCTTTCCTTTGGTGATAAAGATAAAGGTATGTCGACGGTGCCTCACAAGCTCACTTGGTATCAAATGAGGAAGCTTGTGCCTGTGTAGAAAACCTGGTGTGCTTGCGTCCGAATAAGCAGCTCCGAAACGATGCGCTGTGCGAATGGTCACCAGGAACGGCCGCTCAATTTATTGCCATAAATGAGCAAGAAAGCACTTGGTTGTTTAATAAAATTAAGTTTTTTCCTCTTGCCACTGACAACCTCGCATATCACTTAAAACTATCACCTATAGTTCAGTCAACGCTTTACTCGTTCTTGTGAACAGGGAGT
Organism: Rhipicephalus microplus; assembly: GCF_013339725.1. Taxonomy (NCBI): domain Eukaryota; kingdom Metazoa; phylum Arthropoda; class Arachnida; order Ixodida; family Ixodidae; genus Rhipicephalus; species Rhipicephalus microplus. The sequence goes on along the minus strand of NC_051171.1, from coordinate 154,984,912 downwards.
TCGCGATCTGTTTTCGTAGCAGTAGTTCGATACAAAACACCCTCGTCCTTTTTCGTAGATCTTCTTTTTGTATTTCTTGGTGTACATCAAAGGCAACTTACAGACATGCACTTCAATATTGAGAAATGCTCCTGTATACATACACAGGAGCGGCGGCGACCACCAAAGCAGACCGAATGGTCTGCTCTGCAGCTTCTCCTTTCGACGGCCGCCGGCTTCTTCACTTCGGCGTCACGGTTTCGTTGCTGCGCAGATGAGGCCTTCGCGCCCGGCTCACCGCGAAGGAGCGTTCACGTGCACGTACATATATATACACCACGACAGACGGGAAGGCCAACAAACCGAAACTCGCTCGCGCCAGCGATACACGGCGCTGTCGCATTAGAGGCGGCGGCCGCGATGAATAGGCGTGCTGGAATTACGGGTGAATCGCACGCCCTGCGTGACCCAACTCGGGCGGACGCGGGGGTGTCACGCTACTGTAAACCACGTGGGAAAAACCAAGTGGCAGAGGCGGTGGAGTCGTTTTGAGCCGCGACCGCCTTCGGCGGGTGGTTGGACTTCGGGCGCCAACCGCCGAGTGATGCGGGGAAAGCAACGTTTCATTTTTTATGTTTTTTCCCCCTCGTGGGAACTTTTTGTTGGCATCACCGGGCGTTGTCACGGCAGCAGCGTGTCGACGCTCACTGTGACCGGAAGGACGACCTGTAGTTGCAAGGTCGCCGGTGCGGTTCTAAACCTATAGGTGATTTGATGACTGCTCCGCGCTGGCGTTGTCATTCGTTTTCATTCTAAAAGACAGGATATGCAAACACAGACACAAGGACGAACTCAGATTGAATACTTATGAATACTTATGAAGATGAATACTTATGAAAATGAATACTTAAGAAAATGAATACTTATGAGCAAGCGCAGCTTGGTGTTTTTCCAAGGTTGATTCGTCTTTAACGTCATGACTGCTACTTCGGGTCGCGCTAGGGAAGAGGAGAAAATTGAGATAATATTTGCACGAAATTCTTTTCTGTCTCTCACGAAAAGAAAACCCCCATGAATTCGGCTTATGCAACAGCGCGGCGGAAGCAAGTGCTTGGTATATGTATAAGAATCGCGAAATTATTTCCTTGTTTATGCAAGAAATGTACCACCTCCGAAAAAAACAAACAATGCAAACCACTTCCCAGACCTTCCTATTCCTAGATTCTATATTTTATTATAATCCATTCACAACTTTGTATTTTTCTTTCTAACCATAAACTGACCTCAAAAGACTGCTTCGATTGTGAAAGCAGTTCGCTCGTTAGACAAGTAATCATGCTGGAGTTAAGGAACCGGAACCACGTCGCGGACGTCATGCTACTATCACATGTTCTCTTCGGTGCGCTTCGTGACCTTGCCAACATTTTCTTCTAGTGTTCTAAAGTCTACCTTGATTTTGCAAAAAAAAACAGAAAAAACTCTGAAGTGTTGAAAACACATTTGAAAAGTCCTACCTTCTACATATTTGCACAGCTCAAGACTACGAGTAGTTACGTCGTAACTATTCATAGTCTTGCGCTGTGCAAATATGTTGATTTCCAATCACCAACTAGCCCAAGCATCTGTCTTATCAACCTACCTTCAACAAAGTTTAGCAACGTAAAAATTTTGGCGAGGTGGGGATGCACAGCGCAACTACCAAGACGAGTTCTTCATCTTCTTTAGAACTACCGGTCTCCCGTGCTATTCGCTTGAGCTGCTGGCACACTCCGCACGACCGGAGGCAGGTGAACTGTCTCGGATTCCAGCCCGACCTACAGCTTACACCGGCAACGATGACAGCTCGCACTGCCGTGTCATGCGAACGAGGAGGACAAGAAGGGATTTCTGGCACCACGGGGCGCCGTCCCGCGCACGGCCAAAGACATGCGCGCGCGTCTCTTGCTTTGTCCGGCTTGTTTCGCCGCGTCCCATTGCCGAAGACAAGATGCTAACACAGGCAAGCGTGTCGCGTCAGCAGTTTCCATGCGTGTTCGTGAACGGCGTCAAAGTGTTGACAGGAAGCAAGGAGCAAGATAATAAATAAATAGGTGACAAGTAAAACCAAACCATTCATGAATATAATAGAGAGAGAGAGAGACTACAAATAAAGAGAGAGGGCATAAATAGAAAAGTGTACAAATGAATAGGTCAATTCCGGGATGAAACCTGGCAAGCGTTGATGCAGCCAGATTCCTAAGCAAAGAAGCAAGCATGCTGTGAGGGCTTCCACTAAAGGCTTTAAGTTCCGATGAATTCAGTCCTCATCCTGCTGTGATGACGAGAACAATGAAGAAAAAGAAAGAAAGAAGGAAAGAAAAAAGAAAGAAAGAAAGAAAGAAAGAAAAGAAAGAAAGGAAGAAAGAAAGAAAGAAAGAAAGAAAGAAAAAAAAAGAAAGAAAGAAAGAAAGAAAGAAAGATAGAAAGAAAGAAAGAAAGAAAGAAAGAAAGAAAGAAAGAAAGAAAGAAAGAAAGAAAGAAAGAAAGAAAGAAAGAAATGTATTTGGGAAGTCTTGGAGCGTCAAGCTTCCTAATCACCGTCCAGAATGCGTACCGTGCCCTCTTCTCAACCTCGGCGAGCAACGTCGGGCGGGGTGTCGGGGTGGGACAACGACGTGGGTGTTGTAGCGGGAGTCGAAGGAAAGGGTGCGCAGTTTTGCAGCGAAGCGGTGGCTGGCTCTGCGGGGCCTCTGTATCTCGCGTACGCGAAACCTAGAGTCTTCTCCCTCTAGTGCCTCTACCACGAGGGGGAAGGGGCGTCGTAATTACGCGAGAAAATGAGCCAATTTTCCGGACTCACCGCGACGGGGGCCGTTACTTCACCGCATTCGCGAACATTCGCGAAACTGAGGGCGTGCATTGTTCACGACATACCAGTCTCGGCGGGAACCGCGGTGTAAAGGGTAAGCGCGGAGCAGTGCGCTTTTGTAACACTGCAAAAAAAAAAAAAAAGCCACACGCCGCGAACTCCCGGGACGTCGTTTGCCAGTAGCATGTGCGGATGTTATAGACACCGCAGGTGTTTGGAAGGAAAACAGCCCGTCCAGCTCGCACTCTAAGCGTGCTGCCTTTCCTGGCGGAGGCTGGCGTGTTGTTTTTTGCGCGCACAGGTTCTGGAGTCGCATCGGACGCTCACGCACGTCCCTGCCAGTAGCCAGTGTTACAGCACCAAGAGCACAGAAAGCGCGGAGCGTACCGTAAGGTCTCGAGTGCTGCAACGCGAGATTGTCAGGCTCCGGACTGCGGCTAGTTTAAGTTGGTTCCTTGCTTTCATGCGACTTGAGAGGTCCGCGTATCTTCTATAAGGTCACTTGCAATGCTCCTGAACCATTGCTTAACGGCTGCTTCTGCATGCTGAGATAAAAAAGAACTGTGAGGGAAAAGCAAAGTGAGACGTGAATCTGCTTAAGCTCGAAGCGGGAATGTAAGCGAAAGACACACATCAGCTTCGGGAGCTTCCCTACAGTGGCGCTGCAAGCTGTACTGGCGAACGTACGTTCATTATTTCATTCATTCTTTATTTCTCTCTCTTTATTTCGTCACATCGCCCAAATAAAACCGCGCTACAGTAATATTTTTTTTCACTGGGGCTCGCATTGCAGGCGAGATATTGCGGTAACATGTACGAAGAGACTCGGCAAACGGGTGCTGCGGAAGCAGTTTCGGTCAATTTTCGTGTCCGAAGCCTTATGAAATCGCGTGTCAGCGTCTCGCGAGTTGGGCATAGAAGCCGTCACGTACGTACGCACGCACAGTTCACGATCGACTCCGAAAACGACGTGCCGCGCCTGCAGGGGCAGCGGCGGCAGTCCGCTCGGCCACGTAATGGCCTATTCAGGTGTCAGGACTGCCTGACACACGTGTCGTGCGACGAAGAACTGCGGTACGCGTGGCGGTGAACTTGAGCGGTGAACTCCGGAACGGCGTAGTCGAGAGTTATTCGCGCGTTCGCGCGCGGTCTAATATGGCCAGGCTCGTGGCTGCGTAACTGGCGGCGAGTTTGAGCGGCTGGCTTGCTTTGCTTGCAGTGCAGACGCACATCTCTGGAGAGATGATTTGCTCGTCCCCACGCTCAACGTACAAACGCAGGCGTTCACGTAATAGTCACGCTAGGCACTTCCGTCCTTCGAGTTTTTCAACATCGTGACCTAGGTGGTGTTCCAAGCTTCGCCTCCGGCAAAACAGTGTTCGTGCCGTTCTGATTATTTCGCCGTGATAGCGACAGGTGCTGTGCGAAACGTGGCGACTGTTTCCGGATCCTCAATTGCCGTCGGCGTGTACACCTTTCCTACCTAACCTGACCGGCTAGCTTTTTTTCTTTTTGTTCGCACACCCCTCATATAATTTCACATGCGAGACCTTTGAGGTAATTTGAAGAGATGAATAAATAAATAAAAAAACCAAACAAATAAATGGAGAGAGGGATCACCGCATTGCTGGGCTGTTTCACGCAAGTACAAAATGTGACGTCATAGCCTCGGCAGTGCAAATTTTGGAAGAGGGGGGGGGGGGGCGCATGTTATAAACAGCCAAGAAAGAATTACGGCTGCGCCAAGGGCGTCTCCGTTGAAAGGCGCATTCAGTCCACGGAACAAAGCGTCGGGACCTGTTTCGTTCACTACCAGAAAAGCCGTCGCTATAAGCTGGTGACGTAGGACGGGGCCACTTGAAATTATTGCAATAAGACCTTCTTGCAGGTGTTACGATTCCCACAGTACGCATTGCACAGTAAACTTGAAGTGCCACCAGAGTCCGATGGCCGTGACGCTACTTCCAGAGTTCATGATCGAATCGGCATCGACACACGCTTTTGACACCAGCAGTTGTCTCACCTAGTGCAACTTGTTACATAGCTTCATCGAATTGTTGTATCGCCACGTAAGAAGATCAAGCGCAACGCTAAGCACGCCGTATGTTGCTTTCAATGTATCACTTTCAGGTGAAACTGAGAATTTTTGTAAGTTTAACATGTATACTGATAATATGGTGCCCTATCCACACAGCGTGCCTGTGTGTGTGAGAGAAAAGAAAAGAGATAAGCAAGGCGAGTGTTTTAACCAAACGCACGTCTGGTTCTCTACCGTGCATGTGCTCGGGGATGGGATAAATGGCTGAAAATATTAAAATAGAAGTGAGCTGAGTACAGGCGCGGCCGGCCCGAACAAGAAGGACCAAATATTGTGAGCATCACTGCTCACACTAGCTCACACTACGAGTGAGCATCATTGCTCACTCGTAGATTGACCGTACACTGTAAATCTTGTATCAATTAAAAGGTTTCCAAAGTACAGGAAAGTCGTTATATTTCACTCTAGATCAATATGTTTCAGTTTGCCGCTTACAGAACCTCGAGTGCTCCTAAAAACTTCTGTATAGACTCTCTCGTCGCAGACATAGTGTCATAGACCTATGGCATGTTCGTAAACAACGATAGGCGCCGTCGACATACTGAGGTACTTGTAGCGACGGCACGGCGTGCATAGGCTTGACCCAGCTCATGACCCAGCCCAAAGCTCGCCACCACCATCTATGATCACGTCACAACTGGTACAGCAGCTGTAGGACTGCCTCCGAGCACAACGCGTCGCGGAAGAGCCTCCCGACACGACGCAGCTTTGGAGCTGAAGTGCTAGTTGTCACGCTATCATAAAGTAGCTGTACAGTGGCTGTATAGTGGTGACGAACTTTGGGGCTGGGCAACGCTCGTGGTTCGCGACATCGTTACAAGCTCCTCAGTACGGTGATTGCGCCTACCGCTGTTTACAAACATGGTGTAGGTCTACACTATCCCTGCCTGGGAAAGCAGTGGCAACCAAGCAGACCAACGGGCCCGATTGCTCTGTCCCCACTATTTCTTATTATACATCTTCGCCTTTGCTGTGCCCGTGGCAAGCAGTCACACGCGAGGTCACGGCCCCTCCGCATCCTGCTGGCGGATGCCGGCGCGTGGCGAAAAGCTCGGCGGGAGGGAGAATGCCGCGGGTGCGCATTCCGACGTGGATTAACTCGATCCGGCCTCCTCGTGAGCGAGAATGCGCCTTTACCCAGGTGTCCCCGCATATGCGGATCCTTTCTCATGCGCGCTGTCAAGATCAGCTTCGCCTCATTAATGCCGTGTAGCGAAAGCTTTATGCTGGCGTTGAGTCAGCCACAGACAGAGAAGGAAAAAAGTGCCGCCATATCTACGAAGTGAATGATGATGAGTGGGTGAAGCTCCGAAGGTAAACCTGGTAAACAATGATGCTATGTGGGGTTTAACGTCCCAAAACCACCATATGATTATGAGAGACGCCGTAGTGGAGGGCTCCGGAAATTTCGAACACGTGAGGTTCTTTAACGCGCACCCAAATCTGAGCACACGGGCCTACAACATTTCCACCTCCATCGGAAATCCAGCCGCCGCAGCCGGGATTTGAACCCGCGACCTGCGGGTCAGCAGCCGAGTACCTTAGCCACTAGACCACCACGGCGGGGCCTGGTGAACAATGAATTCTCCGTACATTTTGCCCACTCGATTTTATTACAACGCTTCCCCTAGCGTACGTCGCCGACTAAATTGAACGATTGCCTTCCACCAATGACACGCGCCATATGAGACATAAATCCTATTTTATAACATCTCGCATCTTTCGTCATTAACTACAAGTACCGCCGTCTAGTTCATAACATCTTGCATCTTTTCATCAACAGCTACATGTACCGCCATCTAGTGAACACTGCAAGAACTAAACGAGAGGTAGCTACATACAGGGGACGCACAGCCCACGCCTTAAGGAGCTGCGCCCCTAAAAAAAGTTTGGTAAAGAGGTCAACGACTGGATTGGGGTTGAATTAAGGTAAATATACTGTTATAACAACCGATAACAAACAGCAGCGAATAGGTAGCTCAGACTAGCTCACGGCAGCTAACACTGACAATCACTTAACCTACACCAAACCACATAAAGCGATGGTGAGCCAGACTTCGACAATGCTGGTAGTGTGCGAGTTAACACGGTTACCGGCTGAGGAACGCCTCACTTTAAGACAAACTGGAGTGAATTAGAAATAATAAGCCACGCCCCTACTCTAGCGCATCACATCCAGATAGCGGATTTAAAATGTTTAGGAAGAAGCTCATTTATATAGCGATCGTCAAGGATTAATGGCTTCCAGCACGCTTTTTGTGTGACTCACAAACTCAGCGGGGCTGTCTAATAAATTTCTCTGCACGGCATTGTTCATTTACAGTGAAGCGCGACGTGGAATCCGCAATAAAACCGAAGCAGTGTTGGCAGCGCTGGTGTCCCCGTACATTAATGGATACGCGATGATCTATGCTCTACAGCAGCGTCCTTGCGCACCGACCCTTATTTCATGGCTCTTCATTTCAACGCAGAAAAAAACAAACAGAGGTTCGAATCAAAAGGGGAATTCTAGGGTGGTTCCCTCCGTTCAGGACGTCTTGAGGGGCTAGTTGGTTCATTCTATTCAGGTAAAAATTGCGCTGAAATAGAAAGGACACCACAAAGAAGGAACACCACAAAGAAGGAATCTGTTTGAGTGTGATCTGTTTCAATCTGTTTCACCACTGGAAATGCCGCAGGGCAAACACGCATTCGCCCATTCCAAGCCACGTGGTCTCTGGCCAAGTGCCGCCGACGGCTGCACGGCCTTCCCAATGTCGTTCAGGAGGGAGGTTGGCGTTCGGATGAAGCAGAGGGGGTGTCCGGTTATATGCAGCGTCGAATGACCGGTTCCGCGGGAGATGCACCCTGCGAAACGTGCGGTTCTTCTTCTTCTTCTTCTTCTTCTTCTTCTTCTTCTTCTTCTTCTTCTTCTTCTTCTTCTTCTTCTTCTTCTTCTTCTTCTTCTTCTTCTTCTTCTTCTTCTTCTTCTTCTTCTTCTCTTCCTTCCTTCCTTCCTTCTTTCTTTTTCTTTTCTTTTTCTTCTTCTTCTTCTTCTTCTTCCTCTTCGTCCGCGGTGGATTAGGTTCCCACACGCTGACGTGGTGTGCCACCGATATGATAGAGGAGCGATGTCCATGCGATTTCTTCGTACGTGTGTAGTTCAGCTTTTGTTCGACAGTATAGGGTCTTGTCAATGTGCGCGCCAGATAACACACGTTATCTACTGCGATGTACACCTGTGGGGGGGGGGGGGGTTGCACGGCGTGTGTCGCCTAACAGACGAGGAGAAATGAAAGCAAAGCCTGTCAAACCTCGAGAAAAAGAGAGCGAGGGACGCCTCATTCTTTATATCTTTGGAAGTTGGTGGAATATTTGTGAACTGCGAAACTCATCTATAACGAAGAACTCGGCCACTTCCATACACAAGGTTAAGAATGTCACTTAATTCACTGTCCTGGCCTTAACACTCGCAGAAGATGAGGAACGTAAAGAATAATTTGTTAATCAGCCTCCCCCTCATTATAGTTATGGTCTTTGTAGACCGTCCCACCACACTTCTTAACGAAGCTCGCGAAAGACAACGTAATCGTTGATTTCACATAGATCTCGTGAGTGTAGCGTTTCTCAAAGAAGAGGAAAAAAAATTAAGCGCAACAACTTCCCACCTACGAAAGGCTAGGTCAATATTTTCCAAAACACAGCGGTCAAAGCTGGGCCAGTAACCTCAACTTTGCACTAACCAAGAGAAGGCGCGACATGCATGTTTGTGTACGTGGCGTCGCACGCTCACGAGTTTTCAAAAGTGCGATGACCGAACCCCGCCGCCTCCACTGCCAGAGCTGCAGCTTAGCTTCCTTTCGCGTGCACGGCTGGCTAGGATTGCCAAGCGTGTCGTGCCCCCAAGAGACGAGACGAGAGGCGGCCTGACAAACCGAAGTCCGGAGCGTCCGCGAGCAAATGTGATTTACGAAGTTAAGCGACGGCGACGAGAGCCTCTCTCGATATGGCCGCCCTGTAATTAGGGTTGCGAACGCGAGCCGCACAGAACTCGGCTCGGAAACCTTTCGTTTGCGAGACTGGCCGTCGCTCTATAATCAGATTTCCGGGGAAAAAAAATGTCTTTGAGATGGGGCCTTTCCTGAGCCGCCGCTTGCGATGAAAGGAGCTACCGCCTACGTCGCATTTCCAACTCGAAGAGTTTTCCGACGGAGCTTTATTCCGCTAAAGCGCGAACTAACTTCAATTGAAGTTCTCGCCGATGCTTGCTCCTCGATTTCTGTATGGCCTCAAGACTAATGTAACATTGTCTATAGGTGCACACTCCACACTATGACTGTTATAACTGGAACTTAAAAGGATACACTTAAATTGCAGTCTGGCTATATGACTGAAGAGCAGTCATTAGGGGCATTTTAACGTGATAGTGTTAAAAACCTTGTTTCGCTGAAACGCCGGTGTCGGCGTCGTTGGTAGTAAGCGAAAAATTATCATCTTGTGCGTGACCAAAAAAATTGAGAACGACGCAAATTAAATAATAAAAACAAATTCTAAGTGAGAGTGGAAATCAAACCCGCATTGTTTCGGTCCGAATAGAGATCAAACCCGGGTTGTTTGCGCGGCAATCGAATGTTGTATTACAGTCAGTAAGTCGGTCAGTCAACCAACTTATTTGGGTTTCAAGGAACTACAGAGTCGTATAGTTGCGGGCCGCGCCCACGTTGGGGCCGGAAGAACATGGTCCGCCACCCGTTCGTGGGCCTTTTGACAGCCCTTAGTTGCTTATAAAGATCGCCGTTTCTGAGGGCTATCCCTCAGTCCTGTTGTTTATTAAAATACGCATCTTGTAACGTCGAACATCCGAACACAGTGAAAATAACTTCCTCAGCTTTGAAATAAAGTGAAAGTAACTTCCATGATTTACGAACACACGCGTCCCGTATACATGCTTCACAGTGCAACAAGAAATATCGCAATAATATTGCGAGGTACGAGCGCACACTGCCATCGGGTGTCAGAACATGACAATCACAATGACTTCTTGGTTTGAAGCCGGTCAACGACTACCAAAGGCACACGTGTTACTGCGCCCATTCTCCTATGGTGGGCGCATAGCAGGTTCGAAAAGATTTCATGCACTAAGAGTTTGAAGTACGTACTCAGTACAAGGTATCGCTATCGTGTTTAACTCTTGAAGGCGAAGCTTAAAGGTCCCCTAGCTTTGTTGCATGTTGCACGGTACAATCGCGTTTGTACTTTTTAAGCACGGAGCTTTTAAGCACAAAGGGGGAGGGGTTAAGTGGGGAGCCGACTTCGCTTGGCGTAACGTTTAATGTGTTACAGCACATTTAGCACGCGCTCGCGCCAAGGAGAAGTTTTCTTCCTCTTGTCCGGGTGCCTTGATGATGATAATTTATTATCAGCAGCAAAAACTAACTAGTGCACTGGCCGCAACATAGGCGAAACCACGTATAAAAATAGAAGAAAAGAGAGGAAGCAAATGTGATATGGACGAGAGAGAGAAAGACAACAACTAGAAAGAAACACAGAAACAGCAACAAAGAGAGGAAAGTAGATGAACAGAGACGAAGAAATAAATAGAAATAAAAAGAGATAAAAAACGCAAAAGGATAAAAATAAAGGAAAGAGAGGAGGAAGAAAAATGAAAACAGAAGAGAAAAAAAAAACAAAGGCTGCCCAGCTGCGCATTTTCTTTAGGTTCTGAAGACACGATACAGAACAGAACAGCGCCCCGCCGTGGTGGTCTAGTGGCTAAGGTACTCGTCTGCCGACCCGCAGGTGGCGGGTTCAAATCCCGGCTGTGGCGACTGCATTTCCGATGGAGGCGGAAATGTTGTAGGCCCGTGTGCTCAGATTTGAGTGCACGTTAAGGAACCCCAGGTGGTCGAAATTTCCGGAGCCCTCCACTACGGCGTCTCTCATGATTATATGGTGGTTTCAGGACGTTAAACCCCACATATCAATCAATCAATCAATCAATCAGAACAGCAACTAGAACGCTTTGTTCTTGTTTTTAGCCAATCATTGTAAATGGTTAGTGTCATCGATACTTGGCGAAATATAGAAGATCAAGGACACTTCACATGCCCACATGTGTTGCATTGGAAGCCCCTGTCGAGGTTTGATCATCGGATTATTGGCTTCTTTCTTTACACGAGCAGAAGTTCGATTAAGCATGTCGTGGTAGAGAGAACAGCGAACCAGAACTCGGTTTATTTTGACCACACGATATTTTTTTAAAATTAACACAACAGGAATAGTTGATGACTGGGTCATTTAACCCTAATCAGTGGAGAAGATGCGAACAGCTGGCTGGTCTCATCAGGCACGATTACAGGCAATGAGCACCTTCCGGCGTGGGAGTCCCAGTTATTTTCAAGTTGCAGAGCACAGCCAATATGTAAAATCAGAGGCGTGATGAAGTTCTGGCCGGTGATTCAAGGATAGTGTCAATTAACAACTTTATCCTTTGGAAACAGCAGTATACGAGATCGAGTCTCGCACGAGTCAACACCACAGTGTTGCGTTCACCTTCTCGACTCCAGGCCCATAAATATTCTTTCCAGATATCGGCCTGGGTAAGCGTTGGCTGTATTAGAAAACCGTATCAAACTTTTCTTTACCAAATTTAGGCTTTGTTGTTTTTGCTCTCGTTATTAACTTCCGAGATTCAATTTTCTGACTATTTGCGATATTCAGAATAATGCTCAATGACAGAACACGCAAAAAAAAAAACAACGAAGTCATGTTGTTGTTCTTTTTTTTTTTTTTGCCATGTTCGGAGTGCTTGTAACCTGCAACGCCTTCACGCGAAAACATTGCCGTAAAATCAACTCCTTATTGTAGCGTAATCAATAATATTCAACTGGAACTTGCATATTTATCAAAATCCAACCGAAACATTTTTCACTTTATTGGGAGTTAAGCATCGGTGTGCGTTCATGCGGCGTGCTCTTCCACAAAATGTTATATCTGCCAGCTTCGCTGAACGCTTCCTAAGTCTTCATACAAGCACACCGTATGCGCCACGCGAGTTCAAACGCAGCGCCGGGCACGCTTTGTTGGAGCTATGGCAGCTAAGGTGATGTATATAAGTGTTCATAGTGGTCACGTGCCGCCTCCTCAAAAGGACATTGCTGCATTCTGGTCCGCATGCATGGAGACTTGACTCGTCCGCTTTTTCCTCGCTTTCTTCGTCTCGCGGAGCCAAGATTTTACGGCGTCCCGCGATGTCCTTTTGTTGGACTGTCTGTGCCGGACAGCGGCGTACGGAAAGCGGTGTGTGAACACAGGTACACGTGGAGAGGATGAGGTTGAAGGAGGGAAAGTTATACGACGCGTTGTATTGATGAGCGGCTGTAAATAAAAGGGGGAGGAAGAGCAGAGGGGGGTAGTAGCAGCTAGTACACCTCGTCCGGCCGTCCTCAATCAGCCTCTGACATTCTCGCGCCTTGTCTTCTTTTACGACGCAGGCGGAACTCAGTCTGCAAGGGGATGACTTCACCCGGCAGATGTGGCACATGTACAACACTTTCGAGGACGTGGTCGTGGGAGGAACGCTGCCGCCTACTGACCAGCCGGCCGCCGGTGACGCCCAGCAGCAACAGCAGCAGCACACCTTGCCGCCGAGTCAACAACCGCCACCGCCAGCAGCAGCCGACGACACTGCAGCTCCTGCCGCCATCGCTGTCGGCGGCCTGCGCGGAGACGACGCTGCCACCCCGGCACAGACGACGGCCGCTCCGCGACCGCCGAAGCCCGTCCGCATCCCGTCGTCGCCCGACGTGCGGCGAGACGCGTCGTCGCCGACGGCGTCGCCCGGCGCCCGCCGGAAGAAGAGGCCAATGTCTCAGCGCTGCTCGTACGCTGCTTGCGGTAGCAGCGGAAGCAGCACCAGTAGTAGCAGTAGCGGCAGCCAGCAGCAGCGAAGCTCCCTGTCTTCCTCCGGCAATCCGCTGCTGGACACGATTGGCTCCATGACGTACGACCCTTGCTGCGAGTCGGACGACTACTACGACCTCGCCAGCGTGTACCTACAGCGGCGCCAGGCGCGCCAGCACAGCGACGGCGAGTCCATCGCGTACGCGGGCTCTATCGACAGCGGCTACAAGAGCCTGTGCCCGACGCCCGAGATACCGGACTACGATGCCGAGGCCAAATCTTCCAGTAAGGCTGCCGTCGCTCTGGCACAACCCTCTACGGCCGCCGCGACGTCCAGGCTCGCAGCACCTGCTTCCGCGGGAGGACAACAGGGCCACAAGCCGACGCAGGAGGAGCTTGACGCCGACCTGGACCACCTGATGCAGCTGCGCCAGTCCCTGCTGACGGCCATTGCTCGTTGCGAGTCACCGGTGAGTCCGAAGAGCAGTAGCAGCAGCCCCCGTGCGGGCTCGGCGGGTGACAAGACGGTGAGGTTCAGCACCGAGAAGCTGACCTCGGCGCCCTCGTGCTCGCCGGCCAAGGCACCCGGAACGCGGGCCAAGCCTATCCTCAAGGACCCGCTTTGCGCCAATCTACGTGCCAACCTCGAAAGGCCCGACAGTGGTGGGACCTTGGAAGAAGAGATCGACAGCCTCCTTTGTGGAGGCAAACCCGACTACTACGACCTGGATGCCCGGTTCCCGCCGTCAACGTACGTGACCATGGTTGAGGAGAAGTACCGCTCCAACGCGGGATACAGCGTCGCCAAGGTCAAGTGCTTGAAAGGTGAGTCACCGGCGGCTAAACTCGTTTCTTGATCACCAGCTGGCATGTGTAAGCCATTGCCACGACATCGGCAATTCTTCATTTTAGTTCTTAAGGCGAGGAAGTAAAATTCAAAGAACATTTTTGTTTCACGAATCAAGCTTCTCAACTGAATGTCAGGATTAAGTAAAAAAGCACTATATATTAATGCAATTAGAAAGTGCATACCAGCAAATCTGCAGTTGATGTCATCCTATGGCAACTTTTATGATGCTGTTAGCCTTTTCACGGAATGCTTCCTTAAGTAATATCTTACCCAGAGACTAGTTCTTCTACCAGGTTAAGCTTCCTCTCTCTTCCTTTTATTTATACATTTATCTGAGGTAACAAAATGAATGAATGAATGAATGAATGATATAATTAACTACCCATCACGGAAAGAAAGACATTCGACAGATCCCACGTATGTACCTTGGGAATCGACATTATGCGAAACATGTGGAGGGAAGTTGACTGTGCCGTAATTTTTTTATTGAGCAACACGACATAAAATGACGCTAACTATATGTACAAATGTTGCACGCTTAGACATATGTTGAACATTTGCAGATACTTACATAGGCAGTTGTTCCCACTAGCGCAACGATGTCAACTGGAACATGAGTATTAGCAACACCCGAAGCGACAAGCTCATATGAAGCGCTAGTGCTCGCGAAGATCGTAGGCCTGGGTACTGCTACATGAATCAACTTCAGCGAATGTCACCTAACGACAATTGACGTTCGCTCGACGTGACAGCTGTGTGATAGGAGTACGTATGCAATGTTTATAAAATGGGATACTTCATTGCCATCCAGAATGCTTGGTTTCGATTCCTGCTTGGACACTGTCACTGTGACATTTATTCTTTGCATTTGTAGGGTCAACAATGCCGATGTCACTTTGCTCCTTATGCTCACGCGTCAAAATTACCCATGTGTGTTCTCACCGTTCCTCGGTAGATACTAAGTGCCTATCACCTGTGGCACATACCCGTACACAGTGGCACATGCCCGCGGGTGGATATATGTGCCACTGTCTGGCGGGAAGTGCTTGACGACGTACGTGACGTGATTGTGACACTATTCATATCTTGACCCGCGTGCTATATTTGTCGAACTATCTTATCCTCCTGTTCTAATTTTGGTTCCCGCCAAGTTAAGGGGGTAATCACGAGAACACCCAGACGTAAGCGGATAGATAGATAGATAGATAGATAGATAGATAGATAGATAGATAGATAGATAGATAGATAGATAGATAGATAGACGGACGGACGGACGGACGGACGGACATACATACAGACAGACAGACAGACAGACAGACAGACAGACAGACAGACAGACAGACAGATAGATAGATAGATAGATAGATAGATAGATAGATAGATAGATAGATAGATAGACAGATAGATAGATAGATAGATAGATAGATAGATAGATAGATAGATAGATAGATAGATAGATAGATAGATAGATAGATAGATAGATAGATAGATAGATAGATAGATAGATAGATAGATAGATAGATACGCCAAAAGTGCTTGCAGTATGCAAAAAATGCTTCGCAATTAAAAGAGGGAGTTGCGTTAACACCTTGTATGCTTTTTGTATGCGCAGATAAATGCCAAGAGACCTCCAAAGACCATAATAACGCAGCGTTGACAGCCGAACCAAGCCGACGTTCTCAAAGTCACAGTAGGCAACAGCACCAAAAGCCACAACACCACCAACTGGATACCATACCACTGGCAATGGGCACGTACAACCCCCCTATTGCTCCTATTGAGCCAACTGTTTCGCGCTCAGAGAGGAGTGTCACTGGCCACCCTGTACCCGCACCGCGCGTTACAGCCACTCACGGCATGACCGCTGCCGGCAGTGTGAAGCCGTGTTCTGTCAAGCCTACCATCATGCGCTCTGCCAAGTCACGCTTCAACGAGGTCGCCAAGTGCATGCTCGAGATTATCGAGGACCTTCAGCACAAGAAGATCACGGAGCCTCGACCAGCGAAGATTTCTTCCAGCAAGCTGTCCGTGACGGCTACAACAGCTGCCTCGTCTGCATCGCAGCCTCTACGGGACACTCACATAGGTGGTTCCAGAGGAGGGCCCACAGCGGTGCAGTCACAACAACAGCAGCAGCAGACACAGAGGCCACTCTCAGACTCGGAGTACCACGTCTACGAGGAGGTCTTGTACGACTTTGTGAATTCGGCCGGGAGTGTGACGTCAGAGCTTCAGCGGCCGCCCCCGCCACTTCCGGCGAGGCCCAGTGAACCAGGCCACCGACCCAAGCAGAGGAGCAACCTGTACTCTCTTGTACGCAACCAGGAGGAGAGGCGCAACATATCGAAGTCGCTCGAACAGGAATGGTCCGGTGACCGGGCAGGACGGTTGGAAGACGAGTACGGGTTTCGCTCTGTGACCAACTCTTAAGACTATGTGCGAGCGTCGTCAGGTGGTCAGGACTATCTGGCTTCTCATGGGTGACCATCCGGATTCGACTGTGCACGCGTCAGTGTAGGGACATTCTGACGTCATACATCGCACTACCCGGCTGAAATTGAGGAGCTCTCGCTGCAGTCAGTCGTTGGCGTGAGAGCTCGCGCATGGATGTGAATACAAAGCGACGCTGGACTTGCGCGTGTGTGCAACCTTTGACAACATAGTGACTTCCTCGGACTACGCGAGTGCTCACATGAGTGCGTTTATCAAGCGCATCCTCTTAAAGACTAATGGGTCAAACAAAATATTTAAACCTCTCAGGGGATACAAAAGCCCATGTGTTCATATGTACTACGCTTTGTGCATTGTGACTGCGGAGTATGGGCAAACGGTGAGAAAAAAAATGAGGCAATGTCACTGATGTGGGCATGCTCCCTCTTCAATTGTTGTGGCCTCACAAATAATGCACGCGGACATGCTACCGAACGTTTTGGCCAACGTTAGTATTTAGATATATATGGCTTGTTCATATAGTTGTGGCCAAAACTTACGTAACAGGGAAGGAACCTTGTTGAAATCTTCAGTGTTCTCCAATTTTACTGAAATATTTGTGAACATATCAATTGCGAATTAGAATTGAGTTGAGAGTGCACATTTTTAGCCGATTTATGTGGAGTTGAATGTTATGACAGTTCATCAACACAAAATATTCGGCAATTACCTGAGCACTTTTCTGCACAATCATCAGCACTGCAATACAGTTCAGATAATCTGTTTCTTGTTGGAATCCTCCCCGGCGCATTAGTTTTTGTTTGGCCTTGAAATATATCAGCAATGTGTTGCCATATTTGCAAATGAGATGCGCTGATTATCTCGGCAGCTCGGTACAGGCACCTTACAGAAAAACGTGAACTTAATTAGTTGCTTTCAAGCAGAAATAGTGGCTCTCAAATAGCATCGACAGTGCTTAATCGTCTCATGACGTTTTATGCCTCAGAAAATAGTTGAGAGCTCGTAGCCAGTGTGTCTGAATATTGTTCGAACTTTTTATGGTCATTGCAGCATTGACAACTTGGCCGAGCTTGTCTTTTCGTATTTTCTGGGTGGCATTTGTTTTGCAAACATGAGAACACGAGACATTTGGCTGCTATCAACCGCACGCTGTAAAAAAATTTTCAGAACAACCCTGAGTCAGATTTTCCAAGCAAATCAGTGCTGGAGGCAGTGCTTTCCTGTGAGTTATGGTGGTTAGCCGAACTATCTACGGATGTTAATTGCATTAGAGAGGCCTAAGTGATATTGTAATGGGAAAAAATGTAGTGCTCATCACCTCTATTTCATCAGGCCCCGAACTAGACTGACACAAAAATACAATGTCTTAGTTTCCATACTGGCCCTTTAAAATCCATGATCTCACCTCTCGGACATCACCACGAGCAAACGGGGTTGAAATTCATGAAGTGACCTCGTATCGAACCTTTCACACCATATCTACAACACTAACTCTGGTTCTCAGAACATCATAGCAACCATATAGTGTGGTCTCTTAACCACACGTGGTCTCTTAACCACAAAGTGTGGTCTCTTAACCACAAAGGTTCGTCACTATGCTCGGTTACGTGAAACGATGGTGTCTCTAGTAGTCAGCTTGGTGCTGTTGTAAAGATACGTAAACACCATCTTTATCGCGTTGCGGAAGAGGTCATCTACTGCACACACAAAAGCGTATAGGGCAGCTCCGGGGTTATCAGCTCACAGCTTGGTGATCGGGCGTTATCGTCTGGTAGCTCAGTTATGTGTCACTGCCATATTGCTCTTTTTGAAAAACGTTTGAAGCTTTTGCAACGATAGTAGCATTTGTGCAAGCCTATACAACAACAACCTTGTCGGTTAGATAAATAGTTGGTGTTCCGAACTTCGATGTCTGTCAGTACAGTCCTAAGCATAATATCACAGATACCGAATAACTATCTCCAAGAATCATTGCACAACTTTTTTTTTCTGTAATGTAAGGGAGATTTATGCTAAAGTACAGAAAATGTAATTATTCATACATACCCTTTAGTATAGCTCATCATCGCAAGCTACAGCCCATGCAATCGCAGTTACACAATGCGGTGATTTCGAATCGATACTTAATATGCAAACCAGAAACGCTCTGCGTATTTGCTATTTAGTTCAAAAAAAAATGGACACGTTCACCTTCAAAACTGCTTTATCAGTAATTCACAAATGGCCACAGAAGTGTTGAGGTGGTAGTCAAAACTTAACGAAGTGTGCCGCTTCAACGTCTACGTTTTAAGGTGCGTAGTAATAGAACTGACCGCACGGTCGATGCTATTTTCAACGCAGGGGTACATGTCTAAAAAACAAAGAAAAAAAAAGTTGACACATTACATTGTTACTCTACACACTCAAATTAAGCAAATTAGCACAAAGTATGTTCTCAACGCAGTCACGACTGTGTGCCTCATGCAAGATAATCAGTATAGTTTTTCCTATTTAACCTAACGTTATTGTTGTCAAGCTTGATAGCTAGCACGCACATGCCAGACACTGTGAAGATTTACTTCAAACGGGCACAGTGGCAGACTACTGTGGTACTGCGCTCCTTCAAAACTGCTTATCTGTCTCATTGGTCCGCACGCAAGGAGGAAATTGTTAGCCGTGTAATCTGAATGACGACTGCCAAACTATACTTCCTCGACACCTTTTGTGTGGGGACTACAGTGCTAATTACTTCAACATGTGATATTCTCAGTTGAAGATTTTTTAGATTTTTTGTTTTTATGCAGAACACTTGTGAAAGTTTTACTGTTTTTTTTTTGCGTGCTATTACGCCTGCTACAGTTATAAGCACACGAACTCATCAGAACATTTTAAAGTTTGACGGAATGTGGACCTGTTTTCCAAGTGTAGTTGTAACATACTTCATCAGGTAACTGTCCCGATGCATCTTGCCGTATCACACTATGGGTATAGAAAGCTGCACCAATGACCTATTAGAAATAAGCAACTATTAATAGCATATTTACAGCACACATTAATCTAATTCTTCGCTACTCATTAAGCATTCTTATCCTTCTTTATGATAGTTGAAACAAAAGCTATGAAGAAACTGATTCGAAAGTGCGTAGTATACGATCCCGTTATACTATAAACGTTTCATACTGTAAAGTGGTGCGCGTAACAGGGTATTCTGAGGAGCCTTCATATGAACGCACTTACACACAATCTGCAGTCGCAAGTTCCAGACACCTCACGCAACCATTTATGTCTACAACAGGTAGGTCGTTTATATTTATCTCGCATCACTCGACAACAAACTGCATGCACTTTTATCGCCTCAGGGTATCAGTCTAAGACCACTACAAGGCGTTCTGCACAGTTTGCATGTCCAGTGTACACCTTCCTCCACCTCTACATAAGGTGCAGCTTGTTAACTCTGACATATCATGCTTGGAAGACAAAATACCGCACGCATATCGTCTACGTAAATGTTGTTGGATGATTATTCTTTGCAAATGATTATTATTGGTTACAACTTGCCTGCATATTTACCTCAACCCACTTACATACGCATAAATGTTTGTTGGCACTGCATCATGACGCAAGTGCAACGCGGAATTGCGCGATCGGAATCACCGTTAGTAGGCAGATATATAGACGTTGTGCACCCATTGAAGAAACAGATCTCGATCTTACACATGAGCAACAGTTTGAAGAACTTTTCCCGGACTGCCCCGACTTTCGTTACACGCCAAATTCAGAAAACGCTCCTTGAATGCAGAATTTGACTTTCCACCGCCTTCGATGCAGCACAAACGCGCTGCTTTGGGCGGTGCCAAGGCAGCACAAACGCACAAACGTGTTTCACACGCGCTGCATTCAAGGCGGTCCCGGGCAATTCGAATTCCGGTCAAGGAGCATTTCTGCACGCGGGATCACATAGACGTCATTACCCAACAAAAGAAATAAGGCTGTACTATTTTTCCGTCGTTCAAAATCCAAACTACCAGCACGCCGTTAGGCTTCGCCCTGATGGCGGGCTACTCGAGGCAACGTATGACCTCCCATAACGGAATATGTGCTGTAATGTTTTGCGCTGGTGCGACACTCCTAGTTTCGACAGTGAAGCATTTTGTGTCACTGATTCTTTGTCTGTGTAAAGAAAACGCTTGTCTCTCCCCAAAGCAGACATATCCTGAAAAGAAGTGTTGTACTAACGATTGCTTGCGCTCAGCTGCAGGCTTTCACGTTGACATATACTCATGTTCAGTTTTACATCTAGGCGAAGACGTCTGGAGGAAAAAAAAATGTATATAGAGATGTTTCGGTTTTAAGAACTGCCCCCATGATATATTCACGCATATCGAAAGTTTACGTGATGAAAAGAGTAGAACATGTATATTTCAGTACGTGAAATAAATGTCTGTTTTTTTACGCCTTTTGTGTTGTCTAACGTGTACTGCGGCGAAGCCAAAGGGGTGTGTATGTGTGTAGTCACCTAGGTAAAGTACCTGTGGACCACACTAAATTCGGACCATTTGGTAACCTTGCTTATATGACAAACGAGAAGATGAGGTCACTAACGAAGACGCCATGTCGTTCTCTATGTAAGTATAAGACATTATTTCTCCATCCGCCAAACAAGGTAAGTGGTTGTTTTAAATTTAAGTAGCTTCTGAGAGCGAAAGTAAGCCATCCCCCTCTTTCCCACTGTTCCTCACTTGTTCTGTAGTTGTATGGTGAATGAAAAGTATATTTAGGCAGTGTTTGTGGTCGTACTTCTAGCATTAGAACCCCCCCCCCACACACACACACACATATATATATATATATATATATATATATATATATATATATATATAGTGGTGGGGGGGTTTAGTGGGTACATATAGAAATTAAATTTCTCACAACAAGATGCACCACTGCCTGCCTACACTTTTGAGAATTAAGTAATAAAACTATACTTATAATACAAAACATCGTCATAAATTTGCTGGCTTGCAATGGCGTTACGCCAATAGATTATTTGTAAAGCAGCAGAATTTAAGCTATCGATACAAAATGAGAACTGGTTACAATGAATTTATGCAGATTAGCAGACGGGCTATACATACAATTGGCACTTTTTAATACGCCTGTGTGTTCCTTTAATATGTTCAATATGTAATAAGCCTTTCAGAAAGCAATAATTATTATCTTCCGCAAAACTGGCATGATAAAATTGAGTCGTCACCGATATAAATGTCGTAACAGCGTTACTTATACCCGGCTTTCTCGTGAAACGGTCGAGCTCATGTAGGCTCATATAAGAAACACTGTACTCTGCATATCGTAGAGAGAGAGTGCCGACAAAACGAGCGTATCATTTAATAGCAGTATTGATACTTCTTCTCTCTTTGTAGTTCGCTTGTAGCCACTTATGATGTAACGCAGCTCGAAGCGCTGCTTGAGTGAGAAGCAAGGCGGATCCGTGCAAATTCTAATTGACATACTCTCTTTTTTTTTTTGTGGGTCGGCAGGCTCTTTATAAAATGAATGCATCGACTCAATTTCAGTGTGCCTGCATATTCACTCGTGCACCATGGCGCGTAGCAGGTGCGTCCACTGATAAAGGCTCAGAAACTCATTAAACGCGCGAAAAACGAGCAATTAGACGCTTTCGCAGGCTACGGTGTCCATGCTCCCAATGCAAACGCTCCGGAGATCTTCAGTACCATGTGACAACAGCGCCGCCACTACTGTCGCCCGCCGGAGAATCAGCCGAGATGCGGCGCGGCCGCCTCGTTCACTCCACTGCCCTCTTCTAGTACACTGTACCGGCGTGTTGCGTGTATAGCTGTGATATCTGCACCAACGCATTCGGTCAGGGTGCCAAAAAATAAAATTGTATGAACCTGCGCATGGTGCAAGAATACTTTAGGTGAGCGAACTCCGGTACTACCCGCTACCCGATAATGTTCTGCTTCGAAAGAAGCCCGAGAGATGGCGCTACAAACTTTGCCCAGGTAGATTTAGTGTATATGTTCCTTCACCTAAATATAGCATATCCAGTATCTCTATGTCCCCCCCCCCCCTTTCCGTGTAGGAAAGCCCCGTGACACAGAAAAGTAGCGGCACTCATTTATTGTCGCCATCAAGGGGCTTTATATGCCCCTTAACACCTGCGCCGCACAATCAGCCACCTCCCTTATCACCCTCTCTTTCGCGCAACCGCTCTATGCATATCGTGTGGTTGATATGACGCGCTATAAACAGTTGACTCACATTTGGAAACTGTCACCCACGTGTCGGATGTGCTTTGCGGAATTCGCCAACAGCCCGCCACGGTCCTCAGTCCGGCGAGCCATCTATCGGCAGGCCGCAAACGAGAACATAATCCGTTTGACCACGCCAAGCACTCGCTTGGCGGCGTTCGCTCACCTAAAGTGTTCTTGCACCGCGGACTTGAGTAGAGGGCTCCCGAGTACGAGCGATGAAAGCAATGGATAAGGGTGGCACAATGTGCGAGGTAAGCAGACGCTTTTCATTTGTTTACCGCGTACTATTATTGCGATTCGTGCTCGATCAGCGCCGCCAGTAGTGGCCGTGCGCGTGAATCCTTCGCGACACCGTCCAAGCGCCGCAGCGCCACCATACCAGCTCTCGAGGCCCAGACACGATTTGTTTTGTGTTTTTCATGCATCCTTCTTGCTGTTCAAAAGAGCGTCGCAAGTGTCAACTAGCCAGAAATCGTCGTATTTCTATCCGCCAAGACTGAACGTATATTGAGCTCGACTATCGCCGCATAAAAAAAAGTCACAGTTCCGCCACAAGGGCGAATCAATGAATGCGATAGTAAAGAACTGGAATGTCAAACGAAGAACTACGACCAGCTTGATATTTGCAGCCCGCCGCTGAAGCACAAAGAAGGACGCTCGAAAAAAAAAAAAAAAAACTCGCAGGTGTACAAAGGACAAGCGTGAACTAACGACTGTCCGAGTTGTCATTCCGTCGTGTTTGAGCAAAGCGCTGCAAGTGTCGCGAATGCAGAACCCAACGCTCTTAGATATTTATTTTTCCTTCAAACTGTGGCATGTGGACCGCCCCCTCTTTGTCTCCTGCCGCACGGTGGCCTTTGGCTCGAGGTGTGAATGGTGTCCTCTGCTTTTTTTTTTCGTTCCACAGCAGACATCACGAGCGGATTAAAGGCTGCTTTCTTGCGCGCGTCTCAGGGACAGTTTTCAAATTGAAAGGAAATGTCGGAGCATCGTGTCACTGAAAACGCGCTTTAGCTCCTCCGAAATACGCGAACCCACTTGCAGCGGAAAATTGTGAATTAATAGCTCACCGTTGTTACTCCGGCGCTCGTATAGCACGAGGTTGAATTGTCTGACGTTAATAATGATAATTTAGCGCGAAAAGACACAACTGGCCCACGGAAACACACATCAAAAGTGCTGTTGTGTCCTTCGTTTTTTTTCCGCGCCACATTATGATTATTAACAAGTACCAACTTGCCCAAGAACAGGCCCTTCTGCAGAACATTGTCTATAACGCAGCGGGCCACGGAGCGATGGGTCACTGGTTCTAATCCCCGGTTGGGTGCTTCGAATTTTTTGCGTCCAATTTATTTTTGTGTCTTTTATATACACACATATATAAACGTATACGTACCCAGGACATGACGGTGACGGCAGCAGCGAAAATCCGCTGAGAGTGTCCATATATTATATTTGCTTTTGCAGTGTAACAATGTCGTTGATGTAGTTACAGTTAAACAAATCCAAGACTCAACGTCCTGCTTGTAATCATTCATTAAACGCATTTCTAACGAAAGCCTAAAGGTGATTCGACGCGTCTAGGTCGGCGAGTCTGGGCGGCATTGTACGTTGTACTGTTCCACAGCGACTATGAGATACACCGAGTGCAGAGCCACAGAGGTTATGGCGGAAAGGGTGGAAGAAAAAACGTGGCCTCCGCCATAAGGTCCCGCAAGTGCACTGCCGGAGCGAAACGCGGAGGCCACAGAAATATGCGTTGAATTAGACGCGATCTCGAGATTTGGTGCAAGATAGAGAGAGAGAGAGTTAATAGGTGGAGGAGGAAGCAACGAAAGGGAGAAGGCAGGGAGGTTAAACAGGAAGACATCTGGTTGGCTACCCTACCCTGGGGGATTAGGGAGGGGGACAAGAAATACGAGAAAGAGAGAAGAGAGGGAAAAGAAAAAGGGTGGAAGAGAGACTTACAGTAATTTCACTGCAGCGTGTAGAATTCTACCACATGTCAGAGGCGTTCACACAAGCCTGTCTTTATCAGGAAACACAGCAGGGCTTTCACTGCCTTGTGGGCTGTCGAGGCATGTGGACGTTGCTGTAATAGCACCTGCACAGAAAGAGGCCGATCATCCAGTCGCCACATTGCGTTGGCAAGTACTTGTCTATCTGAGGCAAAACGAGGACAATGGCACAGCAGGTGTTCGATATTTTCGTCGGTGCCGCAAACATCGCACGCTGCACTGTCAGCAATTCGAATTAACGTGGTATAAGCTTTCGTGAAGGCAACTCCCAGCCAAAGGCGATAGAGAAGCGAAGCTGCACGTCGATGTAGGCCGGGTGGAGGCTGGAGTTGTAGTGAAGGGTCGAGCTCGTGCAGTCTTGTACGTCGTATACTTGGTGTGTTCCACTCAGTCAGTGTGAGACTGCGGGCCAGTTGACGTATCTGCCTCGCCGCATCCGCTCTTGAAAGCGGAATCGGAACGCTGTTAGCTTCTTCATGTGACGTGCGAGCAGCATGATCTGCAGAATCATTGCCGCCTATACCACAATGCCCAGGCAACCACTGAAAGACGATGTCGTGGCCTTTTTGTATTAAAAGGTGGCGAAGTCTCACGGTTTGGTAGGTCAACTGGTCGTGGCATCCGCGTCGGAGAACTGATAGCAGGCACTGTAACGCTGTCACCATCGCGCTGGTTTTGAGTCAGAAAACACAGCCCATATACCTAGTCTTTCTTCTCAATTGATGAGTTCCAGTGCATTGCGCAGAGCCTCGAGTTCTGACGTAGATGACGTCGTCACATGTGAAGTCTTAAAACACTAAGTTACCCTTTGTGATGGTATAACCACTGCTCCACCTGAACTAGACGGCGTAGTAGAGCCATCCGTGTAAATGTGCACGTGGTTACTGTACTTTTGTTCCAGTAGGAATAGACTCAGTTGTTTCAGGGCATGTGTCGGTAAGTCCGATTTTCTCCTCATTACTGGAATCATTAAGTGAACTCGCGGCCGCTTCAAGCTCCAAGGAGGAAGCAGTGGCTTTGATGCAGGTGCGTACGTCTCAGTAAACGATGAACGATAATTGTAGACAGTAGTGCCGTATGTCGTGCGAGATCTTTCAGCAGCTAGGCTCGCCAGGTGGTGAGAAGGGGTCTTGGCATAATGCCTGAGGTGCATGCGCATTGTCTCGGTAATAATATGCGTCTTTATCGAGTGATCTTGAGCGATGGCAATGGTTTCAGTCGTTGAAGCACTGCCGGCTAATCCAAGGCATATCTTAAGTGCTTGGGCTTGAATGCTCTGAATGGCGCGCAGGTTGGTCTTGCCGGTGTTAGATATTGCAGGTAAGCTGTACCATAAGAATCCGATAAACAGCACTCTGTACAGTTGTAGCATGGATGGTATGGGCACTCCCCAATTCTTTCCTGCAAGGAATTCGAACATGTGGCATGTTGCGATCAGCCGCTTCTTCACATAGTTCACGTGTGGAGTCCACGAGAGGTTTCTGTCTATTATGACTCCCAAGAACCTGTGGCTTCTGCTGAACCCTATGCATTCTTCATTAATCGATATGCTGTAAGCAGATTTTGGTTTCCGCGTGAACGCTACCACTGCACATTTTCCGCAGGACACCTCGAGGCCTTGTTTACGAAGGTAGCATGACGTCGTTGTAGCAGCCTTCTGAAGGCGGGCGCGAATCTGAGGCCTTGTCACACCTGATGTCCAAATGCAGATGTCATCAGCGTAGACAGACAGTTCTACAGTGCTAGGTAGCTGCTCGACTAGACCAATGAGAGTTAGGTTGAAAAGGGTAGGGCTTAGCACTCCTACCTGAGGAACTCCTCGGCTGCTGTAATAATCAGGTGTTGGGCCATTCGCTGTCATCACGTAAAATGATCTCAGCTGTAAGCAGCTGTACACCCACATATATATCTTGCCACCAAGACCTACTGTTTCCAAAGCACTAAGGATGGCTTCATGGGTGACATTGTCGTAAGCCCCCTAACGTCTAGAAACAGGGCGGCACACAGTCTCTTACAGGCTTTCTGGTGTTGAACATATGTCACCAGATCAACAACGTAGTCGATTAATGAATGGCCGCACCTGAATCCGGTCATGGATAGTGGATAGATTTCGTAGTGCTCTAAATACCACTCCATTCGTGTTAGAATCATTCGTTCCATCGTGTTTCCCACACAACTGGCAAGTGTGATAGGACGGTATGAGGCAATATCCAAAGGAGATTTACCTGCCTTTAGAAGTGGAATGAGGCGACTTGACTTCCATGCCTGGGAACCGTACCAGTCTGCCAGGAGTTGTTGTATAGGCGTAAGAGTGCCTTCCGAGCTTCGTCTCTAATATTACAAAGGGCACGATAGGTAATGCCGTCAGGTCCGGGTGCTGAAGAACGTCTGCACAGTGCTAGTGCCGCCTCTAGCTCATCCATAGAAAACTGGCATTCCATACGGGAATCACGTGAGGGCGGTGGGTTGTCAAATGTTCCCATTCTTATACTGTAAAATTGGAATCACCGGTAATTCTTCTACAGAAAAATTCTGCGACGTCATTCTCTCTGCATCGAAGGTGAAGTGCCAGAGATGTAAACGGGTGTCGCTGACCCAAGGTTGTGCTAAGACCCCGGACAGTTCACCATATCAGTGATAAGGGCTTTCGTGGATCCAACGACTCGCAAAAGAATGTCCAACGTCGCCTAGCCAGTTTATCCATGTGCTGCTGTATTTTCTTTTGAATGCGTCTAGCCATCCTCAAATCATCCATGCACTTTCTCCGTCGGTACCTTCGTTCTGCACGACGGCGTATTGCGCGAAGTTTCTCAAGCTCGATGTCGAAACCGGTGCGCTTGTGCCTAGTCAACAGTGAATGCGTGGTATTCTGCAGGACATCCTTTATCGAGTCCTCTAGGCTATTTGATGAGCTATCGGTACAGTAGTCTTCCATTAACATTTTGAATTTCGGCCAATCGGTGTATTTGAGGCCTCTTGAAGACTTGGAGCTGGTGAAACCTTCTATACACAGGTAAGTTGGTATATGGTCGCTGCCCCGCGTTTCCAGATCCAAAAACCAGTGCACTTTCCTGTTAAGTGAGCGAGAAACCAATGTAAGGTCCTGGCAGCTGCTATAGGCTGATCTGCGTAAATATGTAGGGCTTCCATCGTTGCATACGCAGAGTTCGTACTCCGAGGCTAAGGACACCAATTTTCTTCCTGTGGAGTTGACCCTGGAGCTTCCCCATAAGAAATGGTGGGCATTGAAGTCACCAGTGATCACCCATGGCCTTGGAGTCGATGTCAGAATACCGCGTAAGCGCTCGCAGTCAAGGTGGCTTGATGGAGATAAGTAAGTTCCGATAATCGGGAAAGCAACCTTATCCTTCTTCACAGTAAGGCACACATACTGATTCCCTTCATCAGGCGAGACTCTGTGGTGAACGTAAGCGAGGTCACGGCGCATGAATACAATAACTTTGCTGCAGTCTCTGTGAGTGGAGGACATAAATCACTCATATCCTGACAGCTTGATTGAAGCAGACAGGTTAGGTTCACAAATCGCGATAATGGGGAAGCGGTTCACAAATACGAACTGTCTAAAGTCAGACATGCGCGACTTCAGACCTCTGGCGTTCCACTGAAAGACAGATGCATTCTTGACTTCCGCTCGAAACGACGGTGCCTCGCTGGCCATGGTTTTACCTAAGAGCTGCAAGCACCGGACTCAGGGTGTCCAGCACATGCATTGCGGTCTGCGCAGCCGAAGTCTTCACATTACTCAATAGGACACGCATGGTACTCATCAGCGATTGCAGCAAGCTTATCACTTGATCTTCATTCATCGCATCACTGGTTTGAGGGGTCGTCGAGGGCGGCGGGATTCGATGCAGCTCCGAAGTAGGTTGACTTCGTGGAAGTGAGGGCCACTGTTCGGAAGGTGCGACTGCTGTCCCTTTCTGCTGTTTGGCAGTATCCGTCTACAGTGAGCTCGGTGTTTGTGGGTCCGCGTCTTTGATAGAGGATGACATATCTCTATCGGTAGAGCAGTTTTTCCGTGATGGTCTTCGCCCACGATGCCGTCGTCGGCGTAGTGTAGCGGCAGCTTCCCTGTGCCTTGAATTGCCCCGCACCATACGCCTGAGTACCGCGTGCTCGTTTCGCACCTGCGGGATATCTTTGGATGAGGCCTCATGAGCGCCGTGGCAGTTTGGACATCGTAACACGATGGCACCGCAGGCGTCTTTTGAGTGAGACTCAGCGCACCGCGGACACACAACTTTGTTCTCACAGACACCTTTTACGTGTCCCGTCTTGAAGCACTTGTAGCATTGCAGTGGCTTCGGTATATATAGACGCACTGAGTGGCGAACATGGCCAACTTTGACATGCGAGGGAAGGCTGTCTCCCTCAAACACAAGCCTCAAGCAGCGGGAGTTGCCGAGTCAGGTAATGTGCGTGATGCGGGTGCCTACTGTTGCTGGCTTTATTAGTATTGGCAGGTCATTAGCTGGGATGGAAAGATCCACATCATAAATGACGCCTACAGTGCCATTGCAACCTGTAGCGACCATTGGCCGAACTTTCACGTTGCCGATATCTGTTATGTGCCGAAGGCTTCGCAGTGCGCTACGGTGCATAACGTCTACAGCAAGGACATTCTTCCGTGCATTGATCCTTACGTCTTTGATCTCATTCGGCGCGGTTTCCTCGAAAAGCACAGAAAGAACTTGCCTGTTGAGGAGTCGCAAGTTAGATGCAGGGTCTTCGGGCACAAACAGCATGGTGTGCGGCCACCGCTGTGGTGCAGTCTTAACGGTGGAAACACTTGCTGACGATGCCGTCCGCAGCAGTCTTCGTTTTGTAGATCGATTCATGACGACCGTGAAGTCATCATCCGATGACTCAAAGCCGTCCGAGTACAAATCGGTTGCCTCGCTGTCCGTGTCGCTCGGCGCGTTGCTACGCTTCCTCGACGACAAAGCCCGGCGCAACGGTTGCACGCCTCGAACATTCTCAGGTGTGTCCTGAAGCATCACCGCAACGGAGGGAGCGGCAGCTCCCAGGATTTCCAGGAAAACAAATTGAAAATACTGAGACACGGGCACAAGCGTTCTGTGAGAGAATCACTTCCAGAGAGCGAATATATTGACAGAAAGGCAGGGAGGTTACCCAGAGTTCTAGCATTCGGTTTGCTACCCTGCACTAAAGGGAGAGGGAACGGGGAAAAAAGATGAGAAGGAGAACGAAGCCAATATACTAAACGCGCGAGAAATAGGGGGGGGGGGGAGCGCTTTCGATAGGCCAGCTATGACGCAAGAAGTAGAATTAGACATTGATTCATTTTCAGAGGTTAGTGGAAGTTGTGAGAAGTGCAAGTGGCAACACGAATTATAACGTAATTATGCGGTTTTATATTAGCAAGTCAATGAGGCCAATCGATAACTACAATGCTTCCGTGATTATTTCTCGTTCATCTGACGGCAAAATATCAAGATTAAGCAAATAATGATACATAACCCGGTACTACTCTGTCAATTTTCTTGATTGATCATTTCTTTGCTGCTTGTACTTCAACCACATTGTGTTTAGCAGTTGTGATTCGATCTAGGTGCGGACCTATGAGGGCAAATGGCGATGGTGACAGAGAAATTCATCCATCAAACATAATGAGGTCGCGTGTACCATCAAAAGCCTTTAAACTACTCATTTACACAGACGTTCAGAGGCAGTTCCCAAAGCTGCTACTAAGCTGTTGCGAGTCTCAAAAGAAGTCTTTAAGCAGAAGCACTACTCAGAAAGCCTGCGTGTTCCATTACGCTTAGACCTCCACATCGCTGAACAACTGAGCGCTAAGTGCATTTTAAGGTATCTTCTACGCTGTATATGAAAACGTTTTTGGGTTGGTTCGACAATGAGACAGCAACAATGATCACTTCAACATGCTCATAGTTAGTGTAAATAACTTGTCGAATTTCTCGTACAATGTTTCTGCCCCTACACGAAATCTCTGAACCAAGAGAGCAGCCCGTAAGCGACAACGAGTCACACCACTCAAGGTCACGTCGCATAATCAAGCAATTCTCAAGTCTGCGGCTCGTGTCACACATGCGTTCCGTTGCTGCCTGCTAGGGCACTGGCAGCCATGTCCCACCTTCCACGCACCCCTCCAAGAGGAAGCCAAGTTCCAGAAGAAAGACACACAGCGCTGTAAGGAATGCCTGCCTTTCTGTACCGCTGTTTGGCTGGTTGCGTCCCCAAGTGCATAGCAGTTTTCTTCAAAACCCTACGCTTACAGAACCTGGCAGGACAGCGGAAGCGTCGCGGCACCGAGCGATAAGGACATGGATATGCTGCGATATGCTGCGAGTGCAGATACCAAGAGAGCAAGCTGAAGCTGCCGCCACGTTATATTTTCTTGTTTGTGTCTACTTTCTTTTGGTCAGCCTTCGGAGAGAACCCAATTCGTTGCCAAGCTACACAGGCCCTACCCGTTAGAAGTGCTTCTGGTATAAACGGAACATCGCATACGCCTATTACACTAGCAAGGAATGCGGCAGCAACGCAACGACGGCGATTACTCTGTAGTTGCGCACCCGCCCTGGCTTTACATAACTAGTGTTCTCATGCTGACCACTGCGAAAACTTACGCTCCCAAAGTATTCCGAAATCGTTCGGGGGAGCGCGTTTATATGTGATACTTTCTGCCGGTTCCTCTCTTTCGGGACGTATCACACACGCCAGAGGTAATTGAGCAACATTGAGAGAAGATGGGTATAACGACCCACGACGTGGGTTGCCTTTGCGGCAGTGATACGGTAAGCGTAGTCATGGAAAAGCACGGTACTTTCGCGAGTCTATAATTAGACGTAATTAAATAACTCGGCGAAGCACATACAAATATTCGCCATAAATTCTACACGCGCCCGGATCCGCATACGTATGTCCATATTAAAAGCCACGGCGGTGTACGCGGCGAAAACGTGACCGAGGAAAGTGTAGCTGCTTCCCGGGTGCTTCGAAGCATTCTAGTCTTTTTTTTTTTTTTCTAACACGTGGTGCAGCACGGTGACGCCAACGGACAAATGAGTGCTTTAACTGGCACCTATGCCTATACTTGCATGGGAGCTCTCCAATATCGGAAAAGTAGATGTCCTCCAACAGCAGCCTTTTGCACAAGCCCTCCTCCTCCTCCCCTCCTCCTCCTCCTCCTCCTCCTCCTCCAGATACTTTCTATAGAGTGTTTTAGGGATGGGCTTAAGTGCCGCTATATTGGGACGTTAACCTTTGTGTTTTATATATTTAACAACTAAACAAACAGTGTAAGCAATACGGTTGGGTTGGTGCGTACGATGTCTGATGGTTCGCGTCACGACATACAAAAAACAAGAAAACATCGGCTTAACAGCCAAGATGGCGGTGCCCAGATGTCTTACAAAATGTAGTCTATACAACGCCGAGGAGAATGTTCAGAACATTGGCGTAGCCAGGTTGGAGGCAGGGTCCACGCAGCCCTCCAACCCCTTAATTTGTCATTTTCTGTGTGTTATACGCGCACGCACACAAACAAAGGCGCGAACATACACAACAAAGGGTGCTTGAAGTATTCTCCCACTTAGGTGAAAGGTTTAACGAGAACCCAAATCTGAGTACACGGGCCTACAACATTTCCGCCTCCATCGGAAATGCAGCCGCCGCAGCCGGGATAAGCACACCAACTTTGAATTGCGCAGCACTATAAATGTGACGCCCAGATGACTGGGGAGACATGGCCTGGCTTATACACCATGTTCTTTCCACTGTTACTTGTTCCTCATCTGCTTCTACAAATCATTCATTCCATCATACGTCACATATATGAACCCAGCTTGTTCATTCATAGATCGTATGTGGCGTGATCCAATGGCGGATCTAAAGGGGGGTGGCGGCAGGGGCAATCATTTTCCCTCTAAAGTCTAAAGTGTCACAGCCCCCAACCCCTGTTCCCCACTTCCCTTCAGTGCCTGTCGAGCACCTATAACCGATTAGGACAAATGAGCGGGACCACTGAAAGCACAAATGAGCAGTATTGAAGCTGCGATTGGATGGTACGGGGTCTTGCAATGATACCATGACAGCAACTACAAAAACAATACAGCAAGACCACCCCCCCCCCCCTCCTTTTACATCAAGCGACACGTCTCCCTTAAAATGAGTGGCCGGATCCGTCCCTGGCGTGGTCACACTTATAATGAAGCGGTCTATACAGGCCTGAGACAAGGCCGGCAATGCTTGAAACCGAGTTAAATAAACGAACCAGGGTTAAAATATTATTTACGAAGAAGTAGTTGTGATAATTAACTTAAAGTCGCTAAAAACGCTTCTAAAAACATGCGGCTGATACTAGCAACGCCCAAGAGAGAGCGCCACTGGCATCACCAGGTTCGCGATCCCTCCTTTCACCGGTGCCTCTCCGGCAGTGGTGTTGCGAACTCCTGCGAGAAATCATCGATACGAATACAGAGACTAAAAATAGAAGAACGGGAATCGCTTAGTGCCCGTGCTATGCAGTGCCCGAGTAGTGGAGCTGCATACATGGCACAACGGTTGAGCTGAAGCGTTAAGGCTTGCGGGCCCGCCATGACACAAACAGTACCAAGTCACATTGTAAGTCGTGTAGATACGGCTAGTGAGGCCACGGTAGTCATTCTAGCAGCAATAGAAGGGGGGGGGGGTGGCGGTGGTGCACGGCTTGTCACGACTGGCGGATTACGAATCTTCGCTCGAACGCCACATGGAGACACACAGGCACACTTGCTCGACTGTGTCGGTAAAGGTTTCGTTTCACAACCCATGTAATATATGTTTGTAAGGATTCTCGTGCTGTTCTTCTAAATCGTCTTAATCATCTATACCCCTTACAGAAATTCCATATATGGCACCTATATTAGTTATGTGGCCACATGTAGGCATATATATCAGCATATGTGGCTTCCGCTTACCATACATGCATGCATATCTGGCGGGGTCGATTCATATACGGGGTTATATGCAGCCATTAATGGCGTGGTTGGCCCATATAAGGAGCGAACTCCGGCCTTATAAGGCATGGCCACACCATATATAACATATCAAGTGGATCCTTATATGTGGAAGCGCTCCCTTATATGGGATGAACCAAGTATATATATCGCACCATGATAACCAACTTTTATGCGGATTGTCATATATGACAATTCGTACACAAGGTTGACGTGATCATTTTATACAACAACAAGAGTATTAATCACATCTATTTTTTCTACCATGCAAAAAAACAAACAAAATTTTAGGTCAGCTTTCTGTACGTGATAGTTGCAACTATGCATGCATTCGTGTCATTTAACTTGTACAAATTTTACATGCAACAATAAGTTGCAACTATTACATTTGAAACAATAAGTTGTAAATACTACGACGTAAATAAATTATAAAAAAGCAGATATGTTTTACAAGGAAGGAATCGTGACAGGTCACAAAACGTATTGAAGCTCCCAAACCTCGCTAATATTATAGAGTAATCCTATAAAGTATTGTCACGGGGTCGTGACGTGGCCGAAGACAGGAGACTTCGTGTTGGGATTTAACTGTTTATTTAGGCGAACCTGTGCCCGGTAAAAGGAAAGTCCAATTACAGCAGCAGTCTCACACAGATAGCAGTCGCGGACTGATAGCGGCGAACGGAGCGTCGGCCTTCGATCAACAACTGACAAGCGGCGAAGTGCGTCGGCATTTATACTCTTGCCGTCGAATGTTCTAGCGTTATCGCTGGCGGTGGCATAGGTTCCAGAACAATCTGTACCGTTCGCACAGTGGGCGTGATCTTATCGAAAAGATCTACTACAGTCCGGAACCTTCTCGAAAACTGCAGGTGCGATTTGCGCTGAGAATCGTGTGGTGTTTTGCAACGATAACAAAAACTTGGGAAATGGAACGTCGCAAGGCCCCCCTCTGAAAAAAGGCATCGTCCCGATGCTTTAACAAAAGATGAAGGTACAATAATAATGCAAAAAAGTACAATTAATGAATTACTATACAACAATAATACAAAAAAACACTGTTTCACCTTGTTAATGCGCATGAAACGGCTTGAGGCGCGTGACATGGACGACTTCAGGTCGTGATTGGCGTCGTTGAGAGTTCGTAATGCCGTCGGGGACAACCTCGTAATCAAGTGGGCCGAGACGTCGAACCACCCTGTCCGGTCCGAAGTACCGTCGCAGTTCAGTAGGGTCGAGAGCTGGGCTAGTTGGTGAGACATCATTTAATCATATGGTGTAGTAGCGCAAATTTACGGAGACGAAGAGGACAAGAAAACACGACACTCGCTACACTCGCAACTAACGTTTATTTCAGAAGCAGCACTTCATATATAACCGATAACCCTAGCGACACAGAAAAGAACTACGAACACTGAATCATTGCCAACAGAAGCTTTTTGCGCAGACTCAAGCGATAGTACACGGCAGTTACGCTTAGACACTTTAATATGACATAACTAAAACAGCCTTGGGTAACATCAAATCAAAAAACCAAAAACACTAATGCTGGTAGTTGTACGGTAAATCACCAACAAAGTTTGTAAGTGTAGCCTATCAGTCGTGTATTGCTTGCCGCTAACGTGTGGAAAGGTATACATCGGCCAGACGGGTCGTTGTTTGAACACCCGACTTTTAGAACACAAGCGATCATTAGGAACTGGCATTCATTCTCACATAAAGAGGACACTGTTCCCAGTGTGGCTGCTCACCACTGTACAGTGACACAACCGTAGTCTTCCGTCATGGAAACCAACTAACCAGAGAGATTGTCGAAGCTTTCACATTAAAAAAAGAAAAGAAGGATGCATTAGTCAGTCATCGGTTTCGTTAAGTACCGAGAAGCCAGCTACCTCGAAGGACTTAATTGAGATCAGTGTTCGCATGTGTCATACTCTCCTTTTTGTCGTTTCAAAATTTTGTTTCAAACACGTGTGAATTCCCGCAAAATTTTTTGGTTTTTTGATTTGATGTTACCCAAGGCTGTTTTAGTTATGTCATTTAAAAAGTGTCTAAGCGTAACTGCCGTGTACTATCGCTTGAGTCTGCGCAAAAGCTTCTGTTGGCAATGATTCAGTGTTCGTAGTTCTTTTCTGTGTCGCTAGGGTTATGGGTTATATATGAAGTGCTGCTTCTGAAATAAAAATTAGTTGCGAGTGTAGCGAGTGTCGTGTTTTCTTGTCCTCTTCGTCCCCGTAAATTTGCGCTACTACACCTTATGGTTAAATGTTGCCTAGTTAGACTATCCGATCTGGACACATTATTTAGACAAAAAAAAAAAAACGCAATAGCCAGACAAATGAAAGTCAAAAGAAATACCCTACGGAGAAGCTACACAGCACTCGTGCGCTGTTCTACATACAGTGTACGAGAAATATCTTCGGATACTGGTGATACTTCAGCCCATTTCACTTAGGAGGGGTACGTTTGATGTGTATCTGTCCTGATGAGCCAATGTTTGCGCCTATGAACCACACATTCAATGACACGTGAAATATAATTGCCTACATTTTTACTCAACATAAGGCGATATTTTTTTTCCTCTTTCATGAAGTTCAGGCTAGTGCAGAATCGTTATTAGTGGATTATAATTTCAAGATAAGTCATCTGCCAGTGTTATATTTTTCTTGAGCACATTTGCTGGTCTGCTGAGAAAGCTAAGCACAGGTTCTTTTCATAATTTTATCTTCCTGTCAACACTGCTGCATCACCTAACTCTTCAGCAATGAGGAGAAGTAAACTTTCCAAAAAGTTGTGGTTGTGTTTTTCGCAATAAATTGTATGTAATTCAAGCCCACTTAAGAGAGGTGGTAGGTTAGGAAATTTTCGCTTAATTTATGGCAGTTCCATTGATTTCAAAGAAGAAAGAAAGAAAAGCGCAGCGAGAACAACTGAGTTCGAGCACTTAGGCGAGTCTAAAGAAATAGTACAAGTGCTTCTGCCTCAATTAAGCGCCATGCACTGGAAAACTTAGCCCTCGAGATATTTTGACAAGTATACCTAAGAAGAAGAGAGCTTTATGATTTGTTCTTTTGAGCACACAACGTTTGGAGATCGAGCACAGTTGGTAGGGCATAACAATCTTACTAGCTGAACAATCCAAGGGAAATGTAGCCATCGTAACGAACACAGTTATGCCTTTAGGCCTTGAATTTGTATGAACTAGCTTGCGATTTGCATAACGAAAATAAAGGCTTGATGTACTTCTTCGGACGAAAGTATCTAAAACGCATGGACATGCCTTGAACTTTTCGTTTTATTGAAACAATCTTACTAGCTGAACAATCCAAGGGAAATGTAGCCATCGTAACGAACACAGTTATGCCTTTAGGCCTTGAATTTGTATGAACTAGCTTGCGATTTGCATAACGAAAATAAAGGCTTGATGTACTTCTTCGGACGAAAGTATCTAAAACGCATGGACATGCCTTGAACTTTTCGTTTTATTGAAATTGAAAAAGCACACGATAAGTGCTTCTGTCTTATATGTGATCTAATTTCTAATCAATTGAACTAAATTAGAAAATTGGTCGTGTTACAGGAGGGGCACTTAATGGGCAACAGTAAACTGCCATGAAAGATAGACGCCCGTTTGACAGATGTGCCGCCCTCCGCGTTCTTCCAACTAAACACCTTCTTCAAGCTTTTATTAACGCTCGCGAGATGGCAGCACAAAGTCACTGAGCGAGAAAAAAGAAAGCATTGCCTCCGAAATTTTGCCGCTACTCGCAGGGCCGCTTCAGAGCCCACGTAAAAAACGGCCCTAGTCCGACTTCGGGAAACAAGATGGCGACAGCTATCCGGCTTGGAACGTTTTACTCCGGCAGGATCGCGTAAGCAGTGCCAGAAATCCGCCCAGATGTTTCTAGCTACCTGATTCCAAATCTTAAAACAAACAAACAAACCAAGAACAAGCAAACACGCACACACATACACACATACGAGTTGATTTTCTCAGTCTAAATCACGAATATATCTTAGTTCACTCTTCTACACTTACGCTGCCACATTCATCAGACAGACAAGTTTGTGTGGGCAAACTTTAATCTTAAAATAATAAAAATAAAATGACAGGCAATGCCCCACCTGCTGAACCGAATTATTGCAGTGTACCACCTCCAAGGGAACGAGCGATAACCTCAGCGATAAACAGTTTTTGTTTCCTGGCGTAACTCGACTAAACCATTTCCATCACTAGCTGAGGTGCTTTATTTAAAAAAATTAAGTGATGTATTAATATATTACTTTCAATGTTTGATTGGTGAGATAAACCTTTTTAAGTGCATGTCTGCATAATTTTAAAATAAACCGCGATGACTGTTCTTGTCATTTTTATTCGTACGGGATTCAAATAAAATATGCGTGACACTGAAAAGAAATGAAGGAAATTATTTGAGAAATAAATAAATAAACAAATAAATATTCACGTAGTCTTTGAGAAGTTCGCAAAGCTTGGATAAACACCAGAAATAGGCGTCTTCGAAAGCACGATATAGAAGAAAGAAGAATAAGGCCAAAATTACAAAAGCGGCCGAGGGAAAATATGAACAATGCAAGCTAATGCAAGCTAATGCAAAAAGTGTACGAGTCTACGCATCCATTCTCTTTCTGTCTCCCGGTTTCCTTTTCTCTTCGCTCTCTCGTTGCGTCATATTATTCCGGATATCTACGTGCAAGCTTGTTAGAGTTCGTGATTGCGAACCTGCTTTACTTTAAGCTGTTTTTGTATGTTTGTTTGTTTGTTTGCAATCTAGCGTGCTTAACTTTTTTATGAGGTTGGCAAAGGAGAAGTACCTTGTTATTATTATTATTATTATTATTATTATTATTATTATTATTATTATTATTATTATTATTATTATTATTATTATTAATATTATTATTAATATTATTATTATTGTTGTTGTTGTTGTTGTTGTTTTTGTTGGCGTTCTCGTTGTTCTTGTCGTCGTCGTTGTCATCGTCATCGTCATCGTTGTTGTTGGTCGTGCAAGAGTCAGGAGCACGGCTGAGTGATCACTGCGGCACACCGTACAACTAGCCGATGTGCTCGGATACCTCGAACAGCTTCGATGCACTCGTGCAAACCAAAGCACGGAATGGGACATAACACGGCGCAAACAACCATTCGCCTACTGTTCTACTTTGGACTTTTGTCTACCATCATTTTTTGTTGCCTGTACAAAAATTGAGAACATCTGTTCAAATGACGCATCAAAACTTTTAATAACAGACTGCTGCACTGGTTGAAAAGTCTTAAAAAAAAGCATCGAATGCGTTATTCGAAGGTCGCAGGTTCGGTTCCTGCCCAAGGCAACTTAACTTATCATTTCACCCACTTTTCTTTCTTCACATTTACATAACATTTCGGTCTAATAACTTCCCCTATACTTTCCTAGGCATTATTATCTGTTAGATCTCATTATTATTGTGCCAAAAACACGGATAAATGAGCCCTTACCCTTAAGTATACATTTCTTTCCCTTAAATATATATATATATATATATATATATATATATATATATATATATATATATATATATATATATATATATATATATATATAAGGGAAAGAAATGTATACTTAAGGGTAAGGGCTCATTTATCCGTGTTTTTGGCACAATAATAATGGCACAATATATATATATATATATATATATATATATATATATATATATATATATATATATATATATATATATATATATATAGAGAGAGAGAGAGAGAGAGAGAGAGAGAGACGGCGGATGGCGAAAATGTATATTACTTCCAACGTTTCGGTTTCGGCAAAAGGGTCTGCCTTCGTCAGGGAATACCCCACATCAGGGGGGTATTCCCTGACGAAGGCAGGCCCTCCTGCCAAAACGTTGGAAGCAATGAGCAATGAACATTTTCGCACGTTCATCCGTCGTTTCTACACGCATAGAAAGCACTGGATCAGCAGAAGAATTTCTGAAATATATATATATATATATATATATATATATATATATATATATATATATATATATATATATATATATATATTTCCGCGCTCTATAAGACTTACAAAAGCGGCGGCCTGGGCTGGTTGGTATAACATGATGATTGCGTTAGTGCGAAGTCAGGACTGCAACAATGAGAGAGTGTTCGAACAATGTCTCTGTACTAACCCCGTTAATATGCACTTTAACCAATGAGTCTGTTTGTCCCAATACTGAACTCGCACTATGGCAAACGTCTACATAGACCACCGAGCTAGGCCACTTCAGAATATGCTTTAGAGATCAAGGTCATGAGGCGAGCTTTCTTGCACCATCTGCGGAATGCGACGATCTGGCAGACATGCTTCTCCAAAAACTACCGCAACGGGCGTGCGAAAAGGGTGCAATGGAGAAGAGGGTGTAGAGCGTGCATCGACAGATATCGCGCAACCAAAAAGGATGCCAGAGGGCGTGGCTGTGAGAGAGATGAGAGAACAACGACAAAACGAAGTGACGGGGAAAACACCGTGAGCCGCATCCTCTCCATCTTCCAGATACGCGTGACTAGGGACGACCTTGGCCCTGACTTGCAGCGAGGCGCCATCCGGCGGTTGTGTACGGCATCCCACCGCAATGGAGGAGAAGGGAGGGGAGAAATATCCCACTGGTTTGCGTCGGCCAGACCCTCGCAGCTCACATCCGCAACTGGCTCCGCCTTCAAAAGGTCATGGAGTAGCAGCAACTTCTTATTAACGCGAAGGGTATATATATATATATATATATATATATATATATATATATATATATAGTTCATTGGACAAGACATCAAATAATAGGATGAAGACGATCTATGGGGGGGGGGTAACATCTCACAACCACGATATCGTAATAAGTAGCGGTGCGAGAATAGTGAATTTTAGAACCAAACAGAATGCGAATTGAATACCGATGACACTAATGAAATATACAGCAAATACTATTCCAAAACAGTTTTCGAACATAAAGGCAACCATCTCCAACGCCGCTCTACAATTTGATGACATTTTATTTGCAATAAGTATTCACAAAATTCAACAAAGGAATATTACAGCTTATTGTAACTCATCAAAACTATTCCACAAATATGTCGGTAATCGCGACGCCGCTCAACGCAGGAGCGGGTGCCTAATAGTTGTGCTCTATAATGGAAGAAAGGACAGAACTCACACTGCTCGCCTACTTTTCAACAGATCGCCGAAGGTGAACCAAGACAGAAGAAAAAAATGTCCGCGCAAGTGACGTTAGGGGTGTGCTAGTACACACACACACACACACACACACACACACACACACACACACACACACACACACACACACACACACACACACACACCACACACACACACACACACAACACACACACACACACACACACACACACACACACACACACACACACACACACACACACACACACACACACACACACATGTTGTAGGCCCGCGTACTCAGATTTGGGTGCACGTTAAAGAACACAGGTGGTCAAAATTTCCGGAGCCCTCCACTACGGCGTCTCTCATAATCATATAGTGGTTTTGGGGCGTTAAACCCCACAAATCAATCAATCACACACATACACACACACACACGCACGCACACACGCGCACGCGCACGCGCACGCACACACGCACACACGCACATGCACACGCACACACGCACGCACGCACGCGCGCGCACACACACACACACACACACACGCACACACGTGCACACACGCACGCACGCACGCGCACACACGCACGCACGCACACAGACACACGCACATGCACACGCACACACGCGCACACACGCACGCACGCACACACACACACACACACGCACGCGCGCACACACACACACACACACACACACACGCACACACACACACAAACACACACGCACACACACACAAACACACACGCACACACACACACACAAATATAATAAAGTGCGCCATCCGGTCGTGGCACATATGAATGCCGCAAAGGGCTGTGCTACCACTGCCACGCAAGTTTCGCAAAACGCCTGCTTCCGAGCCGTGCAATCAACCGAAAGCAACCCTGGTGTCTTGGTGCCTGTGGGCAGTAGCCGTGAACGTGAGATTTGGAGGTAGTGTGGGGCCAACCTCCTTGAGAGCGTGTTGCGTTTCTCTCGACATGATAAGTGGA
The DNA here is from genome assembly GCF_013339725.1 of Rhipicephalus microplus. Classification (NCBI taxonomy): domain Eukaryota; kingdom Metazoa; phylum Arthropoda; class Arachnida; order Ixodida; family Ixodidae; genus Rhipicephalus; species Rhipicephalus microplus. The sequence continues at coordinate 154,943,345 of NC_051171.1, read as the reverse complement.
TGAGAAGAAGGGGGCGACGCGACGTGATCCTGCAGACCAGGGTGCCGGAACCGGGTTGCTGGATCCACCGGAGCTCAACCGATGCGTGACGCCTTCGCTAACCACTGATTACGACGGCCTCCTGGCCGCCAATATAAAGGCCCTCTTAACCACCATGTCCGTGGTCATTTTTTTTTCTTGTACTGTGAGATGTGAGTGCACGTTGAGGAAGACCAGACGGCCAAATTTCCGGAAACCTGCACTATGGCGTTCCTCATAATCGTGGTTTTGACACCTAGAATCCTAGACATTATTACTATACCACTTTTTTTTTTCTTCTCGCGCTGTACATAAAAGAGAAGTAATGAAGGTCACAGCGGACACTGCCAAATCGCACAAAAAAAGAAGAAAAAAAAACTATCTTCGGCTTGGCATGCGGTGACTGGAGTACATCTGACTGCGCGCATATGCAATCACCGCATTTCGAAGGAGTTTATAACAATAGGCACTGTGAAGCCCCTGATTTGATTCTGGGGTTAGGTAGCAAAATATTGACGCGTATGTATATAACTGAACGACGACAGGAATGTTTGTAGTTTCCAGCTAGTGGGACAGGGGAATATTCTAGACAACAACGAAGCAGGCGTCTTGCTGCACATTAGTGTCTTGTTGCATATTGATTAGTTAAAGAACACACAGGGGGCAGAAGTGCCCGGAGCCGTCCACTAGGGCATCCCTCAAAATCATATATTGGTTTTGGGACAAGAAGCCTCATTAATTATGATTTATTACGTGAAGGATGGGTAGGGCGTTCATATATTGGATCACAAAAATGTCCCGGGCAACGGCGGCTGCCAGTCTATTTGAATGAGAACGGGACTTGAGTAATATTCTGCTTGATACCATTGTTCGGGGCTTGCAAGCCCTGCGCGAGCTCAGCAGACATTTAGAACATCAAGTTTCCGTCAATATTTTTCTAATCATTATTCTACTATGTACCGGTGATCTACGAAATGAATTTTCTTTATTTATTTTGATACAAGGCAACGTTGAAAGCCAACATATATTTTTTTTATTGCTTCCCTTGTGCGTAACAAAATAGAACAGATATAAAACTTTGCTTCAGTAAGGTCGAAAGATACAGATAAGACGAGACACACACTACGCAACTTTAAACTTGTTTATTCGAAAATGAGAGTCAGGTAAACGAGATAATCGTACGTAGGTGACGCTTCCCCTCATTTGCAAATAAAATAGGTTGGGTTTTGCGTTTTTCGTGTCCTGAATAGTGGGTCGAGAAGTAATTTTTGAATCTGGATAATCCGCAACATACCAAACTAATCGGGTTTGGCAAAACCAGCTGTCTGGTCGGCTCCCAAAATCAAGTTATAGTTATTAGTGTCTATTTTCTTGCTGATTTTTTTCTCACTCTCTTAATCTTGTTTTCTTTTTTTAATATACTGTCTTCATTCTACATCTTTTTCTTCCATTTTTTGTTGTTGTAAGCAATAGTGCAGTTATCATCCACATAAAACTATATGTTCTCTTGGCCAATCCCCCAGAGTGGGTATGAGCCATGGATTCCAGGCTACAAACAAACAAACAAACAAACAAACAAACAAACAAACAAACAAACAAACAAACAAACAAACAAACAACAAACAAACAAACAAACAAGCTGCACAGCTGAACAAGCTCTTTTCGCTGCCGTTAGTTGCTGTCATGCTTTGTTCGCGTTGCACTGCGACAATATTATTGCAAATCAGGCCAGCTCCTCCCTTTTGGTGTCGAGCATGAAGGAACAGCAGAGTTGGGCGGCCTTGTTACGTTCTTCAACTGCTGTTCCTTTCCCGTTCTCTGTCCTGAAGTGACGCAACGTAGTGGCAACACGAACTGAACTGTTGATTCCTTGATACATGGTCTTTTTATAGTCTGAAACCACGCGAGACACGAGTGACAGTCGAGTACATCGGGGCTGGCTTGCTAACTAGTGATAAGGGGATGGGCGGGTGATAGTGGTTTATTGCCAACGCTGCATGTCCTCTTCCTTTTTTCTACCTCTTCTTCATTTCAGTTTCTTTCGATTTGGTTTTTCTCGCTCCATGTTTCCATATCTTCTTTCTTTTTTACTTCATTTTTTGTTTTTATATTTCTGTTTCTCTTCCTTTTCCTTCTCCACATTTATCTCTTCCCTTCTATGCTCTCTTCCCTCCTTTACGTCTTCCTGATCCTCACACCTGTAGTCTTTTGCCTCAGTTCTCCTTCCCATCCTCTTGGTATGCTGTGGGAGACCAACGTCGAACAGTTGGCGTAAAGTCACTGCAACGGGGAAAGTACCACCATCCTTTTCTCTTAACCACCGCGTGCCTTCGGTGGGTTTCACCACAGAAATGGTCCAACTTGCTCGGTCCGCCAGTCTCTCCCGGCCACCGGAGGGGAGGGATTGCCCAATTTGGGTGACACATTGCTATAGGAGATTGCTAGCACAGCCATATAGTATATAGTAGTGTAAAGTATGAGTATAGCAAGGAGTGGGAAAGGGACAGGTGAGAGGATGAAGCAAGCAATTTAAGGCTGCATTCGACTCATGTTCTGTCTTGTGCACTACGGCACCACACGTTTTTTCGCAAGATCATGTCCCTTCGGCGGCGATGGGGATGCGCTTCGAAAACACCGACAGATACGAGACAGGACACAAGAAACGCAACAACCAACTTCTTTTATTTGGAAACGAGGGGACCGTCACCTACGTACGATTATCTCATACCGGCCCTCATTTTCGAATAAAAAAGTTTAAAGTTGCGTAGTGTGTGTTTCATCTCATCTGTATCTTTCGACCTTACTGAAGCAAAGTTTTATATCTGTTCCATTTCGCTACGCACAAGGGAAGCAATAAAATATATATGTTGGCTTTCAACGTTGCCTTGTATCAAAATAAATAAAGAAAATTCATTTCGTAGATCACAGGTACATAATAGAATAATGATTAGAAAAATATTGGCGGAAACGTGATGTTCTAAATGTCCGCTGAGCTCGAACAGGGTATGCAAGCCCTGAACAATGGTATCAACCATAATATCACTCAAGCCCGTTCTCATTCGAATAGACTGGCAGCCGCCGTTGCCCAGGAAATTTTGTCACCTCATATATGAACGCCCTATCCGCCCTTCACGTAATAAATAATATTTATTGGGGCTTCGCGTCCCAAAACCATTATATGAATATGAGGGACGCCGTAGTGGACAGCTCCGGGAACTTCTGCCCCCTGTGTGTTCTTTAACGAGCAATCAGTATAAGTACATGACACTCACTTCCGTCGACGGGCAGGGCAGTTTCCTGTAAATTTCGCAAGGCTAGATCCACCAGCTGTATACAACATCCTAATCCTACAACCAGTTCCATCGAAATGCTGCCGCCGTCGCCTGGTTTCGAACCCGTGACCTTCGGGACAGCATACGAGCACTATACCAACTAGGCCACGACGGCTGGTTAAGCCATCAAAAGCTATCAGAACCATTCATAAGCTTTATTGTTATTACAGGAATATATGTAATAAGCTCCGAGTCACTGCCCACCAATGACTCGTCAGTATCAAATCTTTACAAATCCAGCTCGTGTATATATATATATATATATATATATATATATATATATATATATATATATATATAATATATATATATATATATATATATATATATATATATATATATATATATATATATATAAGGGGAAAGAAGTGTATACTCAAGGGCTCATTTTTGTGTGTTTTGACACAATATTAATGAAATATAACGGACAATAATGCCAAGGAAAGTATAGGGGAGGTTATTAGACCAAACTGTAAGGTAAATGTTAAGAAAGAAAAGTGGGTGAAATGATAACTTGCCGTGGGCAGGTACCGAACCTGCGAGCTTCGAATAACGCGTTCTATGCTCTACCACTTGAGCTACCACGGCGGCTATCCGCCCAGCTACTTTATTGGCTATATATGCGCATTTAAACGCGGCAATGTCAGTCAGCGCCATCTGTAGCCTACTGCGGTGAGTGTCGCACACCCTTTATGAGCCCGTGTGATGCCACGTAGCACGTGAACATATTACGAGCTGCCAGTTGACCAATAGTCCCTCGTATACAACCTAAGGCACCAAGTCTGCCAGTACGAGACCTTCGTTATTGAATAAGGGAAAGAAGTGACTGCTTAAGGGCTCGTTTTTCCGTGTTTTGACACCATAATAATGAAATCGAACAGACAATAATGCCAAGAAAAGTATATATAGGGGAGGTTGTTAGACCGAATTGTAAGGTAAATGCGAAGAAAGAAAGGTGGGTGAAAAGATAACTTGCCATGGGCAGGAATCGGTCCTTCTTTCTTATCTCTCTCTCTCTCTCTCTCTCTCTCTCTCTATATATATATATATATATATATATATATATATATATATATATATATATATATATATATATATATATATATGTGTGTGTGTGTGTGTGTGTGTGTGTGTGTGTGTGTGTGTGTGGAGAGAGAGATAAGACCAAGTATGGACGCAATTACAGCTTTCGAAACGTGACGCTACCGCTTTCGCAACGAGCGGGGGCAAATAACGAGGCAGAATTTCGCAACGCCACTGCCGAAACCAAAAAGTTTTTTTGCCTGATAATAAGGCGCCCGTCAAACGAGCCGCAGCGCGCGAGATTACAGAATCAATCAAACGAGAAAAGCAAAACGAGCGGAAGATGAGGGCGGTGTCGCCTTAATCCGCCGCGAAAACGAACGCCGCCGGGGTTCGTTGCACAACGGCCTACATTTCATAATGAGCGCCCGCCCTTGTCATGGGGTCACCGTTCCATTAGTCCGGCTACCATCGCTAGGATTAAGACGCCCAGCTATAAGTCCCGAATAATGCTGACCATCCCTAGAATCACGTTCGGTGCGATAAAATATGGCACAAACCAAAAAAATAAAATAAAATTCTTATAAAACGTTTCCGGTCGACGACCGCTATCGTTAAGGGGCTCTCTTACACAGTGTTCATCAACGCATGTCTTTGATATTTGCAACAGCGTAGTTGGTTGGTCCTGCATTCTTCAAAGAAAAAACCTTCCTTATTTTTTTTTCTGTGCACTACGCGTTTCAGAAAAGAACGTTAAAATAGGACATAGCGCACTCTGACAGAGTGCGCTCTGTCCTATCTCAATTTTATTCCTGGGACGTTTCGAGGGCAAGAAAAAAAAAAGATTTTCTTTAGAATACATGGACGTTTGAAAAAGCTCCAAATGTGAAATGGTAGCCGCGCAATATTCAAGAATCCAAGCCCACCTAAATGTTAGACTGCTCTATATACACTCTTTCACTTGCAAATAAAACTTTAAAAATTCACAGCATAATCGCGGATTGAATAATGATGAGTGGGGCGAAGCGTGCATCCGTCCGTTGGTCCAGTGGACCGTTTATCTGTTCGTCTGTCTGTCTGCCTGTCCGGGAGTGAATAATAGGGTGTTTTAGTGCTGGGTACGCAAGCTCTTGGGGCGTTACGGGCTTGGGGGCGCGCGCGGCGTTGCGTGCCCAACCAATACCCAACTGGAATGCCTTATAGAGGCGCGCACGCAAACGGAAGCCGCACGAAGGTCACACGCGCTCGCAGCACCATAGCGTCTTAATTGTCGCGTAAGTATTATTTAATTATGTTTACGATTTAAAATGTTAAATTAAACTTACATAGTGGCATGAAGTAAAGAAATTTCAATAAATCATTTTTAAATAGTGTGACAGTTATCAATACGGAACAAAAAAAAAATGGCAGCATATCCACGGAGTGAATGATGGGGAGTGGGGCGAAGCATTCGTCCGTCCATTCGTTCTTGCTTCCGTCCGTTTCTGCGTACGTCTGTGTAACCGTCCATGCGTCTGTTCGTGCGTCCGTCCCTGCGTTTGTCCACGCATCCGCGCCTGCGTCCGTTCACGCGTCCATCCATGCATCTGTCTGTTTGTCCGTTCGTCCATCTATTCAGCACTCCAAGTACCACCATCTCACATCTTTTCATCATATATTCTCCATATAGAAGCACCGCCATCCAGCGGACATTTCAAGCACTAAACGGGAGGTGGCACATGCACACTTTCTTACGGCTTGCGCTTCGGTTTTCCTTCCCACCTTTAACCACCTCGAGTTCATGGTATATACTAGTTCACTGTATTCATGGCTATGCGGCCCAACGCTCGCTAAACCTTTCTAAAACCAAGGAGGTTACACCCAGCGAGTATAACGTAGCAACCCTTTCTTGTCAGATCGTGCTCAATGTACATGCCAATAGCTGCTAATGGGGATCGCAGCGTGCACGTTACCTAAAGGCCGAATGCTCCTGTCTCTCATTCCCCCTTAGCAGCCATTAACATGTGCATTGAGCGCTATCTTTTATTGTTCAACAACGCACAGAAGAAATCTCTCACCGGAACCACCTTGGAGGTCAAAATCGTAAGGACCGCTATTTCGGGTATGTGCCACTGGTGGTTCCGTACGATGAGCGACGCACAAGCCACGCCATAAGGAGCTTCGCCCCTAAAAAAACTTTTTCGTATGCGCCACACTTGCACCTGAAGCCGGCACCGTCGATGCCAAGCAATCCAGACGCCCGGTCGTAGTAAATCAGACGTAAATATCATCAGACGTAAATATGTATGCCTTTACGTTTTCGCAAACCATAAATGGTGATGCTAACTGCATTTAAAGTGGATTTAACTTACATAGGAATGAATCACCGTTGCGGCAAAATCATGAGACCTTTATCGCAAAAAAAGTGAAAAATACAAGGTTGCTGTAACGATAGTGTCGACATCTTGTGACACTTCGTGCAACCACAGTCATGAACATGTTGGCTTACGCGTAATGTTTTTGAGGTGAAAATGAATAAAAAGGTTACTAATGTGTAATGACGCTGCTGCGCGGTTTTCGCATCAGACGTACAATGCACACTGTTTCTGCAATAACAATGTTGTGATTGTCTGGTTCACAACGACCGCGCTAGATGGCGCCACCTATTCAGCTGGTCGGAGGGCTGGCATATTTTTAGTTTTTATGTTCCAGGCCATTCTAACTTTGGTAATCTGACTGAAACAATGTAATCGCTATTGGTGCTCGCACTTTCGCCTATTTTAACTAGACGGCTAGAGTATCCGCAGTGCGGATACCGTGAGTTCCTGCGAAGGTGGACCTTACAAGTTACAAGGCGGCCGATCCATGCAGTCCGAGATTTGGTGCCTTTGTGGCTTGTGCCATGATATTTGTATAGTGGCTGTCCACTATAATATCTGTGCTTAAAACTTATAAGTGAAAGTGATGGCGCTGGCCAGCCTAGGCTTTGCTCGCCGTGAAGGTGAGTGACATCACGGGTAACATGATGCGCCTGGGCAGCTTATCTCCGCTAGGAGGCCAGTGGTGGCAGCGTTGTTTATGGCCGCGCGGACGCATCGCCCCAGCGATCTTGCGACGCATCTCTTTGGGGTTTCGCGCATGCGCAATACCGCCGCCCCATCGTCCTGGGTACGCAAGCCGCTTGGGTACCCAGCACTAAAACTCCCTAATGATGGGTGGGGCGAAGCGTCCGTCCATGCGCCCGTCCATCCATCCGTCCGTCCATCCGTCCGACCGTCCATCTGTATGTCTGTCTGCCTGTCTTCCCATCCATCCGTCCGTCCGTACACTCCTGTCACACTAGAGCGGGCATCGGACGGACGGATAGGCGGTGCGGACGCTTCGTCCCATTCATCATCATTCACTCCGTTGGTGTGCTGTGAATTTTTTTACAACAGCACCGTCTATGATCTTTAATCATCAACTATACGAAAACAATTAACGCCATCTAGTGCTATTATTTCTAATTACATATATACACAACGCTATTTAGTGATCAATTCATAAACTAGAGGTGGCTACATACATACTGCATTAAACGGAGGACGAACCCCAACGAGCTTCGCCCCTAAAAAACAGTGACGATTAATATAGTCCCCATTGTGAATTGTGACCGCTGCATCGTGTTGGGGCACCTTCAACTGTGTTTGAAGATTAACCGATCCGTAGTGATAGCAATGAAACATTTGTTGCATAGCGCAACAGAAAATACCAGCGCTCGATGGCCAAGTATGCCCAGTGACTCTGTGCATTGTAGGCGTCGCGAAAGGCCCGCCTTTTCAGGCAGCTGCTCACACTGTGGCGAGAAGTCTTCGGACATCTACCACATGGTGTGGGCCTGCCCCTGCAACCTTGCTTTACTCCCAACCCTACCCGGGAGGAGTGGGAGAACCCCTGCTTGGCTGTTCTACCCTTCAGACCCAAAAGGCCCTGGTTCGACGAGCCCAGGCAGCAGCCGACGCCGAGGGGGTATTGTACTCCCCTGCTACAAGTTGTGGGTGCCGTTCTCTTATGAGGCGGTTGCTGCATACCTGCCCTTTTTATGGAATGTTTTACCGCCGCTACCAAGCGAAACGCCGACAGCCTCGTGACGACAAGCGAAGACAGCCGCAGTGCACGTGGCAGCCCTGCATGCGCACGAGTTTCGAACGAGAAGATAATGGACGTGACGGAAAAAGAAAAGGCGGGTTAAAGGCCAGTGGCTCGTGATATCGACAGACTACGCGCGTTCACTCTCTTTCGTCCTCGTTCCCTCTACCGGTCACGCGAACGACGCAAGCAAACGTCGGCGACGCCGCTCAACATCTGTAAGCTAGTACAGTCGTCGCGCGCGCGCAAACACACACACACACACACACACACACACACACACACACACACACACACACACACACACACACACACACACAACACACACACACACACACACACACACACACCACACACACACACACACACACCACACACGCACACACACACACACATGCGGCGGCAGGCACACACTACTTTGAAGCAAGACCCTGTAAAGAGGGCTTCTTTGGTGTGGTGCTACACAGTGAAGCTGAACACACAAGCACGTGAGGGTGTTTTGCAGCGAAGCCTTACTCGAGTAAGAACATTATGCTGGACGAGCCTGCTTCGAATGCCGGATTAATATTACAAAAAAAAAATCTGAATCGCAATAAAATTATTGTAAGTTGTACTTTTTTAGCGTAGGTAGCAAGAAGTACAGCGTTCTCATTGCTTGTTTCGTTTACAGGGTTTGATTTTCCAAAGCAATTCCGTCTATGAGAGGTGCCACAATAAAGGGCTTCAAACTATTTCGACCACTTAATGTTTTTTTTAAAGTTCACTGACATCACACACTAGACAAACCTCCTGCATTTCACCTCCGTCTTTGTTCGACCACCATGGCCGAGATCGAGACAACGTCTTCCGGGTAAGCAGCCAAGCATCGTAACCAGCTGTGATACAATGCGAATTGTGCAACGAGTGGGCCATCGAATGCTCCAACTCTTTACGAACGCTTTATCTTGTCCAGTTATTAACTGCGGCGCATACAAACTATGGGGGATTGTGGGGAATACAAAAGCTTCTGGCATAATTTTTCATCGTCGTCAGCCACAGAACAACAACAACAAAAAATGCACAATGTGTATTGCAAGTGTGCAGTGGGTACCCCATTTCTCTGAAGAATGACGAAGGATGGCGTAAAGAGTTTCTGTCTACTACACAATGATTAATGACGTAGTGGGTACCCTGCAAGTGTGCTTGTAGCAGCCACCCAAAGAGTGTTAAAAATAAAGGGGGGCTCTTGAAGGCCGCTCTTCTGGCTTTCGCTGTGACAGTGCTGCGCTTTTTGCGCAGGCCTGGTGTTTTGTTTTTATTAACTAAGTTTTATTTAAAAAAAAAGTCTAATGACTGTTCGCCAGAACAGTCAATTTTTCAACATTAACGGTCATTTTACTCTTCCCTGGACCGCTTTGACAGGAGCATTACAAGAAAGAATAATACAAACAATTGCAAAAAAAATCATTGCGCATTGTTGAAGATAACTGCCACGAGGAAGTTCCTTTTTGCTGGCACAGTTTCGTAAGACCCGCTTTGCGGGGATACCTCCCAGGAGCGTTGTTCCAGAAGTGAAAATTATAGCACACTGCCAGAGACCTCCTCTGCGTGGACGTTACTCGGCAAATGAACAAACAGCTTAGGCCGCAAGCGCATTGGGCAACACCGGAGTCACTGAGCTGCAGTGCAAGTTCTCACGCCGAGCGCAGATACCAAATTTAAAGAAAGGCTAAAGCGTTAACGAAGAAATGGCTCTAGCACGTGCGCGACCGTCCAAACAATGAGCAGGCAGCGCGTCGCGAACCGCGTTATTTGAGCCGTTGCCAACGCAAAGAGAGATGAGCAGCTATATGGAAGAGGAGACCGCGACGGCCGCGCTGTCCGGCCGGAGCTGTTTTCGCCGCTTCAAACCAGCTCAGCAGCTCGCGACGACCGAGACGTGTGACAGCGCGCAGTGACGTCAAAGAGAACGACACCGTCACGACGATGCGCTAGCGATGCCGGCATCTCTCCTCACCTTCTTCTCTCTTCTCTTTTGTTTGCCTCACCTAAGCTTTCTCGGAGGCAACACACACACACAGCTTGGTCCGCGCATGTGCGCGGACAACGCTTACTTTCTCTACTACGGTCTCTTGTGTTCTTGACTTCTACATTGTCCTGTTTTCGTCTTCCGTCAGGCCAGCGAGCCCTCTGCGACGTATACAGACGCCGTCGTCATTTTTTGTGTTGTTCTCACCTCGACGCGTGCTGAGCTCCTCTCCGTCAACCGCGTCGCTTCTCGTTTTAGGAGCGAAGCTCCTTAAGGCGTGGGCTGTGCGTCCCCTGTATGTAGCCACCTCTCGTTCAGTTCTAAGTATTACGCTAGCCACCGCCCGATCTAAAGGGTACAGCCATATCCATCTGTCCATCCGTCCGTCCGTCCATCCATCCATCCATAAATTCATCCATCCATCCATCCATCCATCCATCCATCCATCCATCCATCCATCCATCCATCCATCCATCCATCCATCCATCCATCCATCCGTCCGTCCAAAAGATGCAAGATGTTATAAACTAGACGGCGGTACGTGTAGTTGATTATGAAAGATGCGAGGTGTTATAAAATAGGAATGATGCCACATATGGCGCGTGTCATCGTTCGATATAGTGCGGCGACGTACGCTAGGGGGAGCGTTGCAATAAAATCGAGTGGGCATAATGTACGGAGGATTCATGGTTTACCAGGTTTACCTCCGGAGCTTCGCCCACTCATCATCATTCACTTCGTGGATATGGCGGCATTTTTTTTTTCTGCTCACCAGCAGCTCGGCAGCGGCTGTGCCGAGGCCGCCTTTCGGGGCAAACAACAACACCCGGGCCTCCACTTACTCAAACTGCTCTCATCTTAGAGCGAAAGCTGGCACAAACAGGAAGAAACGCGTCTGCTGTCAGTGTACAGAGAAGGGAATCTGCGTAACACGCGTCTCAGTTCTCTCTGGAGGCGTCCGGTCATTTCGGTCGTTCTCTTTCGACCTTGCATCTGCTGCAGGCCCTCTTGTTTTCACATTTTCGTCAGCCAGCGTTTGCTTATTTCTATTTCGAGGTCCCCTCGAGATCGCCAAGGAAGGACATCTTGACCTGAAAATCTTTTCACTTGGTCGTTTTTATGCCTCTTTTTTTTCTGTCATGTATAGTGACTGAAGAAGTTGGTGATACACAGCTTTATCGCTGCCATCTTTGAAGCTTCGCTTCTACGCTAATGATTTGACTGTGCAATTAGCGGAAATAAACATCCTCCGTTTCACTGCACACGGAAGAGTATTGCAGCGAGGAAAGAAAGGACACTTTGCATCATCAAACAATTTTATTGGCGGACGTGCAAACCGATGGAAAGGAAGAGAGACAAAACTAGACAATAATTTTCTTTTAAAATGATAACTCCAAGCGTACATGTGAAAACCCGCTAAACAGAAAATGTAGCTAAATGTAGTTAACTACGAGAGTGCCCCCATACCCACATGTAGAGATTTTTCCTTTATCGGCACTGTGTCGTCAGTGCCTGCGGATATGAGAGTTTCATTGGTGTCAAAATTTCTCTTGTTACATGGGCTGGTCTTCGATATGTATGCAAACGTACAAGAAACCAAGATCGTACCTGTTATATAGTGAATGATTGTCAAGACATATCGGTCAGAACATGAGGTCAAGACATATCGACTATGCACGAGGTAAATTCATCCAATGACAATATATTTTGCTCTTTTTCGGACGCAAGCAGACATAACTAGCATAAAAAAATCACGGCATACCCATGGAATGAATGATGATAAGTGGGCCGAATCGTCCATTAATTCATCCGTGCATCCATCCGTCCGTGCACTAGTATATCTATTTCGTATGTGCACCCGTTCGCGCGTCCTCCGTTCGAGCGTCCATTCGTGTGTCCGTCTCTGCGTGCGTCCGTGCGTGTGTCTGTGCGTCTGTACGTCCGTAAACATCCATCTAGTGAACACTTCAAGTACCGCCATCTCGCTTCCTTTTATCATATATTCATCATATACAGGTACCGCCATCCAGCGGACAATCCAAGGACTAAACGAGAGTAAGTACCACATTTCTGTTGTCAGCGCTTTGTTAACACCGAGAGCGTGATAACGACACCGTGCTACGTATTTTGTTACATGTGGACATGCGGATATGTGCCCGAGGGCGGGTATGTGCCCCGGGTTACGCACTACGACAATGGTGGACGCACAAGCCACGCCATAAAGAGCTTCGCCCCTAGAATTGCGTACGCAAATTCAGCCACTGCCACTGAAACGGTCATAGTTCAAGCTGTTCTACGCGCGTTAACACATGTCGCTTCCTTAACGGACATGATATGTCAACAATGCACTAGCGGATGCTATCATAAAGGAAAACAGTTGTCTCCTCCTCCTCCTCCACCTGAGAATCATACTCATCATCATCATCATCAGCCTGTCTTACGTACAATGCGGTACAAAGGCCTATCCCGATTATCTCCGGGCCGTCCTCTCATTCGCGGCCTGATTCATTTTTAATGCGAATAATTTCTTAGGGAACTTCAGTGACTTTGAGCGTATCTATCTATCAATCTATCTAGCCGCCTCCGACTTTTAGCTCTCCAGGCTATTTCGATACTGGTATCGATACCAAAATCGGTACGGCATAACATGAGCCTAAATGACTACTCATAATATGAAACTCGTGTCATGAATGCCATGATTTACATTGCATGGTATTACTGTTCTTGTGGTGGTTTCCTTCACATGACCTGTCGCAAAACTGGTATGTTATGACATGACTGCACGGCGAACACAAGCGACAGGCCCTAACATGGAAATCATAACATGCGTGTGATGTAACAACATGACTTCAAGCCACACTCATGATGCGCTCACGGCTGTTTCGCTAGCTTCGCATACACCAAATTTGGCATTACGTGACACGAACGGACGACGAATGTAAATAACACGTCCAAACATGATAATCATGCGTTGCCTGTTACGTAACAACATGACTACTCGCCACGCTCATGATGCGCTCACGGCCGTTTCGCTAGCTTCGCATATACCAAATTTGGTAGAATGTGACTCGAACGACGACGAATGTAAATGACACGTCCAAACATGATACTCATGACATGAGTGTCACGTGGAAGGAAGGAAAATAGGGGGAAAAGAACGGCAGGGAGGTTAACCAGCCTATAGGCAGCCGGTTTGCTACCCTGCGCATGGGAGAGGGATGGGGGAGATGAAAGATAGTGAGCAGAGAGGGAAGAGAGAAACACAGCACATTCGGCAGCACACGCGCGCACACTCAGTTATAGTCCAGTCTTGTCTTTCGCGGTGTGTGACATTGCTATTACAGTCGCTTGTTCAAGTCCATGTAACGTAGGAATTTCAACAGAGCTTTCGTCGCCTTTTGTTGCATTGTCTTTTCTCGGGCACTTGACAGAATAGTGTCCACAGACATTTGGCTGTTGTCGATGCACGCAAAAGCAGACGCCAGTGACTGTCTCTGGATTTCATACAACGGACAGTCACACAGGATGTGGTGTAGCGTCTCTTCGCAATGACAGGCCTCGCAGAGAGCGTTGTCGGCCATTCCTATGGCAAAGGAATAAGATTTTGTAAATGCCACTCCTAGCCATAAGCGATGAAGAAGGGTGGCTTCTCTTCGGTCGAGTCCAGTGGGCATGCGGAGAGCCATCAAAGAGGACAGGTGGTGTTGACGATTCGTATCGATGCTTGGTGGGCACCATAGTGAAAACGCGATTTCACGCGCAAGTCGTCAAAGATTACTTGCAGCATCGGTCCGCGAAAGTGGTATGGCTTCTTCTCGTGTTCCTTCAAGGGCTGCCCGCGTGGCAGTATCGGCATGTTCGTTCCCTATGATGCCGCAGTGACTTGGCAGCCATTGAAGCGTCACATGATGCCCTTTCTCGTGTGAAGTGTGGAGAAGGCATCGAATTTCGAAAACAAGCTGTTCGTATGGCCCGCGACGCAGTGCTGAGAGCACCGATTGTAGGGCAGCCCTTGAGTCGCTGAAAATCGACCATTGTTGCGGTGGTTCCCGATTGACCAAGCAGAGTGCAGCGCGCAAAGCAGCTAGTTCCGCTGCTGTAGATGCCGTGGAGTGGTCAGTCTTAAAGCTGATGGTAACACCTCTTGCTCGGACTACTACTGCCCCTGACGAACACTGGCGGTTCGTGGAACCATCGGTGTATACATGTATGCTGTCTGAATATTTCTCGTGCAAAAGAAGAAGAGACAGTTGTTTCAGCACGGGCGACGAAAGCTCTGATTTCCTCCGGATTCCTGGTACACTAAGATGCACTGTGGGTCGAATAAGACACCAAGGTGGTATGGATGGTTTAGATGCAGGAGTGAAGCCCGAGGAAAGTTTATCGTTGTATTTCACATGACTACACGCTACGCTAATAGCGTCCTTGGGGCCGCTTCGCTATAGCTCCACATATACAAAATTTGGTATTACGTGACCTGAATGGACGACGAAGGTATATGACACGTCCAAACAATAATCATAGCATGCGTGTCATGTAAAAAGGATTACATGCTATGCTCATAGCACGCTCACGGCCGTTTCGCTAGCTCCACACACCAAATTCGGTATCACGTGACGTGAATAGATGAAGAACGTAAATGACTTGTCCAAACAAGATAATCATGACATGTAAGTCATGTACGTCATAATGTACGTTCGCCCCGTAACGTTGTGCTTATTTTACTGTGACTTATCAACCTTCATCATTCGTGCTTCGCATATCATCGATTCCCACTGTACGTGGAATCTGCCAATTTTCATGTCCGCACATTTGACTTCGTCTCTCCCCTTCACCTACTGCCGTCTGCGGCCACGTTTCCCATTTTCAGAGTCTATCTGTTTTGATGCTATGGTAGTCCGTGCGTTATCAGTCCTTGTCACTGTTCAGGTTTATTGCTTTATTTATAATGTCTCCCAAAAATATTCTACTCCAGTTTTCTTTATGTTACATTCTGCCATCTTCTTATCGCATAGGTTTACCCCTATGGTTTCTCGCTTCATTGCAAGCTGAGTAGTCTTCGTTTATTTGCGAGTTTTATTGTTATCATCCACGTTTGTGCCCCATGTGTCATTGCCCAGATATTTCGAGCACAAGGAGTCGAACGAATGCAGATGACTTATTTGGGGCGCTTAGTCATATGTCGCCTGAATAGCTCCGTCGCCCATGGCGGCATTTCGTAACAAAGGGGCAAGCAAGAACGAAAACACATCCCTCATACTCCCCGCTCTTCTCCCCGACAACGTTATGGTATGAGAGCTGCTTCACTGCTCGTTGTAGCCGAAAGAGTTGCGAGACAAATAAACAGAAAAGAATAAAAAAAAAAGCTTGAGAAAGCGGCAAGTGTGGAAATAGAGCTCGGAAAATAAGCCAAGTGTAAGAGGACAACAGGGTGCGATCACTCGGCACTGTTATAAACGCACGACACACTCAGATTGAGTCACGTGTGCTTAGTCTGTCCTCGCTGAAGCTCGTAAACAACCCCTTTTGCGTAAATCCGAAACGCTAGAAAAGTAATGATAAAAAAGAAAACAGAACAATAAATAGAAAGAGTGTTCATCGTCTTTAAGCAAGCAGAGTACAGGCGACCTCGCTGACGGGGTTAATGGAGCTGAGACGTCTGTTTTCCTTCCTTTTTTGATATTTTTCTTAGAAGACGGATATTGCTTGTTATGCTGCCAGAAGGAGTTGGCACGCATGTAGGTTATAGACACTTTTATATTCGTCTGGTGTCCTTTTTCGAACTATTGGCAAGATGAACATAGTGGGACTACCCCCTTAAGTGCAGTAGAGTTAATAATAGCTGCAAGCGCTGTTTGTCGCACTGAACAGATCAGAAACACCACTGAAGTGAGAAGGGGGGTGGTGAAACTGTAATAGGTGGCGCTGATGGTGTATCAATGCTTCACCAAAACGTTCCGCGTACAAGTGTGCTCTCTTATGTTACACGTTGTTCACTGAGATGAACTTTATTTACGCGTACAAACTGAAACAGCAAGCAACCGGCGTAATGTTGCTTCACAGTCAGATGGAATGAGATTCATTCAGTCGCACAAAGCTGCTATTTATCACTATTAACGTGCATCAGGGTTTTAAAAAAAGCGACAACCAGGAGCTAGTTTTCACAATCTGAATTTCCTTTCACCAACGTTGTATGTACGCAGAGTTTAAAGGGCCCGCGCATTATGTATGTTCTTGAAGTCCCTGCAATGCTTTTCTCAAATAACACGCTAGAAATCGAGTCATCGGCGCAATGGTGATGGCTTCTTGCCACATGCGTCATAGAAGCTTCAATGCGTACGTGCATTAAGTCAGTCGCACTCATTACATAACGCAGTAGTGATGAAGATGTACTTGAGCCTGTAGTTTATATCGTGTCTATCCTTCGTGGCGCTGCACCCAAATTCTGCAAGTCGGCTGGTATACAGTGCCGTTGCCACTAACGAACGCCGTTGCCCCTAACGCGAGCCAAGATCCTTTGTCGACGAGAAGCAGCGATTCTAAGAATCACACTGTCAAAGCATCCCTGCTTCGCGCAGAGGCAGCACGCTGAATGCAGCGCACAGGAACTCGATCGGCCGATAAGAGGTGTCTTTTTGTTTCCTCTTACAGCTTTATTTTTCGTGACTCATTTCAGATGCTGCCAACAAAACGGCAGATTACTTAGAAGCCGCATAGGCTCAGGTTTGGGACAGCTTGCAAGCATGCCTCGAAAGGGGCTTTCCTTAAAACGTTTTACGATGTCTTTTTAAGTTCGCCTGTATAAAGCATTTGTGTACTGGCCGCAACTTGCACGTTGGACATAGAACGCTTGATTGCCTTAAAGCGTTATATGCGACGCAAGAATAGACCTTACAATCCGCCCGTGATAAACGTTAGCTTGTAAAACCTTGTACGTCTCTTCTGTAAACGAGAAACAAGTTAACACGAATGGCTTATAATGCAGGGTACACAATTAGACGAGCCAGTTGTTATTCATTGCTACTGCAGCACAAGTGCCGCTATAACACGAAGTAAAGAAGTACACTGGACTAACTCGCATTGTTATCCAATTTGCATTGCTCTTACAGTGGTTGATGACGTCTGAGCACTTCATGAGCTGCTTCCAATGGCGTCAATTGCGGTTCTTATCAGCGGGTTCTAGCAAAGGTGCACACAGCTCATGTGAAACTATTTAATTGCAACAGAAAATTCTTTACTGAAACGTTGATCACGCTTGTTTAGTCCCACCGAAGCCGTATATAGCTCCAATGCTGCTACAATTTTAAAGATCAATGTAAGCGTCAGTTACATACAAAAGGGTGCGTCAGCAGGCCCCGGAATCCGCTAATTATTCGTATAAATATCAGAGATGGGTGTAATTAGCGTCTCGGCCTGATCTAGACAAATAATTTACAGCAAGTACGTCCACACACGCATCGCGCACGATATTCTAAGCCTGTAAGCAAACATCTCACTTTAGCTTCATGAATTCTAGTACGCGTAAAACGAAGTTCAACGTCAAAGCAGGTAAACGGTGGCGTACAAATAAACAGACTGTTGGTAATTTCGGGTCACGATGTTTAGAATGAAGATAAATTAATACAGCAAATTCTATCTCAGGACGAAAAATAGATCAAGGAGCCAGATTCACGACCAGCAGTCTTTTTTTTACTTGTGATAACCCACAATTATATGCGTTGAGATAACAGCACAAGCAAAATCCTAAGACATGTGTCATTCCTCCTTTTCATTCTTTATCTATATGTACGACATAAAAAGAAAGTCATCGTAAAACAGGGTATTCCAAACGCAAATTATCCATACGTGCTATGAGAATAAAAATCTGCAGATCTTGTGTTATCAACACGACAGTAGGAATACACGACACCACGACTAGGCAAAGGATTGATTTTGATTGATTGATATGTGGGGTTTAACGTCCCGAAACCACCTTATGATTATCAAAGACGCCGTTGTGGAGGGCTCCGGAAATTTTGACCACCTGGGGTTCTTTAACGTAGACTAGGCGAAGGAAACAGAAATACAGTAGAAGAGCATTGATTCGAATTAGGTTGATTCGAGCTTGCAGTTAATTTGAGCTGGTGGCCTGGTCCCGGCACAGCACTGTGTATTTCTATAAGCTAAAGGTCACAATAATTGAAACGCGTTGGTATTCACAACGGTTAATTTTAATTGGGAGTACCAGGCTTTCATCGCTCCTCGTAGCAGTTGGCCCGTAGTGATCACAATGTGTTGCAAAATAAAACCGAATAAATTTATCACCGATTCAAAACAACGAAACTGCAGTATTTTTCAGCAGATGAGAATTTGGACTCCGCGCTGAAGCTCTTGAGCAAGCTGCGAATGATGCTCGTGGTGTCGTGTGGAAAAAAAAAACGCAAGGAAATGTAAATTACTGAGCACTTTTATTTTGATTGCAATAACTCTATGGAGATAATGCAATCAAAATTAAAGTGCTCAGTAATTTACAGGATATATCTTGTAAATAAACGTGTTTGCAGCATAAATAGCATAATATTTTGCATTAAGGCTCGCTGTTCACATGATTGCATGTCACTGATTGTTTCCGGCGTATCACTGACGGATCAATCAATTTTGTTAGGTGTGAGAGCTCCATGAGCTTAATTTACGAAACCACTAGCCAGAAACGTGTGGTATTGCGCATAATTCGTGATAACGCGTCCAAAGGCGGCTTCGTTGGATTCTGTCCGCACAGTGTGCCACGATGTCCATCCATTCAGGAGCCCTCCACTGATTCAAACTTCCCTTAATTCAGATAATTTTATAGTCCCAATCGAGTTCGAATTAACGAGTCTTTACTGTATATGACAATATTAATATTTATGCAAACAACGTAGATTCTTGACTATATTAAACGGGTGGGTAATTATCCTGCAAAGATAGCTCCGCCAAATCGGCTTGTTTTGTCAATCATATCAGTCGTTTTACTAACTTCCGAGCGAATATTGTTCATTGCATATTGCCACGTTCCATTTCCCAAGTTTTTGTTATCGTCCCAAAACACCGCACGATTCTCAGCTCAAACCGCGCCTGCAGTTTTCGAGAAGGTTCCGGACTGTAGTAGATCATTTCGATAAGATCACGCCCACTGTGCGAACGGTACAGATCGTTCTGGAACCTACGCCACCGCAAGCGATAATGCTAGAACATTCGACGGCAAGAGTATAAATGCCGACGCGCTTCGCCGCTTGTCAGTTGTTGATCGAAGGCCGACGCTCCGTTCGCCGCTATCAGTCCGAGACTGCTATCTGTGCGAGACTGCTGTTGTAATTGGACTTTCCGTTTACCGGGCACATGTTCGCCCAAATAAACAGTTAAATCCCAACACGAAGTCTCCTGTCTTCGGCCACGTCACGACCCCGTGACAATATCATTGTCCTAAAGCATTTGATTGATATGTGGGGTTTAACGTCCCAAAACCACTATATGATTATGAGAGACGCCGTAGTGGAGGGCTCCGGAAATTTAGACCACCTGGGGTTCTTTAACGTGCACCCAAATCTGAGCACACGGGCCTACAACATTTCCGCCTCCATCGGAAATGCAGCCGCCGCAGCCGGGATTCGAACCCGCGCCCTGCGGGTCAGCAGCCGAGTACCTTAGCCACTAGACCACCGCGGCGGGGCATTGTCCTAAAGCAGGTTATGTATCGGCAGACTGGGCACTGCCTAAATGTGCGCCCTGCGCTAGCCCTGCAACTCCCTTAAACGGACACTAACGTCAAATAATTTACGCCAGAGTCAAAGCTAAATGTATGACAACACCTAAAACGACAATATTATCAACAACAGTGCCCGACTTACCGAAAAATAAAGGTAAATGCACAAGAACACTAGCGCCGCAGTAGGACATTTTCAAAATGATCCCGATGACATAAGACGGAACGCCTACAATTAATCACTAGTAATAAATCTAACTGCAATAAATAAATAAACTTTCCGTGCATTAAGATACGCAATAAAATGCTGCTTGTTCGTTTCTGTTTGATTCATGAAAAAAAAGAACCGCCGAACGTTACTATGGGTAATTGCGCTAGTGTTCAAACATTCAATTTTCGCGTGGTTACATGGGACTGGTGGTGCCATTTAGTGGGGCACAGTTGAAACTAAAGCGTCTGCAATCTCGGAGCCAATGAAGGGAAATTGATCAATGGCCGTTTTTGCTGCTGTGGCTCCCACTTCTTTCGGTCTACTGCTACTAACACAGTAAAGCCGGGCAACGTTGTGCACGGCAACAGTGACGTGAGACGGACTGGTTGGTCTGCTTCTTGAGGCGGGTAATTTGAAGTGCGCTAACCCGATGCGGACCACTAAAACGTGTTTTTATTTCAACATAAGCCCTTTCTTGGCACAAAAGTAACACCAGGAGGTTTCTGGATCGCTATTTCAACAATCAACGTCGACCTAATAGTTGACTTTCGTGTCCCTTTAAGTCTGCACCAGGTGTGCACTTTCCCACCTATTGCGGGAAGTGCGGTGGCGCACCGGCATTTTCACGCATCCCTGTTTCATACGCCCATCACAACAAAAAAAGTAGGGATCACTTTAGTGCAGAGGGCGTCAATCCGCCTTCTGCATTTCTGTTATTAGCTTGTGAGGTTTCATTTCTGCATGACACTTGATTTGGGTAGACCTCTCCCCTAGTGTTTTTCTTGTACATATATTACCTCTACGATTAAGCCGAAGTTTTCATCTGCGATTGTTCGTGTTCCCCTCTTTCGGTGTCCCCTTTCTTTGCGCTGCCAAGTTTTCATAATGGATCTGCACCACCTACTCCGCCTTTCAAACCTTCTGCAAGTAAAAGAATAAATGCAATTTTCGCCGGTGTTCGAGTAAGCTGCCACGCCTCTTCGCTGGTTACGCGAGAAAAATAGGAGTACATATTTGAGCCCTCGAAACGAAGAAGTAAAGGCAATGACCGAATGCATTTCAAAACCTCATCGAGTTTCCAGCCAAAACTCTCGCACCTTGCGCAGCCAGTCACGCAATCCGACACGGCATGGGACTTGCCCGCATTGCACCTGCCGACCCATCCTATCGTCCCCGACAAAGACGGCGACCCTACACGTATGCACGTAATTGCTCAAGGTCCGCGTCGTGTCGAGTGTGTCTGCGTTTCGGTTTTCCGTGCCACCGCTTGCATAGATTGCAGTGAGAAAAGTGTACAGGTATAGAGGTGCGTGCAGTCTACGTAAATCGAGAACGGGTCGGTTCTGCATTCCTACCAGGGCCATTCATCTGACGCCTACACTGGCCCTTACCCCACCTATCCTTTCCTTCCCTTCTTGTAAGACAGACTGCACGTATATTGCGTATACAGTTTAGCGTCGTATTATAGACTGGTTGAGAAGCACCTCAAGTAATTTACTGTGCTGTGTCAAACACGTGAAGGGGAGACCGAAAGTTAGGTAGGCAGATGAGATTAAGATGATTCTTCACCTCTTCGACTCTTCCTGCACTGTACGCAGGTAAAACATGGAACACCAACTATCCCGTACAGATACCCTGCATGAGATAAAGAAGTGACTCGCTCGCTGGATTCCGTGCCGACCGGTTGTGCCCTCACGGTCTCCGACGTCAGCGGAGCTCTGGCCGACTGGGCTCGCCCTACGCCGCCTCCTGACGCCGATCCCCGACGACAGTGCAGCTCTGGCCGACTGGACTCGCCCTACGCCATCTCCTGACGCCGACAAGAGCTCTCGTCGAGCGGTGCCCCGTCCTCGGACTCCTGCCACCATGTCCATCTTTCCTATCTCCTCTTTACTTCCGTCGCTCGCTGTCCCTGCGCCTCACTCCCTCCTTCCTCTCTCTATATATACCTTGTAATCATATCCTTTTAATGCCTTCTTACGCCCATCCCTTGTGAGCTACTGCTGAGGTATCGCACCTGATACAGACAGTTATGGGGCTCACTTTTCTATTATTTTCCCTTTAATAACCACATAACAAGATAAAGAAGAAATCTTTCATCTCCTCCATCCCCCTCCCATGCGCAGGGTAGCAAACCGGCTGTCTATAGACTGGCTGCCCTCCCTGTCGTTTTTTTCCTCCTATCCCCCCCTTTCCTGTGGGAATAATGAGCAGCAGCAAGAACAGGACGGGGTTGATTAGTGGAACATGAGAGAGGCATTTCTTCTGCAGTGTACGTGGTCAGGATGATGATGATTATGATGATGATGTCACAGGTGCACGTGATCACCTCGGCCTTAGGTTTTACGTATCAAAACCAAGGAACTATTGTCAGAAACACTATAGTCAAGGGCTCGGGAATAATGTCTTCCACCTGAGATTTTCGAGCATGTACCTGCTTACCTTAATCTTACACAGGTATTTTCGCATTTCGTTTCCGTCAAAGTCTGGTTTCGTCGCCATGAAATCAAACCGGCGTCCTCTAACTTATCAGCACAGCACTTTCCCTACGAAGCTTCCACGGTGGGTGATTTGCCCTGAAAGCAAGTGGAAAAGTGCACCACTATAGTACATATGTCATCGCCAGTGAACTTGTGAGGTAATGTTGATGATTGAAGAATGCATTTGAAGATATTGTAGCAAGTGCAGGTTAGGGCAGGGGCACCGGACTTCCAGAGAATAGATCGAAATCGTCGTCTGACGGGCTATATATAGAAAACACTGGGCTATCAGCTCAGAACATTTTTTAACAGACTTTACTTTTTACACAACTGTTTTATCAGCAGAGAGAAATGCGTGTATCCAGTCCCGTTATTTCGTTTTACCAACAAAATATATTCTTTAGCCACCTAGGCTTGGCAGTTCGATCATTTTCCCACACGTAAACGAGCCGCAACTCGTTTGGTCTGTTCTTCGGGGTGGTATCTATATTGAAAGCGAATCTCAAAGTGACTAATAAAAAGTAGGGGGGTGGGGGGAGCAGAAAGGAAAAGAAGTTATAACTTCGCATAGCTCTATACACTATAGAGGTGAACGGGGTATGGCGGAACTGCATAAACGTAAAGCGACCGACGAAGAGCAGGAAGAGGGGGGAAAACACAAACGACTTCCGCTTCGACCCGGAACTGCTTCCGGTTTCACGGACGCTCAAAAGCGGCCTGCGCGCAGGGTGGGACCACTGTTCTATAGGCGAGCTGTTTCGTTTGACTTTGGGGTGCCCTTCTGTGCTTCAAACAAGTTGTTTGTTAAGCACCGATGGAATAGGGTTAGCAGCCCCCCCTCCCCCCCCCCCAAAAAAAAGGGCAAGAAGCAGAAAACCGGAAGCGGGTATGCCCAATTGAACCTTTACATTGGTGTATGTCGCTTGGCATCACAACATAAAGAGCACATCAAATAATACGATTGCCTTGCGGTACGCTAGATTGCCGTAAAACCTCGTACGTAACGGGACACGCGATTTCGGTGCCAGAAAGAAGTGGGAAAAAAAAAAAATCAGAGGTGGCTTGGCTCCGCTGAGCATTGCAGCATTCCGTGAAAGCACGTTAGAAAGCCACGTTAGCCATTATAAGCTGTTGCTCAACTGGAGATTTTTTTTCTCGCTTTTAATCAAGTACGAAAGTTCTTGCTTGGCTATTGATATATATGCCAACTTTTACAGGGCCGTTGCTAAAGAGGCGAGTTTCTTTCGTTTATTGCAGTTAAAATTTTTTTTATTTCGCTTGGATAATGCTGACTCATTCACACCTTTTTGGGACATGGCTAGAAAGCTGTCCTCTGTGTTAGCTCAGTTCTCATTTTTTTCTTCATTATTGCCAAGTCATGCTAACCTTTACTAGATCGTTGCTTGATTGCCGTTTTTGTCTCGATTT
The DNA here is from genome assembly GCF_013339725.1 of Rhipicephalus microplus. Taxonomy (NCBI): domain Eukaryota; kingdom Metazoa; phylum Arthropoda; class Arachnida; order Ixodida; family Ixodidae; genus Rhipicephalus; species Rhipicephalus microplus. The sequence goes on along the minus strand of NC_051171.1, from coordinate 154,919,017 downwards.
AACCCAGTTCACAAAATTCTCGCTTGGCTGCTGCTAAGCCATGTTAACGTTAGACTGTAGACTGTTTAATTGGTACTTTTCACTCACTTAAACGAGTACGTCGAAGAAAATTAGGAATGATTCACAGAGTACTACCCCCTCCCCCCCATCATGCATAAAGACAAACCACCCCAAAGATAGGCTACAAGCATCTATGGTGCCGGTGTTAAGAACAAGATATCCTTGTGCTTAACTGAGCTGAGCTTCACGGACCTGCTAGAGTAGCGTCAGCACATGTGCTTACAGGAAATGTTTCATGACTCATCGGACAATGTATTCTGCTAAGGGAGGTGGATGAAGAGAGAGAATGCAAGCAAGAAAAGGAAGAAAAGTTAGGTTAAGCAGTCGAGATTATGGTTTGTTACACTACACTGGTAAGAGAATGGGGCGAGAAAGCAGTTCTACCCTAGTTATCGAGGCTTTGGTCGACGTCGGAGAAAAAACAAAAAAAAAAACGCAAGGCTGCACGTGGATTCGGTGGGGTAATGGGGAGGCAAGATAATTCAACAAGCAGCTATGAACTGTCCCTAAAAGGTATACCTGCAGCCTGATAGGCAGAGGATTTAATCAGTGAAAACGCGCAAATCGTTAGACTTCAGGAGGTTTTCGCCGATCGGGTAAATGAGTACATGTAAAGCTCACTTCCAGGACGCGTGCGCCGATTTGACCAACATGGAATGCCATATAACTCTCACGGGCAACAGAACAAGAACGGAGAGAGAAAAAGAGAACAATAGAAATTCTGGGTGAGGCGGGATTCAGGCCCGTGAACCCACGATCCGAATGAGTGGTTCCTAACGACTCGGCCATCTAACACAACACAGCTATACACAAACTAGCCCGACAGCATACGTTAATCAGCAGAGTATAGTAGGGCCTTGTGCAGTATAACATAGTAAAGGGGAGCGGAAGGGAAGTGAGGCTGAGAAAGAGGGAGAAAAAGAAAGAGGGAGAGTAAAGCACGGCGAAAAACTATTAGATAAGAAGATAGCAAGAAAAGGCACAAAGGGAAGGAAAGAGAGAAAACGAAAATCAAAAGTGATAGAGAGAAAAAAAAGTAGATTGAAAGAGTGGCAAGCGAGAAATAATCAAAGAAAGAGAAACAAATAGAAATGAACAAGGACAAAAAGGAGAGAGAGAAAAAGAAAGGACACAAGAGAAAAATAAAGAGGAAAAACTAGAAGAAACAAAATAGGCCGCCCAGCTCCATACTTCTCTTGTAGGCTTGGCATCACTGCTGCAAAGATACCTCGATTCTTGCATCGTCGGTATAGAATGCATCCGTATTGCTCCAGTTCAATTCACATTGGCTAAGCATGGGCGTATGACGTAGTGTTCAAAACACTCGCGTTTGAACCGCTGGGGCCTAATTTAATAATTCAGCCCCAAATAAAAAAAATATCAACTAGTATTATTATAGGTGTGATGCGCGCGTGTTAACTGTGGGCGCGAAGGAGTTTTTGGGGCACCGCAGTTGCGCAAGTGAGCCAACACAGTTCAGAACAAATTATTAACAATTTTGTTCTACATACACCACGCTATGTCCCTATGACAACAGGAACTGCCAACAGGGAAGCTTATTGCGTACTACTAACAGAAGTTCCAGTGAGTACAACTGTCCACTGTAAAAAAAAAATGATTTCGGTAGGGCGTACAAATTCGAGAGCATAGGTACGATGCAGTTTGCAGCACTGTGATACTACTACACGTCACGGATCACTGAAAGAAACGAAGAGAAAATGGAACACAAAAAAATTGGCACATCCCCCGTACAGTGGGAATCGATGATATGCGAAGCACGAATGAGAAATTGTCACTTTTAAAGTCAGCACGAAGTTACGAGGTGGAGGTAAATGATGCCGTACATGACTTCCGTGTCATGAATCATGTTTGGATGAGTCGTTTACCTTCGCCATCTGTTCACGTCACGTGATACGAGATTTAATATATGTGGAGCTAGCGAAACGGCCTCGAGCACGCTATGAGCGTGGTATGTTGTCATGTTCTTAAATGACACGCGTGTCTGGATTATCATGTTTGTACAATTCATATATTTCGTCATCCATTGACGTCACGAAACCCCAAATTTGGTGTATATGGAGCTAGCATACGGCCACGAGCGCATCATGAAAGACCCAATATATTCTAATGTAGCGTTGACGCGCGCGCACGCAGGGCCCAGCGACGCTACCTTAGCAAAACGCGAGCACTCTATAGTCTGACGCCAGGACGCGGCAACCGGCGCGAAATGCGACATGCTGCATTTAGACATCTCGCGCGGACGCGTTACCCAGACAACACTGCGTCTTCCTATCTTCGTGACGGAGGGACGCCGGACGCGCTGCAACGCGCATGCGTCAAAGCAACGCAGCGCGGCCTGCGCCTGCGAGTATATGGCAGGACCGGTGCCTGGCGTGGCAACGCCGGCGTGACGCGACGAATTGAAAGCCGGTGAGCACGCGCACCACGTTACGTCGAAATGTATTGGCGCCTTGACTGTGGCTTGTAGTCATGTTCTCACATCACGCGCATCTCATGATTATCATGTTTGCACCAGTCACATACCTTCGTGAGCCATTGGCGTCACGTAATACCAAATTTGGCATATGTGAAGCTAGCGAAACGGCCGTGAGTGTATCATCAGTGTGGCATGTAGTCATGTTGCTACATTACACGCATGTCATGATATCATGTTTGGATGTGTCATTTACCTATGTCGTCCGTTCACGTCGCGTAATACCGAGTTTGGTACATGTGAAGCTAGCGAAACGGCCGCGAGCGCATCATGAGCGTAGCATATATTCATGCTGTTACATGCCATGCATCTCATGTTTATCATGTTTGCACCAGCATCATACTGTCGTCATCCATTCACATCCCGTAATACCAACCTTGGTATAAGTGAAGCTAGCGAAACAGCCGTCAGCGCATCATAAGCGAGGCATGTAGTCATGTTGTTACATTAAAATTGCTCAATTAATCAGAGTACTTGGTACGCAACAGTGGGAGAGCATAAAACTTCCCTATAGCCTACGACAGAACGCGTTGTGTGGGCTCTGTTTAGATCCAAAGTACGGCGTACGATGAACCCAATTGAATATCATGTGCTCATAAAACGCGGTTAACGATTTAGAGTAATTGGTACTCTGAGTGCTTAGAAAAAGTTTACAGCGATTTAGAGTAGTTGGTATGCTACTATGGGAGAGCGAAGGCTGTCCTAACATGTAGTGAATGTATTTTCAAAACATTAATGACCATTACCAGAACGATATTCTTTTGTATGATTGCAATTCAAAATGTCAAGTAACCTACATAAAGTTACACAACCAGGCGCAGCGCCCTACCTTCCTAAACCACATTTGAAATCGCATTCCTCAGAAATTTGCAGTAACAGGTTCTACACATACACCAGGTGGACATTTTTCAGTTTTCACAAGACTTGTTTAGTTTAGCCAATTCACCACTGCTCTTAGAGGAAACAGGCAAGCATGAAATAGTGCATTGTTTGTCGACTTATCCTGCCCACTTATAACCTACCTGCATGAGTTCACCTGAAGTCTCCTGTTTTTTTTTTTCCCCGACATATGCAACATCTGTAAAAACGAAGAATTGTTTGTGTCCCTGTTGTAATCCTCCTGCTGTAACGCCTTCGTCCAATGAGGGTAACCTTTGAATAAAGAATAAAGAAATCTTCAAGTGTTGAGTAGGATCCCTTTTGTAAATACGAAAGAGAAAAAATGCCTGTGTAACATCAACGATACAGTAATAAAGAGTTTTAGTTTAGCGTACGCAATGGCCTTGCGCGCGCAACGGGCGAGAGAGAGCGAGACTGTGCACGCTTTGAATTTAACAGGCATCCATGCGCGTGCGTTTGCGGGCGCTATAGAGATGCGCACGCTAGATGTAGGCGCTTACGTTGCGCCCCCTACCTTACGGGCGACTGTCCCACGATATTTCGACAGCAACGAGCGTCGACGGCATGGCGCTGCGAAAGAAAGGCCGCGTTCATAAGCTACCTCAGTTCATTTCATTGCCTATAGATGGCACAGAGCAGCACTCAAATTCAAGGCTCTTAACGCCAAGGCGCACTCCACGAACCGGTTGTTGCGTGCGGTAAACTAACATTGAGCGCGACAGCCTCAGCCGTTACCCAATGCACCGCGCGTTGTGTTCCCTCTAGGTGTTGCACGCGCTATACTAACACTGTTTTTAATAATTGTCTTTTTGTGAGCGTGCAATCACCACAATGTCTTTACGAGACACACCATAGTCAGAGACTGTGCATAAATTTCGACTAAAAAGGGGAGAGGGGGGATTTGACATGCATATTAATCTATAAACACACGGCTGTTCTACGGGTTTCGCCCCCAAGTCGAAATGCAACCACGTGGCCGGGAGCCGAACCCACGTCCACGAACTTCGCAGCGCAGCGCGAACCTGGGCAGCATGGTGAAGGACGAAAAAAGAACATAAGACAGCAGAAAAGCAATTAAATGAAAAAAGAAACGTATAGAATGATTGAGCTTGTCTTTCAAGAGTAAAACGCAATAGCGTGATCAGGACCCTTCAAATACTCAGAAAGAAAAGGAACGTTGGTGCGCCTAAGATTAGCGTTTAAACCTACCGCGGAACGTTTACACGATGCTCAGTAGCTAAGATCCGACTGTGCTTTAGCTTTCTTTTGTTTTGTTTTTTTTTGCTATAACCGTTGGAATACTCAATACTCGCCCATAAAGTGCCAAGTGCGCATGCACAGTTGCACTTCTGTAATGGGTAAGCATCTTAAAACCACCCACTCATTGCGCAATTCGCTTGTTCTGACGCCAGGCGTGATTCTATAGTGCTCCCACACAAAATAATATTTTTTTTTTCAATGACAGTTTTAGAAAATGACATTGCTTTGCGCTATAACACGTTCCTTGACACGCACACTGTGCCTGGCTTCGATTCCACCTTCGAACCAAAAATGTTTGCTATTTTTTTCTTTACATCTTTCTCGAATTTTTCGGTCACGGACAAGATGGTGACTTTTTGCTCACAATTAACGACGCCGATACCGACGCCGAAGTATCTGAGAAGTGAGCTCTTCAACGCAGTCACGTTAATAAACAAATAAATAAATAAATAAATAAATAAATAAATAAATAAATAAATAAATAAATAAATAAATAAACCACAAAGCTATGGGCCTCCTCGGATATATTTAAAAGCAGCGTATGGTTCCCTGGTTCAACATCACTTCTCTCTTTCGTGAAAGTTAATTCACGCCAATGGCATCGTGTGTGACAGAAAGGCTTATTCGACAGCCAATATGGCGTCACTTCTTGCGCGTACACAAATAGCTGGCAGCTCGCGTCACAATGACGAGATACGCGTACACTTAATGTATAACGAGCCTCCACTAATGCATGCGCAATCGCAATAATTACGCGCACCGCAGCAGCCGCCCCCGCCCACTCCGTTCCGCTGTACCGAACAATGACGCAGCTTCGTTCTACGTGACTTACGTGGACTGTGTCTTGCGTGACTTTGTTTTTGTTGTGCTTGTAGTTTATCAATGCAACTTTCTTTCCAGTATGTTTTGTTTTTGTTTCTGCACTGAGTATTTCGCTTGGATAACTGCCTCTCGCAACAACACCCCGCAGTTATTTACGCTAGACGTCTTGTTGGCGAAGACACTCAAGGCCTCGTTTGCACCACCTACGCATATATATAAAAAAAATGTAGCGGCTGAGTAACTTGCCCTTGCTTGAACGTATGACTCACACACGTCTTACGTCAAGGCTTGCTCACACTGTTCTATTTAAATAGTGTGGAAAAAAATTGAGGTGCATGACCATGTGCGACTGATCAATAGCTGGGGTTTTACGTGCCAAAACCACGATACGATTGAGAGGCCCGCCGCAGTTTAAGGCTACGGAGTTTTTGACCGCCCGCCTGGTGATCTATAACGTGTATGGGCCTCTAGCGTGTCGACTTCATTGAAATTCGCTCACTGTGGCCGGAATATAGACCATGAACCTTCGGGATACCAGCTGAACGCCGTAACAACTGAACCACCGTGGTAGGCATATGTGTGTATAATCACATTAACCGGGATATATTACATGCCTTGTTTGTCTTCGCCGTGCGGCAGAAACACCGATACTGGCTCGAGCCCGTCATTAACGTGTTACATTTTGTGGAACACCGAAACACCAGAGAGACAAGGCAAGCGCCGCGCCAAGACTGTTGCCATCTTGCTGCAATATCGTCAAGTATATAGGGCACACAGAAGTCTATATGTCTGACAACGATAATGTTGGTATGCTCGTAATAACGCCCCTGGTGAAAAGTCGTTGGTATGTGGAGTGAGGGAGGTAACAACGGCGCAACTAATACAATGTTAAGTAAAAAGAAATTTATTTCGCCATTAATAGATCCAATTAGCAAAGGCGTCAGCTTTACAGCAAATGAAGACTATTTCCTTAGAGGTTTCTTATAGGGCTCTCACAGTTTCTAATAGTGATCCAAGTGTTACAGAAAAAAAAAATGGTTCTACGATGAAAATGAATATTGGGGGACCTTTAAGCTTCGCCCTTAAGAGTTGAACGCGATAGCGGAATCTAGCCCCTATAGTGCGCCCTTCAAGCGCTAAGTCCATACTTTTTGATCTAAAGCAATAGTTGCATGGCCTCCAAGATCCACATCGCACGCTTGCTATCTCGGAGGCCATAACGAGTTTCACAATGCCTCGTAGATCCCAGCACATTATCTAGCGTTTGCTGTTTGCTTGATGAACGCCTCTGAAAAGGCATATGTTCTCTGCTAGATGTACAAAGTGGTCCATTTTCATAGTTGTTTGAAAGTTTCTGTGCATTTTTTTGCGGTGATGGCTGCACTATACCGGCCCTTTTTGACATAGTTTGATGGTCGCTCAAATGCGCCTACAAATCGCCGAATGGGCTCGTTTTCGTCGTGATACCTGTCGAACAAAATGCGTTCAAGAGACTCCTTCCACCACATGGCATTTATGTAGTGTTTTTTTTTCTTCATCGAAGCAGCTGCAAGTAACATCATAATTTTGTGGTAAGACACCTGCTTACCCGCAAACGGCCCGGGTTCGATCCTCTATGGGAACAAAAATTTTATTCCTTATTTTATTTGCTTCTTTCTCGACTTTTCGCTCACAACCAACGGTGCCGATGCACCGACGGCAGAGTTTCTGCGATACGAGCTTTCTAACGCTATCGGGTAAAAAACTCTTTGAACACCAAGTGTCGCCGGAGGCCCAGTTTCGACTGGAGTCTCTTTGGGGCAGCAAATGTCTACCTCAGCGCACGTATGTCTACGCTGTATGTGCACGCATGTGAACCTCCGTCGTCTCCTGAACTTCTGCCTTGTTTAGAATGGACAGTGCGACATGCGTTTCACATGGTTACTGAGTACTTTGTCGTAAACAATTTCTGGGTGGAGTGTTATTTTCCAGTTTTTAGGGATCTATGTGACGAGGCTAAAAGTCTGTATAGATAAAATTAGCTGCACGAGAACGACGCACTTGTTTTAAGCGCGCACCTCCGCAAGACTTTGTGCTTTTAGGTTGTGCTCTGTTACATAACTTGCTTGTAGTGTGGCGTAGCTTCTTGGTAAATACGTACGGGAAAGCTGTTTATCATAGCACAACGTTGGAGCGTGCGCGATTCGACGAACCCCGCTTCTAGCCGTATGCCGCATCCATCCTTTCTCACACATTTTGAGCCCCTGTTTCATGATCTTCGCTTATTCCGCACGAAAAGGAACCTTTGCGAGAGAATTACTTGGCGCCGGAACCTTCAAGCTGGGGCGGTTCCTATAGCGTTACTACCGTAATTGCTATCCGTCACCGACAAGAGCCTTTCTCTGCACTTCTGAGCGGTGCTTTCGTGACTGCCCGAACTGATACCGATGCACCGACGCCGGAGGCAAGGACGCGCAAATTGGAAGGCATCATGCGCGGGGATGCCTTGTTTCTTTCCGCGCCGAAGCGCTGAGCGTTCCCGAAGAAGCTTGTTAGCGCTGGGCGGAACGCCGAGCGTTCCGCACAGCGCTAACAAGCTTCTTCTGTGCGCGCGCCACGTTCCCGACATGGCTTTGTTTACAGTGAGCCGCTTGCGCTGGCTTATAACGCTGTTCTTCGCGATGCGGCCCAATTCACTCCAACGCACCCGCGCGTGTCAGACGCTGGTGGCTGACGTCAGAATCCGAGCGTTGCGTCCCAGAGCTGTTTCAACTAGCCAAGCACTTCGTGCACATCCTGTGTGAGCTTACACTCGTGGCAGCTGGTGTTATTCGCGAGTGCGTAATGAACAGAACGAAGTTGCACGCCATACTTGAAAGTGACTTTCAGCTTCGACACCCTCGCACCCTTCCGAGTGACGTTACGTTTTAAAAGTCGAAACACCTTACCAGCGCCATCAGGGAGTGCATCACTGAACTAGCTTTTCTTTTGAAACTGTACGAAATGGAAAACAAATCACCAATCTCGATGGTGTCTCTTAAACGCTATTTCTTAGTCATTGCCATACGATCAGCTGTAGTCTGAAGTCGTTATTCCCTTTTTCTAAAAAAATGGCAGCATATCCACGGAGTGAATGATAGGGAGTGGGGCGAAGCATTCGTCCGTCCATTCGTTCTTGCTTCCGTCCGTTCCTGCGTACGTCTGTGTAACCGTCCATGCGTGCGTCTGTTCGTGCGTCCGTCCCTGCGTTCGTCCATGCATCCGCGCCTGCGTCCGTTCATGCGTCCATCCATGCATCTGTCTGTGTGTCCGTTCGTCCATCTATTCAGCACTCCAAGTACCACCATTTCGCATATTTTCATCATATATTCTCCATATAGAAGCACCGCCATCCAGCGGACATTTCAAGGACTAAACGGGAGGTGGCACATGCACACTTTCTTACGGCTTGCGCTTCGGGTTTACTTCCCACCTTTAACCACCTCGAGTTCATGGCATATACTAGTTCACTGTATGCGGCCCAACGCTCGCTAAACCTTTCTAAAACCAAGGAGGTTACACCCAGCGAGTATAACGTAGCAACCCTTTCTTGTCAGATCGGGCTCAATGTACATGCCAATAGCTGCTGATGGGGATCGCAGCGTGTGCGTTAACTAAAGGCCGAATGCTCCTGTCTCTCGTTCCCCCTTAGCAGCCATTAACATGTGCATTGAGCACTATCTTTTATTGTTCATTAATGCACAGAAGAAATCTCTCACCGGAACCACCTTGGAGCTCAAAATCGTAAGGACCGCTATTTCGAGTATGTGCCACTGGTGGTTACGTACTACTAGGGACGCACAAGCCATGCCATAAGGAGCTTCGCCCCTAAAACACTTTCTCTAAACAAACACACAGTATCCTTCCTTCCTCAAACGTTGTTGGTTGCTCCACTCTTTCACAGTAATCGGGGCGGCTCGCTGCTCTCCCATAGTTAAGTAGGAAGTACTCGCAATACTTAAACACTTATTCTAAACACACGCATCGCTTTGCCTCATCAAGTGTGAGGCCCACGAGTCGGCTTTAATGTTTTCCATTAGCAGAGTACAAGTACCCTAAATCGTAAACCACTTTTTTTCTATGCACACTCTTCTACTTTGTCCATCTGCTAAATTTGTACAGCGTGTGAGCCGGACGCTGTTGTCTTCTTGGCTCACGCCGTAATTTTTGATAGCACGGCCTCATCAAGCGTGAGGCTCACGGAACGCCTTTATGCTCTCGCATAGTATACCAAGTATTCAAATTTGGTATCTACTTTTTTTTTACATACACATTCACTTGACTTTGATGTTTCGTTTGTGTATGTGCAAGTTACGCGTACAACAAAACTTCTCTTTTTGAAAAATTCACATGATAGTTTTCCAAGAAGCTGCCAAACTTATGCATTTACTCTTGTAATGTTCACGTATGGTGTCGAACCATTTAGGAAAAAAAAAAAGAAGTTTCCGGTCTCAAGCTCAACAACACATGAATAGTTTAAAATTTTCATTCATATCGTATCGAGTAAATCTTCATATGACTCTTCCTTGGTAGAATAAATCACTTTGGCTCTTTTTGTTTCCTTTAGTATGCGAGTCTGATACTCCAAAAAAAATGCGTCTACCTTGTCCTTTAAATCATTTTTGAGCTTGGCATACTTGTTGCAGATGCATAAGATGCACAACATACTTGGCATACTTGGTGCAGGTGCATAAGATGAACACAACGAAGAGGCTTGACACACACGAGCGCTGACTTACAACAGCGGAACGGTAGCCATTGCGTTCTGCGCTATAACCTTGCACCATGCCAAGAAGCCCAAGTTACACTTGCAAACATTTCTAACACACTTCCTTCATACCCCCTCCCCCCCAGAGCATCTGGAAGCTGCAGTTTACCTTGAATTTCAAAAAAAAAAGGGTAAGACTTCCTCCCATCAGCCAATGTTTCTCTCTATAATGCTGCCTTTCAGACGCTGTTGACATCAATTGGAACAAAAACTATTTCTAAATGCAGTACTGGACGAATATACCACGGTATATCTTAAGGCTCTTGACTGTGTTGCAGTCCAACTCAGTTCTTTGTCTCTATAGGCAGCAAGTATCTAAAATATTTTTTTTTTGCCATTCGAACAGTTGTGTTAGCCTTTCTGAGTGTCACCGCTTAGTAAATAAGGAACTCATTCATAAGGAATGACCAGCTCGAAAACAAAAATGAAAAAAAAAAAAAACCACACACACAACAACGTCAACGCAGATTCACCGCATCCTATTTCAGTTACTTTACGCTGCTAAGGCATCCTAAGCGGAGTTGTACAAGGGACCGAGTTTTATGCATGGCGATCGCCCTCTTACGATGCCCACATAAATCCAGCTGCAGTGCACTGTTTCACCAATGAGCATTGAAAAAACGGCGTGAGAAAAATGGTGGGGTCGCTGAGTGGTCGTGACGTTACGATGGCCTATGTACGAGATCTATGTTTTTGAACCTTCTTGTAGTGCGATTGAATCGGTTATATAAAATAAATTTGCACACTAGGGTTTATCACAAGATCAGGATTCCATTCGTTTGGCGCAGTTGTAGGCTTGGAATATTTCATCTTTTCTGGATTCTGACAATGTTTCTGACAGGTGCAATATAAGGACGCTTGTTCTGACGTATTTGTTACGGTGATACCGCGACACTAACTTGATTCTAGAGACATGTGCGTACGATGCAACGGCTGCTTCGGTGTCGCATCAGAACGCATGAAATTGTTCGTGGCTTACAGGCTCGAAAGTCACTATGACAACTTCGCGCCAGCCACCTAAAGCGCAGCACTGAAGCTACAGAATATAAAAGGAAGATTGCACGGAAATCTAGGAAAATAACTTGCTGCAATGACTTCTTTCTTTCGTGAAACCACACCATTTTCCGTCTCATAGCTAGAGCTAACCTCGTATGGCCGAATCTGAAAGCCTACTCGAAGAGATTCGTAAATAGCTCGCATCCTACACAGCCACTAAATTTCGTCGTGCGTGCGCCCATTCACCGAGAAGAATCGAAGGGCACATCTCACTCGAAGAAAAACCAGCCAAGAAAGATGAAAACGCAGACCATCTAAGCACAATGCGACGCTAAAATTCACTTGCGAACTGCCGGAACAAAGAAGCAGCAGGAAAAACTTCTGACGGCATAGCGCTAAAACGGGCGTCCAACATGGCTCTTTTCTCCAGCGGGTCGACATTTAACCTTATCAAGCAATCTCTTTCTCTTCTTTATTTTAGGAACTCCCTTCTTAAACTCACGGAGAGATTTTGTGATTGATAGCTTGACGTCCCATCTTTGCTCCTCCGACCTTTTTTCTCCACTGCACCGCCCTTCCAACCAGCGCTTATTTTTATCTCCGAAAGTGCTGGGGTTCAAGAAACGGCCGTAAGCTTATACAGTGTGCTTACGCCTCACATTTTCCTTGACATCCACGGCGGCACGCTTTATACTGCCTGCTTCCTGCCACAACCTTCAAGCTGAGAAACCCTCATTTACTCGAGTGTCTTCGGGGCTGCCTAATAATGCTTTTCTGTCAATCTCACACGTCGGTGCATTTAGTTCTGATTTTTGTGTCTTTGTTTTATTCTTCCAGCACGTCAAGTGCCGAAACATGTGCGCGCCATAAGGCTGACCTCCTGCCATACTCTGCCACCATCCGTCTATTCATTCCTCTCTCCGATACCTATACCACCCACAGAAGAAGTCTTGCGCCGATTTGGAAGCATAAAATATGATCAGACAAAAACTTACAGCGGAATGTTGCAGCTGCTGCGGAAACGGTGCCCTATATCATGAAGTTCTTGATAATTGTACGACGACGTAACACGTGGAGAGCGCATGTGCAGTACGCACGGAGTATAAAGGCGATGCCGGAAAGGGAGTAGTGTGAACTCCGTTTGAGGAGTCAACACTGCTCGTACAGAATTGAGCCCCGATACACACTTTTCCGAAAGCCACCACGCACGCTTACTTTCCCTAGCAGAAAAGTCGCCAGACGTTTCTTGAACTCGGGAGGCTTTCTTTGAGGTGATACCGGTTGCTACAGCTCCTACTGAAACCAAAGCGGCATATGGGTGCACATCTAAATAAAAGACGCGGATTTTTTGGTTTTCTGAAGTTATCAATAAACATTGGCAAAAAAAAAAATAAAATTGTACAGCTTAGTTAAATTTGTTGCAAAAAAGCACGGGCAAGAAGTGACAAAGTAAGAACTGGGGAACGCTGTGCTGATATAACAGGTGATGAACATCTCTGCTGATTTACAGGCGGTGGTGGTGGCGGTGGTGGTGGTGATGATGATGATGATGATGATGATGATGATGATGATGATGATGATGATGATGTAACAGGCGAGGTTAGCCTGGCAGACCTGGCCAGCCATTGCTCCGCCTGAGTGCGACTCTTTCCATGATGATGATGATGATGATGATTATGCAACAGGCGAGGTTAGTCTGGCAAACCTGGCCGGCCATTGCTCCGCCTGAGGGCGACTCTTCCCATGATGATGATGATGATGATGATGATGATGCAACAGGCGAGGTTAGCCTGGCAGACCTGAAGGCCATTGCTCCGCCTGAGCGCGACTCTTTCCATGTAGTTCAGCTCACAAAACATCGCTTAACCCTGTCTCTCGGAGAAAACGCAAGAGTATGCTAGTCACTTGCTTTCGCATCATCCTGATTTACAGGGTCACGCCCGTTTAGCCTCATTAAAATGCGTTGCCGGTAAAGTTGGTTAAAGAAATAGAAAACAGTATGAGCAAGGTTTCACGTGCAATCCGTAGCTTTGCGCTCTCTCTAAACATCTCTTTCCTTCCTCTCACCGCAGTATGTACTTTCATTTGTTCACGTCTTTCCAAAAACACGCCGCAGGTATGTCTCGGAATCGTTTACTATTTCTCTGTTTTTATGTGTGTGTTTTTCGGATAATGGCGTTACATCAACCTAAGAACTTCAACAGCTTGCAAGGCATACTGACTTCCTGTTTCACTTCCCTACCCTCGCAGTGTTCCCGGGCTTTGCGTTTTTTATCGCTTTACTACCACATTCCTCACAGCACTGCGTAAATATAACCATGGCCGTGCATCAGCCGACCTAACTCCGTCTTGGAAGTATCGGTAAAAACTCCCTCAGATGGAGCCAAGGTGGTTGTGGGCACATCAATGTGGGCGGCAAGTAACTCCTTACTAAAAATGTTTGCAATTTTAATTAAATAAAGTCATTTTGTTCAGTACAGTCAGATAATCGTTACGCTTTGCTAAAATCCTACGTAAGCACAGCCATTAATCACTTTGTTTTAGTGTGTGAACTATTGGACATTTTTGCGACACACTTCTGCAGATATTCGTGTGGTTCACTCGGAAAAAAATTTGCAGAATGCTTTTCTGTAATTCGTCAGTGCGTCTCCCATGTTGTCCAATAAACTTCTTCTCGGGCCCACCTAAAAAAAAAAAAAAAAACGAGTCGCTTACCATCGAAACTTCTTGCAGGTTATTTTAAAGGGCACCGATAACCATACCAGCCTTCTGTTTAGCTATTATAAATGTTATAAACAATAATAATAATAATAGAGAGTTACTGTCAGTCCACATGGCAGTTTCCAGTAATAAGGAATAGCAACGCACTGCTTCTTCCGAGAGTGCACCACTATAACACTTGCCCCAGCCCGTTTTCTCACTACGTAGTGTACAGCGCTCTCTAAAGAAAGTGCAGCAGAGACAAAGAAGCGCTCGAATATAGCTCAGCGGCAAAGATGAAAGCGTCTGGGTATATGAAGAGTCAAGCTGGGCGTAAACATAAGAGGACCACACCCCTCCCCCCCACCCACCAAAAAAAGAAAAAAAAAAGCGGTACATCGGTGAGCGAGAAAGTTGAAGTTGCGTGCCGCATGAAATTCGAAAGTGTGCCTCCGAAGAATTGCAGGGTGCGGCAATGTGAGGGGCCGAAATAATATACTCATAAGCGAACACAATGAACGGAGAGGTTGTCGCGTAAACAGTTATAACTTATAAGCGAAGAAGAAACCATCAGAGAGAGACACTACAAAGCTGAAAAATGTATATGTGAATAGCGGCGGATAAACGAGGCAATAAAGGTATATGTAGAGAATAAAAACTAAAAACATATGAAAAAGAGACGAGAAGAATCGGGTTCACACAAAACACGCCACTGCATCTCTAGGCGTCTTGAAGAATGTTTTTTTCTTCTCCGTACTGGTCAACTTTTACTTGTGGCCAAGATTAATTTTCCTTTCCGTTTCCTCTTCCTCATGTTCTTCGTATTTTTTTTAACTTATTCGAACACCCCTTAGTCGAGAGTGTTTAGGCTGTCGCATGCAGAAAGAATGTCGTCATTCGCTGCAGCCGTGTACAGCCGTTATTCTTTTCGTTTATAGCTGCTTTTCCAGACGCAGCGGAGCGGACATTCCTTTTTGCGACGCGGTGTTTGAACTCCAGGATCTCCCATTGAGAAAGAGGGAGGGGGTTTATTGTGCGAAATAGGCGACGGATTCGAGGGGTCAAAACACTTTGTCGTGAAGCAGCTGCCGTCACACCCGCTGCTAACGTCATCAAGCCCTTGTGCTAGC
This sequence comes from Rhipicephalus microplus, assembly GCF_013339725.1. Lineage (NCBI taxonomy): Eukaryota > Metazoa > Arthropoda > Arachnida > Ixodida > Ixodidae > Rhipicephalus > Rhipicephalus microplus. Next base: position 154,903,869 of record NC_051171.1, on the reverse strand, counting down.
ACGGCAGAGTGTTTACTTGCTTGCTTGCTTGCTTGCTTGCTTGCCTGCTTGCTTTGTTGCTGCTTTGGTTGGTTGTCGTTTTCTCAAAGCTTGTCTACGAGGGGGTTAGCTGCAACCTATACGCCCACATTATTGTTCAGGAAAGGAGTCCGCACTCAACAAATCGGTCGCTGAAATGAAGTGGCCCAGCTGCAGCAATCTTTTTTCTCGTATTTTGATCGTTCCTGTTAAAGTGACACTAAAGAAATTGAGATTCATTACGGTAACCTGCCTTTCCGCAAGTAGATGAAAGGCAGGTCTTCCAATCGAAACATTACTAAGATATATATATATATATATATATATATATATATATATATATATATATATATATATATATATATATATATATATATATATATATATATATATATATATATATATATATATATATATATATATATATATATATATAAGCAGGTTCGGATCCTGCGCACGGCAAGTTATCTTTTCATCCACGTTTCTTTCTCCAAATTTACATTACATTTGGCCTAATATCGCCCCGCCGCGGTGGTCTAGTGGCTAAGGTACTCGGCTGCTGACCCGCACGTCGCGAGTTCAAATCCCGGCTGCGGCGGCTGCATTTCCGATGGAGGCGGAAATGTTGTAGGCCCGTGTACTCAGATTTGGGTGCACGTTAAAGATCCCCAGGTGGTCGAAATTTCCGGAGCCCTCCACTACGGCGTCTCTCATAATCATATGGTGGTTTTGGGACGTTAAACCCCACATATCAATCATATCAATCATTTGGCCTAATAGCTTCCCCTATATTTTCCTTGGCAATATTGTCTGTTAGATCTCTTTAATATTGTGTCTGAACACGAAAAAACGAACCCTTAAGTTTACACTTGTTTCCCTTATATATATATATATATATATATATATATATATATATATATATATATATATATATATATATTATATATATATATATATATATATATATATATATATATATATATATATATATATATATATATATATATATATATATATATATATATATATATATATATATATATATATATATATATATATATATATATATATATATATATATATATATATATATATATATATATATATGAACACGGCAACACATCGAACACGTTACCCGGGCAGGCGAAGTCACCGACCCAGTTCCCTTTTCGGGACTACAGTTCGTTTAACTTTCGGAGTTTTCTGAATGTCTTTCTAGAGCTTCTATGCTTGTATTTTGCGTACGAAAACTTTTATAAATAAAAGGTAAGTTGAAGTTCTCGACACGTCGACGACCTCTCCTGAGGCCATCTACACACAAGATTCATCGTTTGACAAATTTGACCGCGCACATTTTCAGTTTCTTTACCTTCTCCTGCCCTGCAGTCATGTCTTTTAATATTCATGAAAAGAAGTGATTCTGGGCGTTTCCTTTATGGTGTTAGGGAAGTGGTTGCACGACTCTGACCTGCATGATCCTAAGCTTCCTTACAATGGACCTTACCCAAATAAAGGCCTCTTAAACCGGGTGGAGAGTCTTGACGCGTTCTCGCAAGGAGAATCGTGGAAGGCTGCATACAAAGCTTTTTCCTTGGGTTGATAAGGCGCCCAGCAAACCGGAAAGGTTTCGCAGATGGCCAACAAAAGAGAGGGGGTAAAATAAAATTGAGGAAACTGGGGTCGATGGCACGCATTGTGAAGGGATACCGCGACATAGAAATCTGCGATGCGTTTTGAAGACTGGGGGTGCTTGTATCGATATAAGGAAGTCTAGTTGTTCCCTAGGGTATATAACGCGACGAGGCACATACGGGTTGCGATTTTTTTATTAGCTTTCCGAGACACCAAAAGCGAATTCCAAGTCAATTTAGTTCGAGCTTCCCGATTCTGGTATTGAGCCAAGAAAAGCAGGAAAAAAAACAATTTAATCTAACAGTAAAAACCGGCAAAATTTAGTTACTCTAAAATCTAATTTAGTTAATTAAAACTTATATAATTATGTTACCTGCTGATAACTGCAATGTAAAACATGGATTATGCATCGCGGTTGATTAAACTTGACTTGAGATCATTCAGCTGTGCTGTAACACATACTGGGCAAAAATAAACTACGGAAAATTTTACTTACGCGCCGCGAAGACAGAAAAAGTTGAGGTTTATTAGCGATGCCATTTTTCAACTCACCATGCGTCACTAATTCTCGATATGAAGCGCCATCTCATTGAGCTTAAGTAAAGTAATGACTTCCACGCGATGAGTTTAGGTTGAAGGTAAAACAAAATATTTGCTTCAGAGTTTTAGCTGATCTTGCTCAAAGCAATAACCCCGATCGGAGGCACAAGGACTGAAGAGGTGAAAGTGAAAGCCTAGGATGCCTTATCAAACACGAAAAGTGACCGACGTTGTCGGTACGCAAAAAATGTCATCACTGTGTGATGACTGATGACTTAGCACTTTGGTGTCATCGCTACGTCATGATCACGTCTTTGTGATGCCATATAGTTGTATATCACATGATGACGTCGTCGCTTGATCGTATGTCACGTGAGGCTACGTGAGGCGAAGGAGACTGCAATGCCTCCGATCACGGAGGCAGTGCGAAAACGTGCTTAGGGTAGAAAGCTTCAGGATGCGGGAGAATGAATAATACAATCTACAGATAAGAAAGAGATGAGTCTCGCTTTCGAGTCATCCTTAAGAGAATGTATAAAATACCCTGCAAGTTTTGTCGTATGAAAAACCTGAAAAAAAATGAGGTACTAATTAGACACAGCGTTCATCTCGAAACAATAATACATCGTCGGAGATAATCCACCTGTACTGAAAAATGGCGTCATATTACGAATTGCAAACAGCAATTGCAAAAATGGAAACAATAAAGAAAACAATGAAGAACACGTCTGGCCCCGCCGCGGTGGTCTAGTGGCTAAGGTACTCGGCTGCTGACCCGCAGGGCGCGGGTTCGAATCCCGGCTGCGGCGGTTGCATTTCCGATGGAGGCGGAAATGTTGTAGGCCCGTGTGCTCAGATTTGGGTGCACGTTAAAGAACCCCAGGTGGTCTAAACTTCCGGAGCCGTCCACTACGGCGTCTCTCATAATCATATAGTGGTTTTGGGACGTTAAACCCCACATATCAATCAAAGAACACGTCTGGTAGAAATGTGCATACTGCAAAAAAAAAATTCCCATTGGTTTAAAATCACCATGCCGTTCGGGGCAACGAAGTGCTGTTATTTTCTGATTCGTTGCAAAGGAGTAACAATGACGGATTCCGATGATCAACTTTCATTAACTGACTTTCTTTGTCAAGGCTCGCCCTTGCATTATAAACACTCTGCCTGATGGGGAAAGCCGTCGGCCAAATCTCTCGACAGCTCGGCAAACTTATACTGTTCGCATCACGAATTCGAGGACAGATCGAAAAGCGGAAGCAGAGGACCAGTGTGTCGAGGTTGTGACGTCATCCGGTGGTTGTACGAGTGTGTCTTAAGTTATCACATAATAAAGTGAAAAATGAGTGATTAATGTTTGACGTGCCATAAAATTAAGGAACATGAGAGAGGCCTTGTTTTGAAGTTAACGAAGTCAGGCTGGTAGTGATGATGATTATCATGATGATAGGGAATGTTAAGGCAAAGCACGCTCAGTTCGCCGCTTGTGCACTATGAGTGGGTGGGGCTAAAAGAGATTAGAGGGTGAGAAAACAGAGAATGCAATAGGGAATAGATCCCTAACTGCGCGCACACTTGAAGGACCAGATACAGGCTAAACAACAGAGATTTGTTTAGTAAGGAAGCAATAAAAACAAAGCGTGGTGTATTGGGTGTTTCTGATGAGTAATATCACATATTTAGCTAATTTACTGAATAAAGGGTATTCGCAGCTATACATTTCTCCAAGGCAGGGCAAAAAAAATTATTGAATTTTACTACTAAACGCCACTTTCACGGTGTAATGCATACAGTACACATTCGTTCTTTAGCCCTGTATTGATTGCGTTGAAAGCGACGGATACCATGAAAAGCGGCGGCATTTTTGCATTAATTAAACTTCTACTAGCGAACTTGCGGGTTTTCTAATGGACAGATAGGCAGTCTAGCTTAGTTTATAGTCCCTTGCCTTCAGAGAACTCAAAGGCGAACAAAACTAGCTCTCGCAGCATGCCTGTGAGGTATGAGGCTTCAATTTCAGTCTGAACATTTTATAGGCACACCTAAGTCTGGGAAAAGACTAAAATATGCGCGGGAATTTGACGCGTGGTGTTAAGTTAATACGCACGTAGAATTACAGACGTCCGTTTAAACATCAAAGGAAGACAACGATGTCGGGACCACAGAAGCATGTCTAACGCAATTTTTCGACAAAAAACCTGGATGTGTAGTATATGTCGAGCGCATGGGTAAAACAAAATATCTCCTTTCGAAGTGCCACTGACAAAAGAACTACGAGCTGCCGAGTTGCAACACACCTTGACGTCAGACTTCATGGCATCTTGTCATGCGGAACGGGGGGGGGGGGGGGGCGCAATCATTTCTACCAGCTGCCTTTCATAATAGAAAAAAGATCTTGAAACCCCACCAGTGGCTTTCTTTCTTTCTTTCTTTCTTTCTTTCTTTCTTTCTTTCTTTCTTTCTTTCTTTCTTTCTTTCTTTCTTTCTTTTTTTCTTCTTTCTTTCTTTCTTTCTTTCTTTCTTCTCTTTTCTCCTTCTTTTCTTAGTTCTTTCTTTTTCCTTTTTCGTGTGCCTCTGTTCTCCGGACCCCTCCCAGGTATACGCGTCCCCAGATGCCTACTTCGTCATAAGGCGGAGGAGCGCTGTCTGTGCGGGAACTCCCGAACCCCAGGTGCGAACTCCTCCAGGTGACGGCTTCCGACCCGAGTCGTCCGTTGCTATGGGAGTTAAACTAAGCGGGCGCCGTTGGAAGCCCGCTGTTGCAATGACGTGCTCGCCTATAACTCGCGCAAAGGAACGCTAGCATAAAGGATATAGACGGGGGAGATGCGTGAACTGTAGCCGCGATGCGACCCGCGGTGTGGTTTATAACAGGATGTCGTGTACGCGATGCACTCGCAGCAGGCATAACGGTCGTGGCCGTGAAACATATGGACGTCCTATAGCTCCCGCATGTCTACCAAAAAAAAAAAAAAAAGAAGGAACAGATCCTGGGGGGTCCATGTCCTGTTAGACACATAAGGCCAATAGGTGAATTCACAGATGGCATATGGGCGGTATTATTTGTAGTTTTTCAACCAGTGTACAGTTACTGTAAAATAGAAGGAAGATAGACTAGGGGATGAAGTCATGTTCGGCGAGTGACCAGAGGAGGCAGGCTGGGCTTTAGAGGCAAGAGATGGGTAATAGCCTGATTCTGGTCTCTAAATATTCGGGAGCGAAAAATCCAATAGCACGGCCAAACAGGCGTTCGTCCGAACATGTTCTTTTTAGTGTCATTATTAAATCATTTTTTTTTCAATTTGTGTTAAACGTTTAGCCATTTACGTGTGTTGCCAATGCAGGGTGCTTACTTGGCGACAATTCTCGCTTGGATGTTTGGGGACAATATTATAAAGAATGATACACCAGTATCACTGCATGCAAAAAATATACTTTTATGGTTACTTTCGACTATTGTTCGAGAGCGTCTTGACCAAGGCTTTGCTATACGAGTTACATTATGATCATAAATTGAAAACCGTGAAGTGACGAAAACACGTGGTTGATCACTCTTCTTAGGAATCGGTATAACACGAAAGTGAAACGTGTCCTGACAGAAGTATTTGAGCATTATTTATTATGTATTGTTTCACCGCGAAGAAATGAATGCTGCAGTAACTAAATGCAACGTCACGCGAAGAAAAGCAAGCAGATTGAAATTTGCACCACACACCTCAAGCAGAAAGCACGGACGAACCGCGACCAGTTCATTGTGTACATAAATTTATTTATTTATTTATTTATTTATTTATTTATTTATTATTTATTTATTTATTTATTTATTTATTTATTTACAACATACTGCGGTCTTGAAAAGACCAAGCAGGAGAGGCACGAAAAATTAAGTGGAAAACACACGTAAGCGTGATAGATGAATGATGTGCACAAAATACAGAAGATAAGTACATTATACAGAGATATATAGATGAGCTTAAACACAGGTTAATACGACCTTCAGAACAACGGAGATGGGTCTATCTCCCTATTATACATTCACAATTGCAATAAAAAGTAAAGCAAGCCGAGTACCAGACTACAGTACAGACCATATGGCACGCTCAAAATGGCAAATAGACTGAGATGTGAAAAGCACTTCAGGCAGTGAATTCCATTTCGATACTGTACGCTGGAAAAACGAATTCTTGAACATGTTTGTGTGGGCTCGATACGGAAGCAAATTGCGCGTGTGCCGATGTCTCGTGGGGCGCAATTGAAATGGCTGAATGTATGCCGATGCATTTGCCTTTGTGGAACCAGTATAAAGAGCAAACAGCAGTTTCAGCCTATCGATTTTTCGTCTATATTCCAGGGTTGAAATGCTATTCGCCAGCATTAGAGAAGTTGGCGAGTCGGTGGTCCTATATTTGTTGAAAATGAAGCGTATATAGCGCGTCTTTGCACCATTTCAAGCCGGTACTTATCTTTTTTCAAGAAAGGGGTCCCATACGACCGAAGCGTATTGCAGTTTAGGAAGTATTATCATTTTGAAGGCCAGTAATTTGACATGAGTTGGTGACGCTTTGAGTTTATGCCGTAAAAGGCCTAACTTGCGTGTGGCAGATGCGCAGATGTTTTCTATGTGCTTTGACCACGACAGAGTATTAGTGAACGTTATCCCGAGGTACTTGTACTGGCTTTTTTTCTACCACTGGTGCACCATTTAATGAATAGGAAAACTGAAAGGGTTCTTTTTTTTTTCGTTACACGAAGTAGAACTGTTTTGTCAGCATTCAACCTCATACCCCAGGTAGTGCACCACTGACCAATTCCCGTCAAACTGCTGTTTAACAAGACTTGGTCATCGGTGCCCGTGATTTCCTTGAAAACAAAACAGTCGTCTGCAAACAATTTTATGGAAACTCTCGGGTCAATAGCAGATGTTACGTTATTGATGTAAATTAAAGAAAGAACCAGTCCCAAAACACTGCCCTGTGGAACGCCAGATGTCACGCCAAGTCTTTCAGATGCGCACCCGTCGACTTCCACAAACTGTGCTCTGTTTGTTAAATATGATTTGATCCAGTTAATTATAAACGCAGGAAGGCCCAGAGAAGAAAGCTTAGTGAGTAGTTTATCATGGGGTACGCGATCAAAGGTTTTACTGAAGTCAAGAAAGACTAAATCTATTTGGCTGGATGAATCTAAAGCTTGTGCGATTTCTTGAGTGGTTGTAAGAAGTTGAGTAGTGGTAGAAGGGCCTTTGCAGAACCCATGTTAGAACTCGGAAAGGACGCTGTTTGTTTCCAGAAATTTGTTAATAAAAGAGGCGATTATGTATTCCGAAATTTTGCAGCAGGTTGATGTTAGTGAGATGGGTCGATAATTTCCCGTTGTCAAGCTATTTCCTTTTTTACACACAGCCACAACGCGAGCTAGGCGCCAATCATCAGGCAAGACTGAGTGGCGCAAGTATAAACGAAAGATGGCGGTCAAAATGTGCGATATCGGCTCGGCATAACGGCGCAAAAAAGCATTTGGAATTAGGTCTGGCCCTTCTGACGATTTTTCATTTATATCCAGCAGAAGTGCAAGAACGCCTTCGCAAGATATAAATTCAGGATCAATATCAGTCACATTCGTGAACAGCCCGTTTGTTTCAGTCTGGGGAGAGAAGACCGAATGGAAATACTCGTTCATTGTATTAGCAATGGTCCTCGGTTGAGTTATAAGGACGTCGTTTTGTTCAATTTGTTCCAAGCGCTTTTTACTGCCACCCAGATAGCGCCAGAACTTTTGTGGTTGTGTTTTTATAAAATTTGGCAACGTGGTCAAAAAATATTTCTTTCTGGCTGTAGATAAACTTGCTGAAAGCTGTGTTTTAAGACTCTGAATGAGTTCAGCTCTATAGGTGGTTTTGTTTTCTTGGCCCGTTTCAGTTCCCGCTTTAATTGAACGATATTCCTGTCTATACCCAGGGACTAGCTCGGTTTGTTTTGATTTTTTTACTCGGTAGCTCGGTTGTTTTGATTTTAAGGGATGCTCAATGGCTTAGTGGTTAGTGTCGCGCACTGAGGAGTGCAACGCCACCGGTTCGACACCCTGCTGCGGAACATTTCCTACTCATTTTTTTCTGGGCAATCTTTTAATGAATATTTTGCAACGTCATATCCGTGATGGAAATACGTCACGGAGCTACGGTGGTGGACCGCGGCATAAAAAAAAAACTTTCGTGTTAAAATACAGGATGCAGAGAGACAAGAACTGGAAGAGTTCGCCCCATCTTGTCTTTCTACGTCCCATGCTACACTCCAAGTTAATAGACGCCATATTACAACAGCACGGCTGAGATCTTAGGTCATCCGCACAGGCTACTGGTTGTGTCGACATATAGATGCCTCTTCAATGGCTTTGTATATAACTCAATGAGTGGGGTCACTGAGTACAACTTTAGTGAACCTTAAACAACGCCTCAAGTAACGTAATGCCGCGACGATAATGGGTTCACGTTCGCACCAACGGGAGGCTATACCGTAATCGCTACGTATTTTTTGGTCACTCCTTTCTGCCATAAATATGCCATAGACATCGACGTATCTATCGTCATGTTTATTTATCAACATATTTATCGTCTTACTTATCACCATGATTGATTGATTGATTGATTGATTGATTGATTGATTGATTGATTGATTTACTTCCTCTAAGTGGTATAACTTTACAACACCCTGTGACAACACCCACGGCGACGGCCTACCGCACGAAGTCGTGTGTTAAGTTAAAGCCATTTCAAGGTGGAGGCACACTGCATAAATCACTCGAGCGAGTCAAGTTCAGATGCGTGGACAACTTCAAGACAACTCATCTAACCGCATTTCCCATTCACGAATTGTATTTGTAAATTTTCTTCATTTTCCGTGTGCTATCCCTGGCTTGAGCAAACATTGACACTTTTGGCATCTGTTTCGACAAATGTACGTCAATAATGTACAGAACTTTCTTTGAACCTTTCTGTATAAGCTATGCCATTTCATAGTGTTCGACGTTCTTAATTCAATTGGCGTAAGCCAAAGTTCAACGAAGTTAAGTAAACACCGCGAGCGAACTTTGACGCTGTATCTGGAAGCTAAACATCATCTAGCATCTGCCTGTATCAGGCCCGTAGCCATTTTCTTTTCCTTTTTTTTTTTTGGGGGGGGGGGTGCGGGACATTTGCCGAAGGCTTTGACTCGTTTGAAAAAAAAAACACGTTTTTTTATTAGTCACCTTAACCAAAACAAGTTCCTTGATTGAGTTTTGAGAGTAGAAGCTGGAAAGGAAAGAGGGTGGCTAGAGCATCCCACTGCATAGGGGCCTGGCTTGTACTGACACTTTTTCTGTGTTTGTACATTTCTGAATCAAGTGCCTTTTTATTTGCCCATATTAACAATAATTTCCTATTGCACGTGTTGGCCTGTATGCAAATCGGCTTATTCTTTTACGCATACTTTTGAGCTTTGTGCGGAAGGAATGACAAGAATTAACGCCGGCGAAAGCCTCTCCAGTAGCCCGACCAATGTTTTTTCGCGGGTGTTTGTTTAACGGAGCACACGACGAACAAACATCACGCCGCGACAAAAGGGACGCACCCCGCACGGAAGCCAAATAGAGTGACAGTTTTTTGTCACGGACACAGCTGGAACGACCGTGGACGGGCATTGACGTCACATTGACGTCATGACCCAGAGTGCAACGACGTGCTCCATAAAGTGAGCCCGAACATTGCCAGAACTCGTTATTGTAGGCGAACAAATAGACAGGAATGTGTTTGTTCACTTGCTTCATATTTCGGAGAGCACGAAAAGGCTCGTTAATGATTTCTGCAGTGATTCGCGTAGCAATAACTTAACAAGCACGAAAATGTTCAGACTCGTTTTTCTTCTTCTTCGCACCCACACTTGTAGCTTCTGCGTGACTTCCCAGTTAGGCCTTATCCGCACTTTCAGACTGACGTTGGGATTTGATTGATTTGTGGGGTTTAACATCCCAAAACCACCATATGATTATGAGAGACGCCGTAGTGGAGGGCTCCGGAAATTTTGGAGGGCTCCGGAAACGTTGGGAGTTAACTCATGCTCAATATTTAGTAAAATTTCGCAAGCACGTTGCCTGCACCAAAAAGCAAAAAAAAAAAGCTTAGAGAATTCGGCGTAGCATAAAGAAGTGTTTCCTGATTTAAATTTATGCATTTTTTTTAAAAAGGGCCAAAATTCCAGGTTTACAATAAACTGTCGTGGTGTGCTACAAACGTGCTTACATATTTCTTTCTTTCTTTCTTTCTTCTTTCTTCTTTCTTTCTTTCTTTCTTTCTTTCTTCCTTTCTTTTTTTTCTTTTCCTCCCTAATTTCTTTGCTTTCTTACTCTATTTATATCCGCATGACTTCTAAGAAGGCTTTCGCTCCCTCTTTTTACGGACTACAGATATTCCAAGCTTCGCACAACACAATGAAAGCTTAAAATTCACAAAAATGCAAAACAAATGCTATTGCGTTCATTGCCTAGTTTTGCAGCACCTGGAAGTCGCAAGAAGTTATAAAAACCGATAAAATCTGAAAGAAGGTCTCATGGCTGGGAAGAAAATCGTAGGCTCCGAACGAAGACGAAGGACTGAGAGGAGACACGGCCAAGCGCATCTGTCCGTGTGCGTTTATCAGTGTCCCTTCTTGGTCTTTCGTTTTCGTTCTGCGCCTACGATTTCCTTTCGAGCCATATACAAAGCAGCCCGACAGCGTACGTTATTGAAGGTATAAGACCCAGTCATGTCGCATAGAAGTCTGAAGCGCAAACTCAGTGTCACCTAACGACGAATAATACGCACTTTGTATATCATCGAGGTCAGCTCACATCCAGTTATCTACTATAGCGTTCTTAATAACAATAAATGTTGGGGTTTTACGTGCTAAAACGATGACATGATTATATGAGACACGCTGTATAGTGGTGGGCTCTGGAAATTTCCAACCGCTGGGCTTTTATGACATGTCCTTAAATCTGAGTACACAGGCCTCTATCGTGTCGCCTCCATCAAAATGCGGAAAATATAGGCACCGGGCGGCCGTCATACGGCGCTAGCTGCGCCCCTCCCCAGAAGCGCCACGAGCGGCGGCAGAGGCGCCACTGGCATGTGAAGCAGACGACGCGAAGAAGACTCTGGTGCTTCAGGTATCGCATTCGTGGAGTAGCCAACAAAGCAGGAATTGGCGGCGCACACAAACTAATAGCTTACCCAATTTTGTTTCATTTAAGCAGAATACATCCCACACCATTTAGAGAAACATGTCCACGGTGCTCAGACACACCGACACTCAGCCACATAACATTGAAGTGCACCAAAAGGCTCTCACACATCGACAGTCGACACGTTACTAACCATCCACACACGTTACACAGGCAGGGGGAGGTATGGCTTGCGGACGAAGCCAAGCAGAGCCAGATAGCTTTGCTTGACCAGGCCTATCGAGCCGCTCGTCCAGCGGAGCCCTGGACTGAGGGCCCGACCACAACAGCTCTTCCTCCTCGCAGAGTATAGCAACGGTGTTTAGTTTTGAACAATCCGAAGCTCTACGCCGTTCCGTTTGTCACTTAAGGCAAAAAGAAGCGGCAGCAACAAATTTTTTTAACAATGGAAGAAGTGGTCGACTGTCGGACATCTGGGCCTATCTTGGAGACTCCCGCGCAGTCGTTTGCGATCGTTCAAGCGTTCGATGGTCGCCAAGTCATCTAGGAAGAATTAAACCTGTCCCTTTCATGCCTTCACTCCAAGCAGCGCTGTCGGGACATCAAACGAGTCAGCTTCTTTGCGTGGTGCTGTGCTTTTAGGTGTTTTGTATACGTTCGGAGGCGGACCAGAAGGGGCACGATGCCTCTTCCCTGTCGGGACTGCAAATGAGACATGCCCGACTGGAGAAGTCTTGTAAAATAAGCATCGTTCTATTATAACTACCGAACTTGATATTCTACCCTGTTTACCACAGGGCTCTGGGAGGAAAGGCGAGTCCTGACGGCTCGAGTGAACCCATGGTGATGCCAGTTATATTGCGCGGTCGCTTTCAAGGCTCAGCCAGCTGGCGTACGCGTTTTCGTGTGTCTGTTTAAGAGAAGGGTTTCCGCTCACATGAAGTAGGCCACGTGCGTGAAACAGACGAGTGCGAATTGTGTTGCATATGAAGCTCAGTGCGACAAACTACGCGGTAAGAGCTCACCATTTTTACTTCTTTACTGCGAAGCATTCCTTAGCTAACCAAATAAACTTTGAGCGCTTCTAGGAGACGACGACGAAGTGTCTCTTCATAGAACGCTTCTGCTTTCGGCTCCGAGCATTGTTATCAAGTTTTTCGCTTTTTACGGGAGACGCTGCTCCCTGCCCCAAGGCGACGGACGCGGAGTCATCCACTGGTCCGCCCAGCCAGAGGTCTGCTATGGCGAGCTCCTCGGTAAATCAGCGCGCCTGGCCCAGAACCAGTGAGGCCAACGGTGATAGTCACTGCATCATGGCTGTGGACGTGGAGCCTTCTGCGGCTCTGTCCGACCATAGACCACCTTTGGCAAGCTCGTCGCGGAAACGAAGCACCTGTTCGAGCACCAGCGAGGACACGGAACTGTACTCGGCCACTGGCGACGACTCGTCGGATGACGACTTCGAGACCGTGAGAAGCAGGAAGGCCAAAAGAAGAAGTATCAAGTCGTCTTCACCAGCAGGGACATTAACGTCTCAGTCAAAAGGAGAATGCTGGCCGCACACCATCCTCTTCATGCCCGAGGACTCCACCATCAGCCTTCGAGCAGTAAACAGGCAAGCTCTCTCTATGTACTTTGAGGGGGTAGCACCAAACGACATTAAGGATATCCGGGTGAACACGCGGAAGAATATTCTAGCTGTGGACACAATGACTGCCAGCGCCATAGACAAGCTTCGCAGAGTATCAGATTTGGGAGGCATCAAAGTTCGACCGGTTATTCCAATGGACGGTGCCTGCACGGCGGGAGTAATCTACGACATTGATTTGGCCATAGCAAATTCGGACCTCCCAACTCTCATAAAACCAGCGAACGAAGGAGTTCTCATCGCGAATGTACTTCGCCTCGGAAACACCCGATGTGTAAAGATAATGTTCAAAGGAGATTCCATTCCGTCGCATGTCAAAGTGGGACACTTCCGACATCCTGTTCGACCATTTGTCCCTAAACCACTCCAGTGCCATAACTGCATGAAAATTGGTCACATCAAGAGTGTATGTACAAACACCACAGCATGCCCCCGATGCGCTGAGCCGCACACTGCAGACGCATGTCGGGCAACAAGTCTGAAGTGCAGAAACTGTGATGGTCCGCATGATGCTGCATCCAAGGAATGCCCTCGGATTAAGAAGGAAATCGCCATTATCAAACAAATGGTTAGGGACAATTCAACCCACAGAGAGGCTGCTGAAAGGGTACGGCGGCGACGTAGTCGCCGACGGAGGCGTGTAGGACAGAGTGTTGCGCATAACCCATTTCCTCCGAGCACGAGTGAAGTAGTAAGCACGAAGCGAAATGAAGTGGAGAAGCTCACAGCTGAGGATGAGTGGCCTACGCTTCCGCGTACGCAACCGGCAAAGGAGCCTCCTGCGAGGCCTCGCCGCCCTACACCTTCCACCGAGTCTACTTCCGTTGAGGATGTGTCAAGGGTCGATCGACAGATCATCCCGATGTTACGATCCCTCGTCGCTGTCATGGCAGACATACTAAGAAGCCTGGGAACTCCAACCGCTCGAAGCGGGTTACAGGTGTTGGACGCGCTGAGCCCAGTCCTCGCCTCCCTCGCGTAGAGTCATGGCAGGAGATCAACAATCGTTCCGCAAAGACGTCAGAGAAGCATCAGTCATCCAGTGGAACGCAAGAGGACTTAGATCACGGATTTCCGATTTTCGTCATTACGTGTTTTCTAACCGTTTCCCAATCATCGTAATATGCGAACCGAAATTATCAAACCCGATCAGGCTATCCGGCTACGAATCAATCCCGTCCAAAACCCGAAACGAAAGCAGCAAGGTCATTGTGTATATTCGCCGGGAGCTTACCTACATCATTCAACCTGTGTCGCCTCATGATGAGAACCAATATATTTGCCTGACTGTGAAGCAGAAAACCCTCACCTTCACATTAATAGGTGTCTACTTATCTCCCTCAGCCCGTTTTGATTGCCAAAGACTGGATGACATTCTTCGAGCGTACCGGATCCGTGGATAATTATAGGGGACTTCAACGCCCACCACCCAATCTGGGGAAGTTCAAAAGTCAATACCACGGGCCGGAGGCTGGCTTCATTTGTATCGACTCATGAACTGTCTCTACTTAATGATGGGAGCCCTACATTTCTGCGAGGATTAACGTACAGCAGCTGTTTGGACTTGACGTTCGTGTCACGTCGCTTCGCCACAAGCGTTAAGTGGTTTTTAGACATCGAGACACATGGTAGCGATCACATCCCCAGTTATCTCACCATCGAAGGCTTTGCTAGCAACCACCCGCCGAAAACCGTACGGAGGATCGATCTTTCAGCATTCACAACCAACATTGAACACGCTTGTGAAAAAGGCTTAACCTCTGGCATTGAGCAAGCGATCAAACAAGCAGCGCAGAGTGCGATGCGCACGCTGGCATATTCTTCAAGGCCCTCAGAAACGGACATGGAGTTAGAGCGACTCCGTGCGATTCGTCGGCGTGCGGAGCGTAGATATCGACGCACAAAATCCATTCAAGATCTACGGATGGCCAGGCGCATGCAAAAGAAGATCCAGCGTCGTATAGACAAACTGGAGTTTCAACGGTTGGCGAAATTTTGCGCGAGTCTAGACCCTCGCAAACCACTTTCTCAAATATGGCGAACCGTTCGAGGCCTACGCATATTTCCCCAACAACGTTTTCCGTTTAAAGCCTTGGCCCTTTTCCAAAATAGAAGGGATATCGAGGTAGCGGAAGACTTTTGTAGGAAGATTGCGGGCCCGCCAAATTGCACAGAAGCCCTTACTGCTGATTACACGCCACATTCACTGGACCCGCACCTGGACCTGCCTTTTTCAATGGAAGAACTGAATGTGGCTCTTGCTTCATGCAATCGATCGTCATCGCCTGGGCCGGATGGCATATCATACCGCCTATTATGCAATCTCGGTGATCGAGCACGAAGTGCTTTGCTGGAAGTATTCAATGAGTCTTGGAGAGATGGAACGGTCCCCAGAGAGTGGAAAACAAGCCGGTTGGTTGCACTTCTCAAACCTGGAAAATCGCCTCTAGAGCTGACATCATACCGCCCAATAGCACTGGCTAGTTGCGTAGGGAAGCTGATGGAGCGAATGATCCTTGCCAGACTCGAGTGGTTCCTAGAACGCCATAGAATATATCCAGACGCCATGGCCGGTTTTCGTCGTCTTCGGAACTCCATTGACAATGTCATTGACCTGGTGACCTACGTACAACACCAGAAAATGAGCAGACGGTTATCTGTCGCACTATTTTTAGATGTCAAAGGAGCATATGACAATGTTTCTCACGAAGCCATACTTGACGCCCTCGAGTCAGTTGGTTTGGGTGGGCGAGTGTACCGCTGGATCCAATGCTACCTACATATGAGATCATTGTTTATGCAAACTGATGATGGGCCGACTTCTGAACATTATACACACCGTGGTGTTCCTCAAGGTGGTGTATTGAGCCCCACACTGTTCAACCTGGTTCTGATCGGTCTCGTTGAACGCATACCAGATTCCGTGCAGATATCTCTCTATGCAGATGATATTTGTGCCTGGACATCAGGTGTAACACGTCCTCAGGTACGTGCGAGACTCCAGAAAGCAGCGAATTCAATATCGGCGTACCTTAGAGAACAAGGCCTCGAGATTTCTCCTGAGAAATCGGCGCTGGTCGCGTTCACGCGGAAGGCAATGACGTCATATCCCATCGCCATCGATGGACACAGTGTCTGCTACGCCAGGACCCACAGGTTTTTGGGGGTCACGATCGATCGAAATCTCTGCTGGAGTCCCCATGTGGCCACTCTAAAGAAGCGCCTAACGGCCATCGCACAACTTTTCAAGTTCCTCGGAGGCAAAACGTGGGGGCACATCAGTGCACGCGATGTTGCATTTGTACAAAACGCTGTTTCTGGGGTACCTGCGGTATAGCTTGCCGGTTCTGACGAACGCTTGCAAAAGCAATATACGCACAATAGAAAACGCCCAGGGCCAGGCACTCAGAGTTTGTCTTGGATTACCACGCTGTACATCAACAGCGGAAACCATCGTAATCGCCAAAGATCATCCGGCCACAGTGCACATTACTTTGGAGGTGCTTAGAGCTCATATTAGACACCTTGCTCGCGCCCCTGCCCACCACCTAGCTTCGCTTCCAGAAGATCGACCGAGTGCCTCCTTCTGTAAGAGAGTACTGACTTTCCGTGAGTGCCTTCCAACAGTCTACACGCCTCCGGAACGGATACTAACACCTCCTTGGTGCTTGGACCGACCAAAACTGCGCTTGACAGTGCCGGGGATTCGTAAGAAGGCGGAGCTCTCGGCGCCAGCTTTAAAGCAGATGATTCTACTCATGCTACACGAAGAATACAAAGATCATGTCAAACTTTACACGGATGGCTCGACAACTGTTGGAGGATCTGCAGGAGCTGTGATCTTCCCAGCGAGAGCCGAAACCATCCAGTTCAGAACGTCACACAAGACGACATCGACAGCCGTGGAGCTCGCGGCACTCCGCAGCGCACTCCGCAGGATTGACCAAGAGACACCACAAAAATGGAGCATTTTTACTGATTAGAAACCAGCTCTCCAATGTCTACAAAATGCTCTACGTCGTGGACCTCAAGACCAATTGGCGCTCGAAATACGACAACTGTACCATCACCTAAAAGACGAAGGACATGACATATCTTTTCAGTGGTTACCAGGCCATTGCGGCATCATCGGTAACGAACATGCCGACAATGCAGCTAAGAATGCACACGAAAATGGAGTGATGGAACCTATTCCACTATCAAGAAGCGACGCAGCAGCAAAGATTAATACGCTTGCGCAGGACGTCGCAAGGTCTATGTGGAATACGCCCGGTTTTCTCCACACCCGTCTTCACCGCCTGGACCCATACCTACGACTTACTATTCCATCTGGCCTACCCCGATCCGAGACGACCCTTCTCTGCCGTATGTGGCTTGGGGTGTCTTTCACGAACGCTTTTACCTGCCGCATCGGAATGAGAGACAGCGCTACATGCGACCATTGCGACAATGACGAAACAATTGAACATATTTTATGTCAGTGCCCCCAGTACAGCTCTCAGCGACAGTCCCTCTCAGCAGTGTTTGCTCGCCTCGACGACCAGCCATTTTCTGAACAGTCAATCTTGGAATGTCGGAAAGATCGAGCTTCACGCCAGAAAGCAACGAAGGCGCTGATGAAGTTTCTGCGAGCGACCCGCCTCGTAGAACGATTGTGACACTACTGTGTGCGAGTGTGTGTGTGTGTGTTTGTGCTTCTCTTCCTCCCTTTCCCCCCTTTTTTTTTCTTGTCTCCCCTTCCCCCTTCCCCAGTGCAGGGTAGCAAACCGGATATGTTTTCTGGTTAACCTCCCTGCCTTTCCGCATTAAATTTTCTCTCTCTCTTTGAGCGCTTCTATATGCGTGTCTATAACAATTATACAACACGTAACCAACAAACCCATATCATCTATATGTCTCCTCTTCTGGCCTCCACATATTACATGTAGTATACAGGGACATTGCTACTTGCTCTCTTAAGTGCTAATACATTTTGTTGTTTTCTTTTTCTATGCTTTCATTATCTTTAGCTTACTGTTTATATACATCCAGCTTATCCTCTCAATGACTGTATTCTGATGGCTTCGTATGTGTGACCACACATAGGTCGACGACCGCAAGGAGGAGTACAACTCCCTCGGGTTCACTATCACTAAGACCAATCCATGAGTCTGAGTGAGTGATGTTTTGGTGAGTTTGAGTATACGAGTGAATTGAAGTGAGTCCGGTTTAAGAAACTTTTCGTGAGTGTAAGTCCGAGTGAGTCCAGCTCAAGAAATTTTTGGTGAGTCTGAGTACGAGTGAGTCCAAAGCGCAAGGAATATTTTTTAAGCGAGTCTGGGTGAGTTCCATTTTTTTTTGTCGACCTGTCTATGACTGCTGCACCCCGAATTCTTTCATTGCTTTATACCAAGGCTGTTACGGTCAAAGTTTGTCATGTGCCACAGGTAGAAAATCATCGTCATTATGAACCGCACACTCTCACTAATCACCCGAGCACTCGGTACAGATTAACAAGAGAACTTAAACATGCCACCTTACTCGGTGCTTTCCGAGTCTGTGTCTCCTTAATATATAGTAAAATTTTCTCAGTTTCAGTCGCACAGACGTGCTCGGATTTGTCCAGTGTGGTGTACAATAACTGATGGCTCCGATTTGTCCATTGTGGTGTGCAATAACTGATGGGCGAAAGAACGAGTACATGGAGAGAGAGAGAGAGACAGAGAAAGAAAAAAAGATTCATAAAGTGCGAATGTTTGGCGAGAAAAGTTCCTTGGTGGGGCTCGAACCCGCGTCCTCGCGAACAAAAGGCAAGCGTCGTAGCTACTCAGCCATCCAGGCCCGTCAGCAGCGCAAAGCATATCCTTGTATAATTTAGTACAGCGAAGAGACGGGAAAGGGAAGTGCCTTTGGGGACAGACATGTTGGTGATGAAGAGAGAAAGGAAGAGGGGAGAATGAGTGCAGAGAGAGAGAAAGAGAAGGCAACAGAAATAACAAGAAATAGAAAAAAGGTAGAAAGAGCAAAAAACTGTGTAGAAGGCGAGATAACAGCTACAGAGATAAATAAAAAATGGATATGTAAGAGAAGAAAAACACACAAATCTTTTGACGCTGATTGTACACCCCATCAAACATTCACGTTTCAAAACAGAATTGCCTAGCACTAAGGGTAGTTCAGACTCGTTAGAAAGAATACGTTTAACCTTTGATAGAAACTATTAGCATGACGCTCCGGCTGTTTGCGCCAGTTGTAAATTCTAACACGTCTTCGTTGTCTTATTTGACCCTTGCTATCTGCGTCAGTGCATTTTGTATTCACTCGCTCGGTAGGTATTTTCTGCGACGATATGAATATAACCGTAAAAAATAAAGAAAGCCTGATGGCAAACCTACCATTTACGCCTCTGTCTACAACACGCTATACTATTAATGAAATGTTCATAATCCCAAAAACCCAAACGAAAAAAAATATAGCTTAACGTTATGTTTTGTACAAGGTTACACAGAATTAAAACACTTTCAAGAATCACGAATAGCAGTAGGCTTTCCAAAATACCTTCGAAAAGTATACCTTGACTGCTCCCTGCGATGGTAAAAACATAGGCACAATGCTGATCAATAAAAAAGTGCTTGAATATATAATACCGTATCGGCTTCCGCGCGGAAGCCCTGTACACTAGGCTGAAAAGTTGAAGCCTTCAGTTTAAATGCGCGTCAATAATAGCTTCAGGCATACTTCGTGCGTATAAGGTTATCTCTCTCTCTTTCTGCGTACGTAGACGGTAGATTGCAACCTTTAATATTAAGCGTGTGTCCTGTTTTCTGTCAAAGATTCGAGATATTGCCGCTCCATGCAGCTCTTTTTCTCCGAGTGAAAACCGAGGCTTTTCTTCGTGCACGCTCCGCCAGAGCACTGGAAACAACTTTTCTTTTTTTTACGTCGTTCATGTGTTCCTTTAACGCCACTCGAAATTCCCGTTTTCATCCACATTGGCATACACTCGGCGCATATTATCTTGAATGCAACGCCAATCAAAGCTGCCCGCATGGTTTCCCTTCAAGGCCTTCAAAAGGGGGATGGGGGCTGAAGTTCACGTTATTGGGCTAGTCGGTTCACTTTCAATGAGAAGCCACATTATGTGGCTATATCGTACAAGTAAATAACGAAGAAAGAAATCCACACTAATTACCCAATTAATGTGGATCACAGCACAAGACCACTAGAAGTTACGGCGTAACTACGGAAGAAGAGACAGTGACGGAAAAAAGAGCTGGCTTCAACTGAAATTATGTTAGTGCAAACGCAGTGAATATATACTCGTGACAGAAACCAGCACATCACGGCACAATCGCACAACCTGTTGCGTCACAGCCAGATACTTGATTTCTTATATAGTGAGTGCAACCGAAGGCATGCTCATACATAGATCACCCAGCTTTTGCATTTGATTGGGCTCAATAATCTCTCGTGTTAACTGCTGACGGTGCTTCGCGACAACGGTGCACTTTTCAAATTCTGGTCTGCAACCACAATCTCTACAATGAATACCCAGATGGCCTTGAACAGCTGAATATACATGGTAATGATGCTTCTTTAAACGCTCATTCAGGCACCGGCCCGTTTGCCCAACATACACCTTGCCGCATGACAACGGGAGCGAATAAACGACGGCTATCACACATGCAACGAATAGTCTTCTATGTTTGTGCTGCAGCTCCTTCGTGCGGAATGCGCATTCACCCGTTTGCAGAGCACTGAAAGCTTTTCGGGGGCAGAGAAAACAACCTTCACCTCAACCTTATCACCTATCTTTTTTTTTTAAATTGTGAGAAATGTTATGTAGATAGGGAATCACAGCCACGCGCTTTGAGCTACTACAGTTCACAAGTGCTTCACCTGACGTTCACAAGCTCGTGACGTGGCTTGTGGCTCTGAATATGGGTGACTCACTCCCGTATTCACAAACGCTCCTATAGACTCGGCTGTCACCCTTCACTTGACAGAGTTGAGCACTGCGGCGCTGCTCGGCTGAAAATGACGCTGCGCTGCTCGAGAATCGCGCCACGTTATCGCTGATATGCAGTGACTTGCCGTGCCTAGAGAGGGCGCTTCCATCGGCTTTCTCAAGTGAAGGTGAAGCGTTGAGTGAAGGGACGTTCTAGAATACGGGGATCACTCTTTACGTTTCCGCAGGACACACGCCAAGGCTGCGCTGATGGCCGAATTACACGGACTGGCGGCGCGAGGCTCACCGAAGGAATCACGTGTCTCAGTCGATTGCAGGGCTCGTTTCTCAGGATTCTCTGTACAATGCACGGTTTGTTTAAAACAGACAAATCTGACAGGTGTGCCTTATCAATGGCCGAACTTAGTTTTTCGGCTTTCGACACGGCAGTTGACATTCATGTTTCACAAAAGAAGTCGCTTAGCTGACAATAAAGTCCGATATATTTGTTGGATTTAGCCTCCCCTTCCATTCGCAGTCACTATATATTTGTGTAGTCGGTGAATCAGAGTTTTACACGCTGCGTTAACTACGTCGACGAAATCACTAAAAGCACACTATAGTCAAGGTTCCGTATACATGAGCTATTTCGCTTTTAGGGAACACATTTTGCAAACAAAAAAAGAACCTAATTATAAGTAATACCAGTACGAATGCATAAACATTTTCAACGTCTTTGTAGAGCGTAAACGAAAAACATGTTATTTGTGGCACTGTATAGCTTCCCTGTCTTTCATTGTTTTTCTGTTGTGCATTTTTCTGTTCCCATTTTGCACTAAAATAACCTGTCATAGCTATGCATTAACTAACCCGTCAACAGCCGTTACTAAACAACAACATCACCATATAACGAAAAGGCATAGGTCTGCATGCAGTGCGGGCTCCTGAAGACTTTGAGCTATCTTAATGTGACGGCTGTCACCACTTGTTGGACAGACAAATCTCAATGACGTACGCAACCTGGCTCGATCATAAAGTCTAGAACACATTACGTGTAAGTGACAAGATCGCCAACAAGGCGTTGAGTATTCTTAGACGTGTTCGTGGTGTTTATAGGTCCACAGGCCTCAAGCAAACATCTGCAACACATGTGTGCTTGGGCGTGTGTGTGTGTGCGTGTGTGCGTGTGTGCGTGTGCGTGCGTGTGTGTGTGTGTGTGTGTGTGAGTGTGTGTGTGTGTGTGTGTGTGTGTGTGTGTGTGTGTGTGTGTGTGTGTGTGTGTGTGTGTGTGTGTACACAAGGGATTATAAGCTTTCATAAACACCACTCCAATCAAAAGGCGACTTGATGACGTCGGGTAGGAACGATAACTGTTGCAAACGTTCAATACGGATCTGGTTATAGATATCTGTCGCCTCGGAGATCTCAAGTGCCCACTTTCGTCTAGCAGTCGTCTCTTGTACAACCCGGGTTGACACATCATACTCACCAACATGCCACGTGCCGAATTCTGCCCGCGTGATATCGGAGACTATGAAACAGTGCACCGAACACCACCACCGCGAGCGCTACTACGAAACGGAAGATTGTTTTGGCAAGGTGCGCTCGAAATTTCCCTCGCTACAGACGATCCACACCAGCGTGCTGGAGACGCGTGTGCACCCACAGGCGTAGCAACAAGGGCGGCCGCGTTCCCTAGACGTCTCTGACCCGTACTCCTACATTGTCCGAACTGTACCGGCATGGTTTATTGTGCAGGACTGCGATTTGAGGACAATGGCAGCCGAGGATTACTGATGCTGCGTTGCAGGGGCACATCCGAAAATTGTTTTCGGGGGGGCGTTCAGCCACACTATATATGTATGTTCGTGCATACGCTTGCATGTGCACGTGCTTTATACGCAACAAAAATTAAAATTTTTCAGGGGGGTGCGACCCTCCTACCCCCGAAAACTTTCAACCTTGCAAGCGCATGTGAGCACGCGTATGTAAAGAAGCGGGGGTAGGAAGGCTTAAACCTACGCCCCCCCCCCTCCCCATGGCTAAGCCCCTGCTGCATTGCAAGAACTGCTTACTTCCTAAGTTATCGCAAAGGTATACGTCCTTACAAGAAGCACGCCATCGTTTCGTTTTTGACTATTGCATCGACTGCGAAGTTTGTTTTTCTGCCAGGCTAGACCAAATAGAAGAGGGGAGGCTGCGGTGAGACCTCGCCCCTCAGGCCTCCTATGAATAGCACAGATCGCGTCTTCGCATACGCCACCAGAGCATTTTAGCGTGCTGGCAGGTCTGAAAGCACGTGCTCTAGACGTCACCTTTCTCGCAGCTGCGTGTGCACGTGATCCGTGTTTACCGTCGCAGCCCGCTAATGGCAGGCATGAGGACCTTCTCAGCAGGAGGCATAGAACGACGGGTCGGCGCGACTCGTCACAACGGGCCCTGCCAGAGACCGGCGTCACGCCACATTCTCGGCCGGCGACGTTGTGTGCGGTCGCAGCTGTATTTTACTCGGCGACAACAGTAAAGGAAGCCCCCTTCCGGGGAAGACAAAAGCCACTCGGAAGCGTGCTCCCGACCTCGCGCGAAGCTGAGAGCGTGCCTAGAGAGCGTCAAGGAGGATTAAAAAAGATTTCTGGAGTGGAAATGACTGCCCAGGAGTGAAGCCGTTCCACTGGCAAGATGGCGGCTGTGGTGGCCATCTTACTAGGGGCATGATAAATTATCACCGTTCAGCGAATAAAAACGAAGCGTTTCCCTCGCACGCCCAACAAGTTTATAGTGGGAACTTTTTCTGGTCACATAGTGGTCCAAGTGCGTCTTACAGTTACTAGTTTTCCTTAGTGAGCCTCTAATTGGAGGCAAAGTTCTTTGAAGACTCAATCATCTATACACGTTTCTGTGTGTTATTTCGTCGGGAACAACTATCTTTTAACATAGAACTAACGTTGCATTTATATAACAAATCAAAGCCACTTGATCTTTAAGTGGGCACCATCAGAAAATAGCATGCTTCCGCCATCTTGGCAGTGGCAAAAGACGGCTTCACTTCTGCTGGCAAGGCATTGATGGAGCTTCCACTCCAGCAATTTTTCTTTAATCCTCCTTGGAGAGCGTATGGAAAGCTGCGCGCCAATGCGAAGGGGACCCCGTTGCTGGCTCTGCTTAAATGAGCTATAAAGAGATGCGTTATGTGTCTGGCCTCACTCGTACGCATGATCACGGAGCTCGTGTATTAGAGATAACACCCTGGCTTGGCGCCTGAACGACTGAGTGGAAATTTCTCGTGTGTGTGCGTGTTTTGTTCTTACTTTAAAATACGAAGCATTTCTTAGCGAACTTCGGCGACTTCGAGCATATCTATCTATCTATCTATCTATCTATCTATCTATCTATCTATCTATCTATTTAGCCGCTTACGTTTGGGTGCTCTCATGGTCACCCTCTTAACTTGGCGTGAACCAAAATTAGCATGGGAGGGTCAGATGGTTTGACGAATATGACGCGCTGGACAAGACGTGGATAATGTCACAATCTCGTCGCGCACGTCGTCTCAAACATTTCCCGCCAGACAGTGGCACATACCCAGGGGCGGGTATGTGCCGCTGGATGCGGGTATGTGCCGCAGGCGATTGTCACTTTGTATCGACCCAGGAACGACGAGAACACACATGGAAAATATAACGTGTGATGCGTTAAGAAATGCCAGACTTCGGTATAGCGTAGATCCGACGAATGCAGAGAATACATTTCAGGGTCCCAGCTGGAATCGAACCCAAGTATTCTGCGTGGCAATGAAGTATTTTACCACAGAGCTATATGCCAGGTCGCAGAATCACTTTTCGAATAGACGCTGATCAACGTGAAACGCCAATAGTGGCGGCAGTGCTGCCTACCCAATTTTAAAAACATTACAAATGTAATGATACAGTCTTCGATACAGCCGTCGCGTCGGTTTAACGTCAGTTCTGGTTAGTTGCCACGCGCTGAAGTTTATTTGTGCAGCAGTGTCCAGGGCCAGCATCTTCGCGAGCATCAGCGCTTCATATCAGCTTCTGGTGTTGCTAATACAAATGTTTCAGTTGGCACCGTTGCGCTAGTGCCAACAACTGGTTATATAAACATTTGCAACTCTTCAGCATATGTCCGTGCGTGAAACATTTGTACGTATATTTAGCGGGCACCGTTGCGCTAGTGCCAACAACTGGTTATATAAACATTTGCAACTCTTCAGCATATGTCCGTGCGTGAAACATTTGTACGTATATTTAGCGTCATTTCGTGGCGTGTCGCTCAATAAAAAAATTGGAACATGATCACCATCCCTCCACATGCTTCGCATAACGTCGATTCCCAAGTATGTGGGATCTGCCGAATTTTTTAGTCTCTCTTCCTTTGAAAAACCTATGCACCAACCTGACTACAGAGTAGCATACCAGATCCTAGCATCTGGTTAACCTTCCTGCCTCCTCCCTTTCTTTGTTTCTCTTTCCATAACGTAGCGCGAAGTGCTTATATATGGGACCTGGTGGTGACGAAGAACAAGGCTGTCGCAAGGCTTGGGGAAAGTGGAACTCTCTGTCTGGTGTACTTGCAGCCGGAAACTGAAAAGCCAAGTTACGCTCAGATAATTCTTATCATACACTGACAGCGGCGACAACAGTCGATGGCCGTCGAGTAATCTAATCAGCACTACAGCGCGTCGAAATTTATACCTGTCACATTGAAAGTTCAAGCGTTATCGTAGGTCACCGGGTCAGTTTCAGAATAAATCTCTACTGTTCCCGTAACGTGCTCAAGGTTATTAGAAGACTAAAGTTATCTAGTAACATCCCAGACATGCGGTCATGATTTGCGCAAGATTAATGGTTGTACGTGTAACGGGCCGGTTACGTAAAGAAGAGCGCAGAAATGGTAGAGAAAGAAAGGTAGGGGGGTTAACCATTCCAGGGATAACTGCTTTGTTACCCTACACGTGGGAACGGGATGGGGAGATTGAAAGAGAGAAGAGAGGATTTTCAATTGCGCGTGCGTATATGGTGTACACGCATGCAGACGCACACATGCAGTAAATCGCCTAAAGGGTGGCTCATAGTGACGCCATGATGGCGCCTAAAGTTTCGGTGACCTGCTGTGACGTTGTGATGATCATAGGGTGTCGTCGTCGCATGACGATGCTGTTAGCTTCATTAGTGTTGACGACGGTGACGGTTACTTATCCCATTTGATGAGGCATCTAGGGAGACCTCAATTTGCCAATCACCCATTTCAGCAAGATTTATTGATTGATTTGTGGGGTTTAACGTCCCAAAATAACCATTTGATTATGAGAGACGCCGTAGTGGAGGGCTCCGGAAATTTTGACCACCTGGGGTTCTTTAACGTGCACCCAAATCTGAGTACACGGGCCTACAACATTTCCGCCTCCATCGGAAAGCAGGATTGTATGAACGTTTTAGCCACAGGTTCAAATGTAGGACGAGTATTTAATTTTCTTTATCCGCGAAATTCTTCTTCCTGAAATGCCGACATCGATATCATTTGCAGCTTCGTGATAGTAATGTGCAGATCGCAGGTGTATTTGTGTTTTTCGTGAACCATTCCGGGATTACATTCAGCTAGTTTGCAAGTTGCCGTACAAGTCACGATAACGTAAACGTTCACGTGTGCAAGCCATACGTTAAAGGTTGCCACCGGGCCTGTAGTATTGGTGCTGCACAAGCCTACCGAGAAGTATCAAATGCCGCACGCCACTTCGAAGAAGGAACACACGATCAAGAAGGAAAAAAAGAAACCTTGGGAACGATCGAAACAATGGCTCGCACAAATGCTTCCCCCTGTCTGTCGGAGTTCGTAGGGGGGCGTTCACGTCGAGATCGGTGCAGACCGGAAGTCAGTCGAGAACGCCTCGACGGAAAGAGCCCGTACGCCACCGCCGCCCCTGGAGCCCCTGGACGGACAATGGGCAGATATGCGCATGGTTAGGAAGTTGGCGCGACTGCGCAAGGCAGGGTTATTTGTAGGGCCACGAGTGTGCACCGTTTGAGAGCTGCAGCTGTTATAAGCACTGGTCCGTGATGATCGCCCGTTATGCGTTTACACGGCTGCTGACGTCGGACTCGACCTTCTTGAGGCCCCAGGAAGCGGGCGTGTGGGAGCTGCGCATTTCGTTCCTCAAGTGTAGCGTGCAAGAAGTGGAGCCCTGTGGCACTAAGCAGGAGACAAGTCTCAGGTACTTCGAGAGTGTACTGTCTGCATCAAATGAAACTCGAACAGCAGCAAGCATTCGCGATGGTTACAGTGCGCGCCATCCCCTTATGGCTGTGGACAGGCACAGATATATGCGCAGAGCTGCCGAACAGCCTGCGCGCGCCTGTCAATCCATGGTGACAACCCGGACGGCGCGCACTATACATCGCGAAGGCGTGCCGCTGTTCAAGTTTCCTTTGACGTATATAGTATGTCACTAATGAATGAAAGCATGTCCCTAATGAATGAGCGGGGTCCTAATGTATTGTCCTTAGGCGACTCGAAGCCGACTTGAATTGTTCCTGCTCTTAACCTGGCTTTGCAGGCTTCCTTCGTGATCGGTGCATCTATAGGATCAAGCGACGATGTCATGTTATGACGTAACCTTGTGACGTGACCTTATGACGACGTTATACGGTGACGTCACCAAATGTTGACCACAGCGCCGCAGACAGTCATTTTTCACGTATGGTCAGGCATCTAAGGATTTCGCTTTAAAGGATTAGGCTGTTAGTCACAGTATAGGTCGGCAAATTCACTCGAGTCGACTCTCTGCCTAAGGAAGAGCCGTGAGTCTGAGTGGGTCCAAACGAGCGATATTTGGGCGAGTTCGATATTGAGTTAGTCCAGTTGAGAAAAAAGTAATTAGAAAGTCTGAGTACGAGTGAGTCCAGTTGAGGAAAAATTTGGTCCCACTAGGCCCGAATAAGTCCGAAGGGCAAAATGTAAAGTGATTGAGCTCTACATTTCTTACCGGCATATGGAAGTCACCGATAGACCACGCCTCCTTCATATGTCATTTTTGTAAGCGTTTCCGTGTCGGCCATCGAATATGTCTCTCCAAGAAAGAAGAAATGGTAGAGAAGAAAAAGCAGGTTCGCTAACCAGTTCAGGATAACTTTATCCAGGATAGCACCAAGTAACCAATTCACAAGTACTGCCAAGTTGAATAGAAAGGTCGAAAAGTCATGCTTCTCATGCCCAGTAGTATGGTATCAATTATAACGGCTTGTTATCAAATAATCTCGAACGAAGGCTGAGTTGGTGTTTCTGATAGCTGTGAAAAGCAGATAATGTGTTCATGACTTTTTTTATAGGTTAAACGCAGCCATTAAGGATATGACGCTATTTTACTTGCTTAGGTTTGAGTTTGAAATGATATTACAATTAGCCCCCTAAGTGAATATAACCAATTAACTTACACAATGTTTCTTTAAATTTAAATGTACTGCTGTTCAATATATATATATATATATATATATATATATATATATATATATATATATATATATATATATATATATATATATATATATATATATATATATATATATATATATATATATATATGCAAGAACAGTAAGAGGTAAAGAGGTAACAGAAAGGACACTGAAATAATCAAGTTCAAGCAGAGAAATTTAACATAAGTATATTGGTGAAAGCTCATTTTCAACCACCGGTACAATTAAACAAGTACCAACAGGGCAGCAGAGGTGTATCTCAATACATGAATAAATACCATCGCCAAAAGCTGACAACTACATAGCTGCGGAGATTATCATTCAGCGTGTTTTCCTTGACACGGCACCTGTAATAAACGCACGTGATCATCACTGAGAATGTCAAACCTCAGTAATCTCTCCGATTTTTGCCCTGTGTTCCCCGAAGCAAGCGACATTTCCCACGCATTATAATTCGACGATTGAATAAAATACAGCCCTTCGATGTCAGCTCGCATCATCTGTGAAAGTACCACTGCACAGTTATGGCTTAAAAACAGCGTACCCGTATAAAAGGGGGGATATAACTTAATTGACTGCGTATCCGTTAGCGATGCATGAGTCAGGCAGAACCGCATGCATGGCTTCGCCAGCAGCAAGTTAATTTTAGACAGGCGCGCCTATTTGAAGCGAATGCCCATTGGGCAAGTCGAACACGGCCCGTTATTGCAGTCATACGTACCAAATAAACTAAAACTGTAATGCTGCTGTAGTAATAGGCAGCCACGCGATGTGCAAACATCAGCGCCATGGAAATGCTTTGTAAAGTTAGTCCTGCAGTGTGTTCTTGGCATAGTTAGCGTGTTTGCATCAGTAACGCTTAGCATTCGTGGAACCTTCCATGATTGAACGTCGCCTGCGTATTTGCAAGTCGTATACAGTATTCCCGCATTCCTTCCTCAAGTTTTGTAAGTGCTGCCTAGTGCAAACCGCACCGAATGACCAAGAACCATCGAGATAATCGTGGAACCTGCCGATGCGATTATACGCACAACGCGAACATAGCAGTTTCTTCTAGAACTTGCGTGGCATCCAGCTAACGCGCCGGAATATCAGACCGCACATGTATAAATGCCGACGCGCTTCACCGCTTGCCAGGTTATCGACTGCCGAAGCTCTTGTGCACCAACATCAGTGTACAAGTTGCAATACTTGCTGTAATTTCACTTTGGGTTACGCGCACGCAAGTTCGGCCGAATAAAGAGCTTCACCTTGAAAAAGCCTAGTGCTGTCATTGTCAATGTCGCTACCACCTGACAGTATACGGCAATAAGAAGACAGTAGGGTAAAAACGGTGCCGTGAACTTCCGCATTTCGTCATCCGCTAAGCTAAAGCAGTAAATATTCAGAACAAGTAGCCTCTTCACTAATGCAAATGCACTGCTGCCCCTGCCATCAGACGAAGTACCAAAAGGTATAAGAACAGCTACGATTCGGTCCGCCGAGCAAGTACATTTTCTAAATCATTGTGATATGGCTGGAAGAACCAAAATGAATGTTCTACTAACGATTCAAGAAGAGCAGACAGCACTGCACCGATATTTGTACGAAGTGCTTTGTGTAGTTTGTACCGGTATGGTGTTCAGACGGAGACAATGGTGAGCGTAGCGATGAGGCCGCCGTGCAGTACACCGTCCGACCCCGTGTCGTGCCGGTCGGCGACCGATGGGCAGAACAAAAGAGTCCTCGAGCAAAGCGCCACTGCCATTGTGTGCCACGCAGGGCCGCTACGGTTTTGCCTCCATAAAGGGGTTCGGCCGACACGGCCGCATTGATGGCGGGAAGCAAATAGGGGGGGGGGGGGGAGCACAGCGCGTGACCATCGTTGCTTCAGGAGCGTTGACTCTGTGCACTCACTTGTGGGCCTCGTGCAATACTACTGCATTCATTGCATCGACTGGTTATCTGAGCGTTGATAGGGAGAATACAGTTCATTCATTCGTTCAATTGATCGGTCGGTCTGGTGCTTCCGTAGGAGGGCTACATGTACACCCACAGGTAAGCAAATATGAGCACACAAATACAAAAACAATGACGCATATACACAAATAAGAATAATCCAGATTTGTACTTACAAACTCGCTAATACAACTGCAACAAATAAAGCAAGTGAAAACTCAACAACGGTGAAATAAAGGCTAATCGTATTTTCCAACTGCATGTCAAACAAATCTAGGAGCATATACAGGATCTTGTTCCCAATGTGGTTGTAGGATTACGAGACGTAAACACCCACACACAACGTATATAATTAAATTTTTGAGGTGGCAGTGTGCGGGGGAGGGGGCATTCATTTATATCGGCGTGAGTAAAGCATCCAGTTGTACTGTCACATTTCCAACTTAAGCTGAGCTATACTGTTAAGAATAACGCTTGACGTCCCACTACAAACATTAGCCCATATTGAAAAATCGATAATGAAGTATTGATACATAGATCGCCGATTTACAATCTGCCAGTGATAGACTCTGTTTGAGTGATTTTCTAATTCGAATCAAGCTGAAGTATTTTGAGAAATACAATAACATGAGCTGCCCGAGGAAATTCCCAGCCAAGTTGAGTTCCAATACTTTATACATAGGAGACATTTTTTTCTGCCTATAAAGTATATTTTAAAAGGCTATCCCGCAGTGCTAGAAATAGTTGTACCGCATTTGAAGCTGCAATTCGGAAATTCACTATCGAAAAGAATGGCAAACTTTTCTTAAATTTTTTTAAAGCAATGCCCTTAGCAATGCTAATTCGACAACCTGGTCTAATTTCTGTTTCCTCTATGTTGAAAGTATTTGTTGATCTCATGAGCGCTCACGGAAAAGTACAGATATAATAATGCATGCCCGCAACACATCACTAAAGCAGAAATGCAGACTTCGTGCACGCCAAACCTAAAGCCCACGGTCGAACAAAAAAAAAATAAAAAAAGAAAGGCATCGAGCACTACAGCGTAGTGACACGCAGCGATGTTTGAACCTTCGCCTGCCGCGAAAAAGTTTGGAATTCCGCATGCTGCCAGTTTGTTTAGGCGCACACAATCTGCGCGACCAAGGGGCGCACCTGCGTGCCGTGTATGCGCACGTATACATAACTAAGTATACGCTCCCGCATCGCCAAGGCGAACGCATTCCGGCGCCCTTCGCCCCGAACCGAAAGCAAACAGCCTTCGCTCGGGACGCTGTGGTTGCTGCTCTGTACAGGTGTGAGCCGAGAGTTTTCGCGAACCACAAGGTAAATCCAATGAGGGGGCTCTGGGAGCGGCGTCGTTCACTCGGTTCGATGCCGAATGTGTTTATTTAGCGGCGCCTCCTCGACGAAACCTTTTAAGCGAGCCTAGAGTGGCATCCAGCCAAGCGTCCTTTGAAAGAGTGAAGGCTTGTTCAACACCCACGTCTAGCTGGCACCGGTCTCGCGACGAAGTCAGTCCGGGAGTGGTCCCAAAGGGTCGCATACGGCTGGTTTGGCTCAGTCGCTAGCTACTCGATTTTCGAGTCGAGCGACTGCAGTGGCGAACCTCCGAACCAATCAGATGCGCAGGAACGGAACGTCAGCGTACCTTTCGGGGCAATGTCAATGAGAGCGTCCGTGAATTCTGTGTCGCGACGGGTATGAATCGTGCACGCAGGTGTAAACATCAGTCAGCTTGAATCGCTCTTTGGTAGCCGGTCGCAAATGGTAGCGCGACCGATTTTAGTCGAAGTTGGGAATGAGCATCGTGCCTCTCGCTGCAGGGACCTCCTGGAAGGTATACCTTCCAGGAGGTCCCTGCAGGAGGTCCCGTGAACCTATAGGTTCTGGTAAGGGAATGCAGTGGCTGCTACAGTATAGTGCAGAGTCTAATGCAAGAAACAGTAACGGAACCACGCACGCCAACGCGAAAGCTCAAGTAGTCAAGGTGCTGGGCTGCAGATCCGAAAGGCCCTGATTGGATACCGTCAGCTGCGGCACCTTGTTGGATAGATGCGAATCGCTGGATGTCCCAGTGCTATGGCGATGTCAGTGAAAGTTGGAGGGTCCTCTTCAGATACGGGCAACCCTTTTCTTTTTTTTCCTCATTGTAACCACTTCTCCGAAGGATGCCTGGGTGGTAGAAAATTTCCTGAACCCTTCACTACGGTGTCTGCATTAATCTGAGCCGCTTTGGGACTCTAAACCCCACAAGCGAATGACCTGGACTCTCTCGCTCGTCCGCAGACTGCGCCGTTCTAGTGGATAAGTGTTACGAGAGTCATTTGGCTTTCAGCCGCTACTTGTTACACGAACTTACGATGGGAAACGTACAAGGCACTGGGAACTTGCTCAAGAAACCTATAACAGAAAACGATGAAAATGACGGTGGCAAGAGAAGCATGTCAATCAGACGATGTGCGTAAGTCGGGCTCAAATAAGCAAACACTGAAGCTCGGTTCTTTGTTGACAAACGCGTCCACGATGACAGAATAAGAATAAAACAACAAAGACGAAGAGACAAAAAAAAAGAAAGTGGTAATTGTTTGCCGTATACGTTGTTCTATAAGCACCGGAAGGAAGATGTGCTCGCTTGAGCATCTGTGTGTTTTTTTTAAGCGATTGCGCTCACCTAAAACAGTGTCACAGCCTTTTACTTTGTTTTTATTTCTGTAAAGACTGAGTTTCAACGTGCACGCCCACCTCCAGACGTTCACTTTCACGTCACCCTCAACCGCGATCATCGAGTGTTGAACAATCGCTTGGTCAACACTGTATGCAACACTCCCAGCCGAGACCTGTGCAGCTGAAGGGAGGGGTGGAGTTAGACGGAAAGGTCTCGGCGTTTGACAGCGTGATAAAGAGAACGTGGCGCGGCTTAACCAAGCACACACCCATCTTACTCCCCATTTATTCAGCTTGGTACGCAGACCACGAAGCTTTCGCCCAGCTCACACATCCAGCTAGGCCGAGGAGGGGGGGGGGGGTGACAGCGAGCCTATAGGGCGTCACCGCCACATAGGCTCTGAAGAGCTGTCGGGAACTGTTACGAAGGTGCAAGGCTAACACTATACTGTCGGTGTATCCAGCTCCATTGTTTCGTTTATCTTCAATCCCACGGATGAAAAGGCTTACACAAAGCCCCTCTCTTTGTTTTGGCTCCTCTCAATCTTGAATCTGTCAGCTTCAATGAGCCATATTTTCTCTCGTGGTTTGTCGAGGCATGGAGCTACAGTGGTACGACGTCGTTATACAATGTTGGTTGAAAAGCATTGCGGTTCGGAATGTGAGGTAACAGTTTCGACTTTCAACCTCAACTACGGAACAGAAGTGACAAAATGATCACGTACTGTGCTTTTTGGCGCAAGTTGTGCTCCTGTACGAAACATCAATGTGGATGGTCCTCTACCAAACACCAATTCGATGTCATCCACTACAAGTGGCCTCGCAACCAAATGTACAGTCCTCAGTTCTAAAATACCTAAAACATTGGAAAAATAACAATAACCTGATGCTACGTCGCAGGCGGGCTTCGTCGCGATGACAACTGACTTTCACGCTTCCTCTCTGCCTATGCCTTTTTTAAATGACCATTCGAGAGCTCACAGGGGCACGTATGCCTTTTTCTAGGGCGATTCGAAGGCGAGATTAATCATCGTTTTTTTTTTCACGGCCTAATTTCCTGCTGCCCCCCCCCCCTCCTCCCTGAAAGTTTTCCGCGCCTGGGGTGTCTCCAGGATGGCAGCATTGCAACCTTTCTACCCCTCACCTGAGTTTGCATTGCCTCCGTGATCAGCCTTCCTTTGACGAAAGCGGTGACGTCATGATTAACAAGCTTTGGTGATCTGTGACGTCATGGTGACGTCATCGCGTAGTGATTCTTTTCATGAGTCGTATTGACGTCACCGATGGTCAATGTCCGCGTTTGATGGGCACCCAAGGCTTGCGTCGCAATAAGCAGACCATCGAGAAGTGCAGCTTTCGCAAATGCACTACACAGAGCACAATACCAGTCACACCGACGGAAATGAACACGCCTATACCTCAAGGGCTTCGGAAGGGCGAACTCCCAAGAGTTTACTCGGATGTGAAGAGGCGTTCAACCTGCAATTAGCGTCTGTTACGCCACGCGGTCGGGTAAACATTACTTTCGAGGCGATATTGAGCCAGAAATATGAACGATAACAGCGGTTGCAAAACAAAGACGTCCCGTCGTTCTCGGTACTTCCGAGCGAATGCGCACAATGAAGGGTGTCTTCGGAATGAGCCCTTCCACAACTTCGTCGTCGTCGCCAACGGCGGCGTCCGTCACGCCCGCCTGAGGTCGCCAAGAACAAGGAGAAGGAACAAAAGGTTTTCGTGCCCCTGTGCGTCCTCGGCTCCGTATGAATAACGACCCGACCGGGACGCATTCACCGTTCCGTTCTTTGTCATGCAGAGCGATCAATTTCGTCGCTGCTGCCGCCGCCATCGCACAACGGTGCTGTAGTGTAGTGGACCTCGGTCCCGTCTCGGAAGCTGCGTTGGGCTTGTAAGACGCGGCGGCGCTCGCGTCAGCGACGAATACACGCACGGCGATGTCGTCAAGCATCGGCGTCTGAAGGCCGCCGGCCGGACGTTATACTGTGAACCGGAACGTTCGACGGGGGGTCGGGAGGCACAATGGAGGCGATCCGTTGAACGAGCCTCTAGAGGTCAAACGTAATAAACGCTCGTGCATTTCAAGCAAGCACGTACGCACACAGAATGTGTGTATGTGAGCCAGTTTGTATGCATGTGTGCTTAGTACAATGTGAAGGGAACGCGTTGGGGCGCGTTCGTACGTACGGCGTTACACACATCAGGTTAAGAGCTGCTTCGCATTTAAAGAGAGAGAGAGAGAGAGAGAGAGAGAGAGAAACGTCTTTATTCACAAAAGCATGGAGAAGGGGGAGTGGGAAGAACCCCTAATCCGGGGTCTCTAGGACGACTCCAGCGACGAGTCGGGCCCGCTGTATCAGAGCTCGGAGGACCTCGGGAGGTCCATCGCGGAGAGCATACTGATTTCTCGCTTCGGCAAAAGAACGTTGCGTTGGAAGGCGCATATTTTCGCAGTGAGGACAAATACGTAGAGGCTGTCATCGCTTAACGTAATTCCGTTAGGTAATGCAGTATGAAGCCGGTAAATACACAGGGTGTAGTACATATGGGTTTTAACATGTGCCGGCACCCACTGCCCAATGTTCCTTACCATTCAAAGTGATAGTGATGTCCAAGCTCAGCTGGTAACAGCGGTGCCATGCAGAAGTGCCTGATGGGGACAGCATATGGCTCTCCTATAGCATAGTGCTCTAATTGTTCCCAACACAAACACTAATTGCGGCGTCGGCTTCGGTAATAATAATTATGAGCGAAAAAACAGAGAAATATGCACATAAGGTAACGAACTTGAAAATCTTCGACTTACCCAGGTCATCTGCGTTGCACGCAGGGGTTCTTCTATAAAGCCACGGTGCCATTGATCGAATATGCTACAAAAAAAAAAGAAACACTATATGAATGTCGTGTAGGGGAAGGAGTCTCAACGCATGTATGCAATACTACTTAGTAGAAGAATATTACGTGTAATGGGTGGGCCAGCTATTGCATAGCAGTGAGAGCATTCAGACATATTTATTTATAATTAGCTGCCAAAGCAATAACGAAGTGAGCAGCTGTACGGAAGCGTAGTAGGGCCTTCACTGATTCGGAAAAGGGAGAATGAAGACGTATTACATAATCCTCTCTATACTCTAGAAGACAAACCTAAAGCGTCCACCAAGTTGTTTGTATCTTCCTTACCAGGGCGGTCCTTAAATCACTGTAACTTTTCACCTGTTGTGGCGAACGTAACAGGCAATAACGCTGCCGCATAGTTTCTGTGGAGAGTTTCATAAAGCAGTTATCGCTTGCCCAACAATCAACAAGGCAGCTAACTCTCTGCCTTTTTTTTTAACTCATGGTGTACGTGACGTGGTTATTTGACTGGCCTGGCTTGTTATCCCGAAATGACAGAGGCGTAATGAGAGAGACCATGTGCATCTAGGCCAACTCAGAATTTCTTGTACTGCGAACCTTCTTTTACTGCGTGCCATTTTAGTCAGAAATGTGGTTGCAGTATCTCGGAATCAAAACAACGACCTCGCAGCATGGTACAAAGAGACAGCCATGTACAGTGTGGGCCTACAGGAAGTGCATACAACACTAGGTAATGGGAATGACAGAGAGCTTCCTTGCGTGCCTTCTGTGCCACAGCAGCGAGCTTTGCATGGGGCGGCGCCGGTTCTCTGCGCCAACAAAACGACCGGTATCGGGTAGCTTCCTGTCCATTCGTCGTGCGGCCGTAGAGACAACGCTAGTCGTGACTTCAATGAAGGATGCGTTGCTCGTCACCAGAGACATGCTGAGCGTAGGCTCTCACAGAGGTGGTGGCAGCGTCGGACCCCGCACAAGCCACGGGCACTCAAGCCTGACAGGGTTTGTATGCCAGGCGCATGACAAAAACTTGACATAAGTGTAGCCCTGTGCCATCCGGACGCACTTTTCGCATCAAATTAAACAAACAAAAATGTTACGAAGAAAATCTGGCATTAGGGCCCACACCTGCAATGGGAAATCAAATTACATTGGCCTCGGTGACATATCCTGTAGTTTACTGAAGAAAGAACCAAGTTTTTTTTTTTTGCAGCATTATTTCCTATCATTCCGGCTTAGAGTCTGCAGCTTACTTGCCGTAGTCAAGTAAGTCCATCAAAAGGATTAGAGCTTAAAAAAAGCATGGCTGATCCCTCTATGTAGAAATCGGTATAACACGAAAGTGAACGTGTCCATGAGTGTTTTTTTTTTTTTTGAGTCCACAGTCTGAGTGTCTTCCCAGATTACGCATCGAGTCCAATCATCCTTCCTAGCCATCATCATTTGGATCCCACCATCCGTTATTCCCCGTGAAAATAATAATACATGTATAGGCACCACTTCATTTTCCTACATTCGTGCCCTATCGCATTACATTCCTGCCCTGCCGCTTCGTGTGAGTGCACCAGCCCACGTCGTTCATTACTCTCCTGTAGTACATGTATTTCGTGCAGTCAGGTGACGTACGACGTTCGCGCAACAATGAAGAAATATTGTCTTTGCACGGTGACGTATACCTGGATTAAAGTATTAAAGTAGCATACCGCAGGGACAAGCCATGTGCATCGTTTGCGAAGAGATAGTGGTCCTCGGATCCCCATGAAATATCTACCTGCTCTGCAGCATGCCGAGCTGCCCATTCTAATAATGACTCTTGGGATTTTAAGCCCCAAAAACTACCGTATGATTATGCGAAGGGCCGTAGTGGAAGGATCCGTAAATTTTGACCCTCCGCAGGGGCTCCCCCTGTAGCATTTCGCTTCCATCAAAGTGCAAACTCCGTGGTCGGGATTCGATCCCGCGACCTGCGGGTGAGCAGGTCTTGAAACGTGTCGCCATGCGTTATAAGACAAGCCATAATTCTAGCGGTTTTAAAAAAACGCTTTTGTGAACTGCTTCATCAAATGCGCCAGAAACGCACTGTGGCCGCTCCAAACTTACCGTTCTGAAGTGCATTTTGCCATTCAAATTTACTCCAACGCTTCGTATTAACGCGCGTTTAAGAGCGAATCGCATCACATAGTAATTTCGACGTATTGCATAAGGTAATTCTACTTAGTCAAGGTATTTCACTGTGCTCTATAACAGACCATGTCCCCGGTGATGTTCGGTGAACGCCCACTCCGTTTCCTTCAGAACATTTACGCAAGCATATTACCATTCATGCGTGATCATACGGACCAATTATACCCCCAACATTATTGACCATTGGGTGCCCTATATCTCGAATTAGTAACTCAATAAAGTCAGGATGCTTCCCATTATTATCACTGCATGTGCATCTTCCTGGCCATGTGTTAAGCGATCCAATTTCGTTCCCTCCTGCACGCATAACGACTGGGTGGTTGAAGCCATTCACTATTAACCAACAACATCAGTTGTGCCTCATTCTGCTGCATTAAGCATTTACATCTTGATTTGATAATTCTATTTAGCCCTGCTACCTCTTTTTGCTATTGTTATGTATGTAGTGATGTCAGTATTGTTGTTGGACTCGATTGTTCTCCTTTGATATACCAAAGGAAAACGCGACGCACTCACAAGTATCGGCTCCAACAACCTTCAACAGCAATGTCTAAAAGACGGGCC
Source organism: Rhipicephalus microplus (assembly GCF_013339725.1). Lineage (NCBI taxonomy): Eukaryota > Metazoa > Arthropoda > Arachnida > Ixodida > Ixodidae > Rhipicephalus > Rhipicephalus microplus. Next base: position 154,865,201 of record NC_051171.1, on the reverse strand, counting down.
ACGAAAAACAGAAAAGTTTGAAAAGAAAAAGAAACAGGACAAATACAAGAAAAGATCTTCGAACGATTGACTAAGCTGACATCGCTGATGCGTATACATACATCTACTGTCTCGAACATCGAAGCACGATATCCGAGAGTACCTGCTGACGCCCTGTATGTATTGACGTACGCTATTCATCAACGTCCACTGAACCAGCCTCTATGCCAGGAACGAATAATGCATCTGTATCGTATAATCATTCCGGTTGCTTATTCGGTGATCAATAGCCACGTTCCACGCATTGGTCATCAATTTAAACCGAGCGACCAGCGGAGCTTGTCGATTAATCACAAAACCAATGACGAAAAAAAAAAGATTGCAGAAATACTAATCGTGCTCACTAATGAAACTTCATGTTCAACAGCAATTACTAAAACCGCCGTCTTTGCCGAAGTCCGACATATGATATGACGATGGAAGTTACTGGCTATACTTCATTTATTCCTGATGTTTGATTAGTCCCTCACTAGATTCACGTGATTTGATTCTATAGTGAAAAAAAAGGGACCAATTATAAGTGGCCAATGGCTCCGCAAGCTTCAGTGAATTTTCGCCACCAGTTTCTGTTCGCGAGTCATGCTTGTAGAGAAAGCAAAAATGCAGGAAATTAATTAAAGGGAGAGTGGTCAACTAGACTGAGAGTCTGTTCATCCATGGAACTTGCCATACACGTGGGGGCGAGAATTAAAGAAGAGAGAGAGAAGGCGTGAGCGTACAGCAGCGTGCTTGATTGTACTCGTCGATGCTGCATGGTTGCCATATATGAACTCTATCGCGTGTATGCGCATTTATGCTTTTTTCATGTTGTCTACGTAGATACATGTGTCCTGTAAGTCGTAAAGGAATATGTAAATGAAGTTGTAAAGGAACCTTAAGAGACAAGAAGAGGGAAGAGTGGATCAGGGAACAAACCGGGGCTAAAGATATCATAATTGAAATCAAGAAGAAGAAATGGACATTCGCCGGGTAGTAGCAGGTAGGCATGGACAACTGCTGGTCTTTAATAATGGATTCCCAGAGAAGGCAAACGCACGAAGGGGAGACAGAAAGTTAGATGGGCCGATGGGGTTAAACAGTTCGCAGGGATAGCGTGGCAACGGAAAGCACATGACCGGGTTGATTGGCAGATTATGGGGGAGGCCTTTTCCCTGCAGTGGGCGTAGGCAGGCTGATGATGATGATGATGATGATGATGATGATGATAATGATGATGATCAAATAAACACTGGTGGGTATTTTGGTACCATGCATATGTCCTCTTCTCATCCCGTCTTTCGCGCTGTTTTACTCTTCGTCTGCCACGAGCGTATAGATCGTATAGATTTATTTATTTATTTATTTATTTATTTATTTGATTGAAAAGGAAGAAATTGAGAAAAACATCTCGAACAATGGCAATCGCACCCTTAACGGACACAAAGCAAAAATAACACTCTCTCGCCTGACTTTATTTACTTCATCGCAGCTATACTTGCTACTAATCTCGTGTACTACATGCCAGCGGGGCTCTGTAAAAGGAATAGCATACAAAGAATTCCTATTGACCAGCTTTTTGAATGGCCCAAGCGTTGTACGGCTGTTTCGGATACGTGTTTACTCGCAGTTATGTACAAAGTAGCACCTTGAACAGGGGCAACGATATCGTGGAGGTGCCAGTGCAGACAAAACCACTTGGATGTTTAAAAGTGGGCGTCCGTCACACACGGAATTCCACTCGCCACAATGTTGTCGCCATGTGCCTCACGCTCCCAGAATTCAATATAAAGCCTGGCACTGACCGCGCTCACACGGGATTGTCACACGGCACAGTTCCTGCAGTATTACTTTTCGTTCATAAGGAGGCAAGTGATTTCCACACTTACATACTGTGATGCTTGAGGACTTGCGACAAGGCTGGTTCTTGACGGTCGCTGTTATCCAGAAGCGCGTGGACCACAGCCCTCCGACTACAATGTGTGTATTTAGGAAAAGAGGATAACGATTTGGATTATTGTTACTCTTTCTATGCACACGTCAAATAACTCACGGCCCTCAGTTCCCAGCAGCCGCGAAGCAACTGACCATGGCGGCGGTCAGATCTGCAACGCAGCAGAGGGTGCTAAGAATCTCTGGACTACAGGCCGCCTTAGGAACCTGAACTTGGCAACGTTTAACGCTAGAACCTTATCTAGTGAAGGAAGTCTAGCTGTACTATTCGAGGAGCTAGAGGGTGTTAAATGGGATATAATAGGGCTCAGTGAGGTTAGGAGGACAGATGAGGCCTATACTGTGGTACAGAATGGGCACGTCCTTTGCTATCGGGGCTTGGCAGACAGAAGAGAACTGGGAGTGGGGTTCCTAATTCACAGAAACATAGCTGGCAACATAGAGGAATACTATAGCATTAATGAAAGAGTGGTAGGTATTGTAATTAAACTGAATAAAAGATACAAGATGAAGGTAGTACAGGCTTACGCGCCTACATCCAGCCATGATGACGCTTCTATATACTATGGGAGAGCATATAGCCGTCCCCATGGTCCTCACGCTTAATGAGGCCCTGCTGACAAAAATTTACCCAGCAATTCGCGGCAAGCACTGCCGATCACAGAATCGAAACCTGCAAGCGAATCGTGTGTTTAGAACGAGTGTTTATCGAGCGTGGGGAACAGGACAACCATGATACTGAAGAACGAAATGGATCAAGACGTCGGACATTGCTCGGTACGTTTCTGTTACTTGATGCGTACACCACGCATAATCATTGTCCAAAGGACTACACATCGACATAGCTTGGGCGAGCATCGCTCGCAGTGAATTGTGTTTAGAAAAAGTGGTTAACGATTTAGAGCACTTGGTACTCTACTATGGGAGAGCAGCAAGCCGTCCCTAAAAACAACACTCCTAACCATGGTTTCTACATTATCTACGAAGCGATGCAGTTGGACACCACCGACAGCTAGAGGACTCGTATACACAGGAGGTTAATAGTACGCGTACTAGGTTCCCTGTCTATAACCACGATACACAGCCGGGTTTTTCTCGGCAGAGTTATTGCTTTTAATGTTATTTCAACCAATCCCGTCTTCTTTCTGAGGAGTGGCGGCTTGGTTTGGTTGGTAGATCATGAAGATTGTTATAGCGTATGGACGACGACAAGAATACGAGCGCTTGTCTTTCACTTTTTTCGTCGTTCTGAGCCCCGTTTCATAGTCGGAGCAAGACGCTGAACCACGCACGGCAAGACGAGATCGAGAACGGCTCGAGGCTTTACCAAATAAATGAGCAAGTCTCCTACGTTGCCCGACCAAATAACTCATTCACGAAGACTCCTATAATAAACAAACTCTCTCTCGCTCTCTCCATCGTTCATGAAGACAAGATATTGTGCTAAAACATTAGTTTCACAAAAAATTGGCAGATCCCGTGTACAGTGAGAATCGATGATATGCGAAGCACGAATGACAAATGTTGATATGTCACTTTAAAATCAGCACAACGTTACGAGTTGGAGTAAATGATGCCCTAAATGACTTCCGTGTCATGATTATCACGTTTGGATGTGTCGTTTACCTTCGTCATCTATTCACGTCACGTGATACCAGATTTAGTATATGTGGAGCTATCGAAACGGCCGCAAGCACGCTATGAGCGTGGTATATTGTCATGTTCTTACATGACACACGTGTCTGGATTGTCATATTTGCACCAGTCATATACTCCGTTATCCATTGACGTCACGTAACACCAAATTTAGTTTACGTGGAGCTAGCGAAAGGGCCGCGAACGCACTATGAGTGTAGCATGCAGTCATGTTTTACATGACACTCATGTCATAATTATCATGTTTGGGCGTGCCATTTACTTTCGTCGTCCATTTACGTCACGTAATACCGAATTTGGTATATGTGGAGCTTGCAAAACGGCCAGCGAGCGCATCATGAAGGGCCCAATATACTCCAATGTAGCGTTGACGCGCGCGCACGCCGGGCACAGCGACGCTACGTTAGCAAAAAGCGAGCACTGTGTAGTCTGACGCCAGGTGCGACCAGCAGTCCGTCGGCGCGTCCTTGACGGCAACCGGCGCGAAATGCGACATGCTGCATTTCGCGCCGATACGTTACCCAGACAACAACACTACGTCAGCCCCTTTTGGTGACGGAGGGACGCCAGACACGCTGAAACGCGCATGCATCAAAGCAACGCAGCGCGGCGCGCGCCTCCGAGTGTATGGCAGGACCGGCGCCTGGCGTGGCAAATTCGGCGTGACGCGACGAAATGAACGCCAGCGAGCACGCGCACCGCGTCACGTCGCAATGTATTGGCGTCTTGACTGTGGCATGTAGTCATTTTCTCTCATGACACGCATCTCATGATCATTATGTTTGCACGAGTCACATACCTTTGTCATCCATTGGCGTCACGTAATACCAAATTCGGCATATGTGAAGCTAGCTAAACGGCCGTCGAGCTGCATCATCAGTGTGGCATGTAGTCATGTTGTTACGTGACACGCATGTCGTGATTATCATGTTTGTACGTGTCATTTACTTATGTCGTCCATTCGCGTTGCATAATACCGAGTTTGGTACGTGTGAAGCTAGCGAAACGGCCGCGAGCGCATCATGAGCGTAGTATGTAGTCATGTTTTTACATGACACGCATCTCATGTTTATCATGTTTGCAGCAGTATCCTACCTTCCTCATCCATTCAGGTCCCGTAATACCAAATTTGGTATAAATGAAGCTATCGAAACGGCCGCCAGCGCATCATGAGCGTGGCGTGTAGTCTTGTTGTTACATGACACGCATCTCATGATAATCATCTTTGCACCAGTCGCATACCTTGTACATTCATTGACGTACTGTAATACCGAAATTTGGTATATGGGACGCTAGCGAAACGGCCGCTAGCGCATCATGAGCGTGGCATGTTGTCATGTTGTTGCATGACACGCATGTCATGATTTTCATGTTAGGGTCTGTCGCTCGTGTTCGCCATGCAATCACGCCATACAATACCAGTTTTGCAACATGCCATGTGACGAAACCACCGCAAGAGCAGCAATACCATGAAATGTAAATCATGACAGTCATGACATACATGCCATGATTTTAATGTTGCGACTAGTAATTATGCTCGTTATACAGTCATGTTATGCCATACGAAGTTTAGTATCGATACTATTATCGAAGCGGCCAGGAGAGCTAATGTCATAGGCGGATAGATAGATAGATAGATAGATAGATAGATAGATAGATAGATAGATAGATAGATAGATAGATAGATAGATAGATAGATAGATAGATAGATAGATAGATAGATAGATAGATAGATAGATAGATAGATAGATAGATACGCTCAAAGTCACCGAAGTTCGCTAAGAAATGCTTCGCATTTGAAACAGCCTCCTTCTGAACTATTTCTATTCGCGTACGTTACCACACTAACGAAGCAGCCTAATGCATGCCCTGCATTCACCTTTCGTGTCCACTGCACACTGCGCGTCATTCAACGCTTATTGGCAGGCGTGTCGCAGCGTCACCTATTGCGCAGCATCTTGCAGGTCAACTAGGTCGCGACCCGACGGTCTAGGACGCACTTGCTGGCGCGACGGCCTGCCGGACTGCCGTAGCAGCCCAACGCATTCAGGACGGCGTCACCAGTCGTCCGCCGTCAGTTCCAGCAGCGAAGCAACAATGGTTTACAACCCAGTGCGTTAAAGGGTGCCTTGCTATGACCTCTATTACGCACAGGGCGTCGCCGACTGTGATTCCTTTCACGTATGACGTGGCCACCGGATTCGTTAAGTTCTTTCATCGGCGCTCAAAAGGTCCCCCTGTCTATGTTCGACGCGTTCGGTATGATCAAAGGAACCTCTATAAACCAGCCGCCAGCAGTCAACATGCAGTCGCTATGCCATTGTTTATTCAAAGTTAGCACCGTGACAGATAGACGTCTGTGTGCTTGCTCGTCAGTGAGTTGACTAGTTGCCGTAGCTATTAGTTCTTGTTTGTTTCTATGTTTTTTTTCTTTCTTTCTCACCTGCACAGGTGCAGCGAGGAACGTCTCTCAATGCTGCAAAATCAAAGGACGTTTTTATCAGCACCACGTCGGACGCTGTTAAGCCTGTGGTATCGTGTTCCGCAAACAACTTTCTTTAGGAGAAGTGCAACAAAATGTTACCTAATGTAGCCATGACAACCAATACTATAGATACGGGAGACATGTCGAAAATGGAGTCCACGGAAAGAGAACGCTATGTAGAAGAATTAGTAAACGGTTCGCGTAGCTATGAGTCAAGGCGAAAGTTGAATTGTGTTTGTTTCACCAAAGAAGTCTCGCATGGCGTTGTATACAGCCAGCACTAGTTCTAGTTTCCATCCTCCACAGGTCTCATAACCAGCTTGCACCTTGATTTGTGTAGCGATATTGCACTAACTTAATGATGTTCTCAGCATGTATGTTAGTGTAAAAGAAATCGGCACTTGCAATAGCCGTTCAATAAATGAATATATGTGCACTGCTTCGGAACTCAAGCACTATAAATGGCGTCGTAAATGTTCGTACAAGTGGCAGCGCCCATTCTTGAGTCCTTTGTTTATAACAAGGATGTGATCGATCGAAGACAAATTTCGTCGATTGCATGGATGCATTGTATTTGCAATCATTGCACTGTTGTGCAGCGCTTTCCTATGCACGTGTTTCGTTGTCATGCTCCACAATGTCTAACAGCCTGTCCCCCTATGTCTTTATTGGGAACTTCTTCCAGATTGTTTATCTGCATGCGATGAGATGCTTAGGCTACGGCGGCTGTTGCCATGTGCCGAAATATACACTGTAATGAAGAGGGTGCGACGGTGGGGGGGGGGGGGGGGCACAGTGTATTTCATTAGTTTGAAAGCGGAGCTAGGTGACGTACAGACCATAAACATAAAATGTCTTGTAACTAGATGCATCGAAGAAGACGGAAACTTGGACAGAAGGGCGATTCTTGAACAAAGGGAATTGCTGAAGCCAATGTAAAGACATGTGGTCCTTCTTCCAAGGCCGGGAAAGAGTTCAAGTTAATCGTTCCTGCTGCAACATCCACACTTCCAATCGTGCATGCATTTTGCAGGAAATGGGGTTGTATTTGGTAGCCTTTTGCATCGGGTGCGTGCCCCTCCCGAAATTTTTCTGCCTTAGACCAAAGAGCGCAAAGTGACACTTCACCACACTTTCCCGGTCGTCACTTTGGATTGATGGGCGGTCCACACCGAAATAATTTTCTGCCTACGCCAGCGCTTTTGAGGCTCTGACGCTCTACAACCACTGACATGTGTGTCACTTCCAATAATGCTGCAGGGGCTACATACATCGCTAGATTTTGTAGATTCAAGACACAGCTTAAGCTTTGAAGTGTGGCAGTTTGGGCTAGTTGGTATGTTTAGAAAAAGTTTTTAACGATTTAGAGTACGACGTACTCTACTATAGGATAGCATAAAGCCGTCCCTAAACATGAGTTCCAAGAAACGTGGAACGGTAGTTTAACCGAACCTGGAATTTCCCTACGTTTTATGTTATGACATGACGATATAGTAATAACGCGAGAGCAGAACGACGACAAAGGGAAACGAAGGAGATCCTCTCGTCTCTTTTGTGTCCCTTTGTCGTCGTTCTGCTTCGATAGTTATAGCTTGGACAACTCAAAGCTATAGCTATCGTTAAGCTTTGAGTTGTCAAATTTCGCTGCTAAGATGTTTATTTCCGAGCATACGTCCTTTATGAAATACATATGACGCGTCGGCGTACCTTCCTGGGTAATACGAAGGCTACCGAGAATAACTGCAAGATGAGGTAGACTGATGACATTCACCACAATTGAAGACTATCCAGACTGAAAGAGCTGGAACAGTTATTTTGACTGTGCTCACGGGAACGAACCTCTCACTGTGTTTTCTTTCCCCCTGGGTCTAATAGTCTTTATATCTCTCCTCGATGTAAGCGTTCCTGGTTGACCCAATTTACTTTTTTTTTGTCGTCGCTGTATCGAGTTGCTACAAAAGGACTATCACCTACCTCCCATTTTGGCACTCTTGTTCTCTCTCTCTCTCTTTTTTGTTTGTAATCCCCACTAGAGTCCTTCCCTTACTCCGCCTGCATGCACATAAGCGCAGCGAGGCGCGTCGTCCTTGCTCCCTACTCACCGCAAAAGAAGACAGAATGCAAGGAGGCATCCCGGGCTGCCAGTTATGCGATGCGCAAGAACCATGAGTCAGAGGCTGCAAATTACAGGCCACGTCCCCCCCCCCTCTTTCATCTAGCAACAATTCAACGTCTAATTTGGCGACGGTTCGGCAGCGCAACAATATCCGGGCGCTACGTGGCGCGAGTGAAAGTACATACGTAAAAGAAGAAGAGGCAGCACCCATATCGAGGTCGCTACGTACTACATCTGAGTGTATAGGCTAACGCCAGGCCGTTGTGACACGCACATGCACTTGCGCGCACCGCCGGTACGACCGTGTTTCGTGTGTACGTACACGAACATGGCGAATAGACCGTGCACGTCTAGCAACGTGGTGCACCAGGCCTCGCCAAGCGGAGCACATGATGTCGTGTTGCTGATGACGTGGACGAGTGTTGTCTTGCCTCACTCTCCTCCTGGTCCTCCTTGTGCGTTTCAAATTAGACTCGCTTCTGTGTAGTTCACCGTAGCTGGCTCTGGTCCTTGACGCTCACTTGATTCGGTCGGCTTTCTGTTTTTGTTTTTCTTTCTCGTTATTACTTTTTTAGGACGCGCATGCATCTCTGTCGTTCAAATAACTTCTCCACTGAAGACGCTTGCGGGCCCGAATGGAACCAGTACTCTGTTTTTCTTTATGTTTATCGCTTTTGTGTTGTGATCGTGACGTACAGCCGCAGCCACGTCTGTGTAGAGGGCGCAAGGAGCCGGTTTTCGCTCCGCGGGGCGAAACCTCGAGGCAGTTTCGGGCTCTGATGTGGTCAGCCTGACAGCTATAAAGGCCACACACGCTTCTGATACAGCACTTCAAAGCCCGAAACTGCCTCGAAATTTCGCTCCGCAGAGCGAAACCCGGCTCCTCGCGTGCTCTACACAGACGTGGCCACGGCTGTACACAGCTACGATGTCTTTGTCGCTGGGGCATCGTTGCGGTGCTGAGTTTTTGGGGCGCACAGTGCACATTCACCTACGCGAAGCCACGCACTTTCGCACAAGCCCGCCCGCCACGTTCAACGCTTTGTCGTTCGTTTCGTCCGCATAATTCATCCGCATGCAGGCTCATGAAAGTGCGTGCAACAAGCGGGGACTTGCATGCAGCTTCCATTATCTCTACGTCGACGACGATTCAGAAATAGTCCGACGTTCTTTCCTGTTGTGGCCGTATACTAGCCATCCTCTATAACGGCAGAATCACTTCTTTCCTTTGCGGCAGACGTAATGGCCGCTGGAACAATGCGCCACGCAGACGGCGTTATAGCCAAATAACGTAAGAATAGCCACGTTCCTTTCCGCAGGAATAAACAATGTTCCTATAGTGCGCTCGTGTCTGTTGTTTTCAGTGATTTCCTCCTTTTGCTATATTACAACAGCAGCCGTTTTATTTTTGCAGCGTATACAATAGGATAACTTGAAAGCCCGTTAAAAAAGAACAATTACACCTTCCAGTGTTCTATGCAAGATGAGCAAACTTTTTGAGACTTGCGTATGCCTTATGCACAGCCATTTCATTAGGAAATGCACGCGACAGCTCATTGCTACTATGACGTAACGCACTTTAACACTGATTCGCGGGACGTCTGCGCACCAAAATCGCCTTTTATTACGCGCCAGGCTTCCCTATTTGTTTATCTTAGTTTCATTGATTGATTATTACCACTTTCGTAGTGATAATTATCCGCAAGATCTTTTGATAATTTCATGATGTAGTCATTTAGCGCCATGTGCCATAGGCTTTCGGCCCTTTTGGAAGGAGAACATTCATCAGGTATTCTGGCAACGTGCTGACTAATTTCCAGCTTTTTTTTCTTTTTTTCCCCGATAACCACCGTTTAGTCTCGACCCATTGTCGTAGGTACAAACATTGAAGTGTGCATGGAATTCAATTAGCGACACCTTCAGCAGTTTAGCTGATACGCAGTATCTAGCTCAGAGTGACGTACATTCGAGCACCTCATAATTGTTTCGGTCTTTTCAGCGGTATCACTAACTGCCAGTGACGTCACACGTGCGCGCACAATTGACGTCATTACGATGTAGCTCAGACACCGGCTAAAATGCCGCACGCGTCCCTTATGTTGATTTGAATTATATGTGGGGTTTAACGACCCAAAACCAGCACATGATTATGAAAGACGCCGTAGTGGAGGGCTCCGGAAACTTTGACCAACTGGGGTTCTTTAACGTGCACTCAAATCGGAGCACACGCACCTACAGCATTTTTGCCTCCATCGAAAATGCAGCCGCCGCAGCCTGGATTCGATCTCACGACCTGTGGGTCAGCAGCCGAGTACCTTAGCCACTATAGATCACCGCATCGGGGCGGCGTCCCTTATAATTCCCCTAATTACGAGTCGAATGCGAATGCCATCTCTACGTATTTTTTTTTTCTTCGCACTCTCAATGGTATGGAATGAAACTCTGGGGAATAAAGCTCTGTTTGTAGGCATGAGCCAAAACGCGAAACGGCTTCTGACAAAGCCACTTCGCCAGAATCACCTCTTTCCATTGAGGACAAACAGAACTACCAAAGTTGACTTAAATCGTTAACGAAGGTACTATATAGAAGTGGCAAGCAATCAATAGTCTTCCACATATTGACTGTAATCTGTCGCAGTTGTCCAGTTATAGGTTATTCTGCTTGACTGCTCATCTGAATTCCGAGCAATCGAATCCCGGCCACGGCGTCTGTATTTCAATGGAGCAGAAGTGCTAGAGATGGGTTTGCTTAGATCATGGTGTAAGAATAATAGGTGGCTTAGATTAAAGTGCACGTTAAAGGAATTCAGGAGTTCGCCTTTTCTGAGTCTTCTACTATGGTGCATCTCGTAATCTTATCTTGCATTCACTGCGATATTCGCGAAATTCGATTTGTGAGCTCCGGAAGCATTATCACGAGTGCGACGAACATATGCCTATGTTTATTTTTCTTTCATTTATCGCTTGTGCGTGTGCGTGTGCGTGCGCGTGTGTGCGCGCGCGCGTGTGTGCGTGTGTGCGCGCGCGCGTGCGTGTGCGTGCGTGCGTGCGTGTGCGTGTGTGCGTGTGCGTGTGCGTGTGCGTGTGCGTGTGCGTGCGCGTGTGTGTGTGTGTGTGTGTGTGTGTGTGTGTGTATGTGTGTGTGTGTGTGTGTGTGTGTGTGTGTGTGTGTGTGTGTGTGATAAATTGCTCACTATCTGTCTCACCCTTTTCATTTCCTTTCGTCCTCTCCCCTCCTTCGAACCCATCTTTCATCTTCTTTTTTTTTAAAACAGACTTTCAGTACCAGCGTTGGAAGTTGCGAAGAGCCTGCCCGCTGTCGAGCCACGGCCCCCCCGTACCATTCTAGGAAACCCAGATGGATCCTATGGACAATAAGGAAAGTAAAGAACAAACACCCAGTAATACAAAATAGGGCGCGTCCACTGAAAAAAAAGAGGGGGGGGGGGGAGAGAAAACGTTGTATCCGCTCTTATCTGACTAAGACACACGCTCTTTCGCACATTTATGGGGGACGTGACTCGACAGAGCCTGCGAGTGCAACGTTTTGCCGCTTGGTTTTATCCATCCTCGACACAAGATAAGAAACGAACACGATTCTACGGAGCTTAAAGCGTCACTACAGAGGGCGAACTTTATTGCTCGGTTTTGCGAACGGCAAGTGAGAGAACACGACAAAACAAATGATGATGATGTTGATGATGATATGAGGGTTCTAATGTCCCAAAACCACCATATGATTATGAGAGATGCCGTTATTTTATCGTGGTATCACGGAAACACAAGGTCGACAAAGTTTGTGACGCAATCATGACGAGGCAAATCACCTTATAGGGCTTGTCGGCGTCTACTGCAAATTAAGTGAACCCTACTATTCGCTGCCTGTCCCCTACAAATGAACACGGCAACAGTTCACCCAGCAAATAACCGACGACGTTAGCGGACATGAAAGACTCTTCCAGACTTGCAGTAGAGAACTAAAACCAGGCATGTATGCAAGAAGAAGAACCCTGCCTTCTTCGCTCCTCTCCAGTCTTTTGTTTTTAGGGGCGAAGCTCCTAAATCCGTGGATTTGTCCATGCATGTCTGTGACCTGTTTGCAACCACCTAGTTGTATGACTCACTCAGCAAGTGGCGCTAGTGTGAGTGACAGACAGACAAGCATACGGATGAACGGACAGGCGGATGGATGGACTGACAGATGGACGGACAGGTGCTTCGCCCCGCTCATCATCATTCACTCTTTGGATATGCTGCGGTTTTTTTTCTTTAATTTTCTTACGCAGTCACGTATAAGTAGGGTGTTTTACGATTCGAAACCTCGATACGATCAAGACATGGTGTAGAGGTGTGCTCTGAATTATATTTCGACTACCGTGGTTCTTTAACGTTCACCTAAATCTTCAGTACATAGGTGTTCTTGCATTTCGTCCACCAAAGAAGTGAGAAATAGAAGTGACACAGAATCTACACCGCTATATGTGGTTGGTTAGTTGTTAGTTCGAATATGTGGTTGGCTAGTTCTTACACGTGTAAGAACTAACCAACGCACTATTCTGAGAGGTTTGGAGTTTAATTTTCATCTAGCAACTTTTGAGACCTCTCTCGAAGACTCAGAGCTGTCCTTCCAGAGAGTAAAACAAAGAAAAAATGGTTTGACGTAGTGGTAGTGTCCAATGTCTTCTCTCTTATTTTACAGGAGACTTCACGTTGTGTTCTAGTTGTTATACAGAGCTCTACAGCTGACTCAAAGGTCCCGGGAACAAATGCCGCGACCATCAGAGAGCCGGCTGCAGCGGCCGCCTTCCCACGGAGGCGAAATTCTGAAGGTCCGTGTGGTAATCCTTTTAGGGACACGTTAGACAAATCGAGGTTGCCGATATTTCTGGAGCCCTCCACTACGGCGTCCCTCATAATCATAATCATGTGGTGGTTTTGGGACACTAATCCAAATATTTATTACTTTTGCAGGAAATCCACTGACCATGGTTTGTCGACATAGTGACAAAAAAAAACTTAAAACAAAAACAAGCTGGTTGCGAAGAAAACGACAAATCAAATATTTGTCACGACAAGAAGTCAGTCAGTTCTTTCTTTCTTTATGCCCCGCCGCGGTGGTCTAGTGGCTAAGGTACTCGGCTGCTGACCCGCAGGTCGCAGGTTCGAATCCCGGCTCCGGCGGCTACATTTCCGATGGAGGCGGCAATATTGTAGGCCCGTGTGCTCAGATTTGGGTGCACGTTAAAGAATCCCAGGTGGTTGAAATTTCCGGAACCCTCCACTACCGCGTCTCTCATAATTATAAGGTGGCTTTGGGACGTTAAACCCCACATGTCAATCTTTCTTTCTTTCTTTTTTTTTCCTTCTTTCGAATCGACTTTGGCGTTACCGCAAACGGCTACGTGAGTGTGTCTCATCCACAATATCTCAAGCAAGGCACCGCCAAAGCGGCGGCTCTGTAAATACCAAAGAAAGACGAAACCCGATGTAGCAACGTCAAGAGCGCGTGCTGTGATACTCGGTAAGGCGAGACGATGATAGAACGTTTTTTTTTTCTTCCGAGTTTGTATACGATAAGGCGAGAGTCCAACGATGCCAACACTCCATGTTTGACAAGCGAGGCACTGGGTCCCCTCGAGTACATTGAATAAGATAAAAAGGCGTGCGCTCGTGTAAGGGCAGCGAAAGAAGGAAAAAAAAAATTGAAGAAACGAACCCACGGCCATAAAACAAAAACAAAATAGAAACATCTGGCTGGTCGGAAAACTCCAGCTCTCTCCGGTGCTTCACAACACATGCCGCTTGACGAGCGCTGTCCTGCCTAATTCTGTTATATTTCTTTCCAAAGAACGCAGCCGCACTGCTTAAACAAATGTCACTTAATGTGTCGAATTTGTTGCATCGTTCGTTTCGCGCAACCTTGTTTTCCTCCTATAGGCGAATACACGCTCCTATAGGCGAATACCTCCTATGGGCGAATACCTCCTATAGGCGAATACACGACTCCGATCACTTTGCACTGCGTGCAAAGTGATCGGAGTCGTGTATTCCTCTCGGACGTGCTGTAGTCACTCCTAACAATAATTTGAGGGAAATTGTGTGCCAAAACAATGATATGATTACGAGAGACGCCGTAGTAGAGGGTTTCGGTAATTCGGACAAAGCGGGGCTCTTTAAAAACGTGCGCCTAAATCTAAATGCGCCGACATAGCAGTTCGCCTCTTTCGAGATTCGGCCGCCTTGCCCGAGACCTTAGTTAGGTAGAGTATCCGAGTCCTGTAAACACTGCTTTCCTACGAGGTGGAGTGCAGTCACTCCAGCCCGAATGCCGAAGTTTTCACGGCACCGCAACCACCCACAGACCAATGAATTAACGGAACGCTCTAACAGAACACTTGGTGACATGTCGATTCACATTGCGTCAGACGTCTCCAAACGGGATCATTCACTTCCGTTTATCCAGCATACAATATTGCCTATCAAGCTACCAGCAGATTTTTCAGGCGATATAGCTCAATCAGCAACATTGAATTAAAAACTTGAAATGAGAAAACATGCCGTGCAGGTCAAAAAGAAGAACATTAAAAAAAAAGTTTTAACAAAGTCAAGTTCCAGCGTGTTCGATACGATGCGATGACGTTAGCCTTACACTTATGCGTTTATTTAATGAATACCGTTACCGTATAAAATTATTAAGCTGCGTTCTAACGAAACATTTTCGGGTCATAGATACAAATCAGAAGTGGTCTTAGAGGTTTTAATTGGGTGGTGTTTACTAAGAACTACTATGAAAATTATTTGAAAGCATTTCATACCAGAGGAAACTTGAGGTCAATAAATGGGCTTACGAAATACAAATAGGGTTTGGTAATAGGACACAGGGTCAACAATTAATGGTCATTTTTCAGTGGGTGACCATAGTTGTCCCCCGCCACCGGTGTTCATAACCGCTATCGCACGAAATAAGAAAAAAAAGAGCTTATTAAATAAAAATACCAAGAAAACAGCGGGATTCGAACTCGGGTCCCCTGCATGCCAGCCCGTCTACCACAGAGCAACGCCGGTGCTTGAAGCTCTCTTGAAAACTTGCCTCGGGCAGGCTTGATGTCGGCAAAGGAATCGTGTTGGTATTAGTAACAAAGCTCAGTTCAGTTCAGTTCAGTTTATTACCTTAAAGGCCCCCCTTTCTAGGAGGGGCATTACATAAGGGGTGGGGTTTTATTTAGGTTAACAATAAGCAGTAAAAGTTGTTTTAGCATTGAAGATGATCAATAATACGGTCTTGAAACGCAGATGATCAGGCGATGTTGGCGATGTCCCGAGGAAGGCCGTTCCAGTTCGTGGCCGCGAAGAACGAGGAGAAGCGGCAGTGGGGTGGTTTGGAACACAAAAGAACCAAGGACCACAGATATGTGGTCTTGGCCTATATTATCAACCTCACCCTCACTAACGGTGTATTTCCAGAGCAGTTAAAAGTGGCAAAAGTCACTGCAGTACATAAAGGTGGTGATATCAATACTTTAGCGAACTATCGTCCTATATCTGTGCTTCCAACAATATCAAAAATATTTGAAGGGGTTATTTATGATAGACTTGCATCCTTTTTTGATAAGCATCAAATAATAACACAAAGTCAGTATGGTTTTTAAAAAATAAATCAACAGAACAAGCTCTACTGTATATCAAAGATAACATAATCGAAAATATGGAAAACAAAAAATATACTCTTGGGCTCTTCCTCGATCTTCAAAAAGCATTTGACTCCATACAATTCAAATCATTGATTCATAAATTATCAGGTTATGGGGTGCGTGGAGTTGCATTACAACTGTTTAAAAGTTACCTTGAAGATCGTTATCAATATGTACAACTTAATAACACTATTTCTGCAAAGATGAAATTAAACCAAGGAGTCCCCCAAGGGTCTATACTGGGGCCATTATTGTTCCTTGCCTATATAAATGATATTGTCGATATACCTCATTCTCCTGAACTTATAATGTACGCTGACGATACGAATGTTTTCTTTTCATCAGACCATCTAATATCACTTGAGGTCAGTGTAAATAATTATCTAAGCAATCTTTCAAATTGGTTAAGGCAAAATGGACTGCGCTTGAATGCAAAAAAATACAACCTATATGATATTCCGACCTATAAACAAACCTATTAGTAACATAGCTGTAAAATTCGAAGGAAATTGCATCGCACATGTTAGGGAACAAAAGTTTCTTGGTGTATGGTTTCAGGAGGAATTAAACTGGAACACACATGCAAATCATCTGATCACCGCATTAGCGCGAATAGTTGGTTGTTTTTTTAGAACAATGCGCTTAATCCCATTGAGGTTAAAAATAAGTATGTACTCTTCCATTCTAAAGTAACTTATGGGATGTTAGTCTGGGGAACGACATCACAAGGGAATTACCATAAGTTAATAACTATACAAAAGAAAATATTGCGATGCTTTGAAAAATACAGGGGGAATCTACAAGACTTGCGCACTGGTCCACTATTCATTAAACATTCCATACTCAGAATTGATCAATTATATCGTTTTAAATTGCTTCAGTTAATACAAAAGACTAAGCTATATGAAGAAAGTTGCACCGAAAGACCACACTACAGTCTGCGAGAACAAAAGAAACGAGCTCCTAGAACAAGAACCAAGTATGGAAAACAAAGTGTAGCTTACCAGGTACCTCAGGTTTTAAATACCCTTGCAGATCAATTGAACTTTAGGGCTAGTAGTGCGACTTTCAAGAAACAAATAAAGAACTTATTCATAACCACCGGTCTACACTATCGAAATTACGTAATGGAGTCTCATGCCTCTGCAAATGCTTAAATTGTTCATAAATTTCTATGTCATTATACGAGTGTATACAGCGCAATTCACTGTATCCGCATGCATTTTGTGTCTGTTTTTGAGTTGTTTTATTGATATCGTTTAGTTGTGAATTTTTTACGAGAGTGACCTCTAATTCTTGAAATGTGTTATGTAAACTTCTTATGCTATTTATGTTTGAATTTCGTGTGTACAATTGCAGGTTGCTTGAAATCAATGTATTGCATATATATATTGTTTGCCAGTGCTGATGTTTAAGCTTTGCACTGTCACGAACTGCGGAGGGACAAGGGCCTTTGTCAGGCTGTTCGCCTTTAGCCCTTTGCCCCTGCAGTGAGCTCTGTATCCGGCTTACTGTAAATAAAGTACTACTACTACTACTAATGCAAGCTTTTTTACCAGGCCCCCTATTTTCATCGTAGATGTTCTTAATCTTGGTGTATAATAAGTTATTTGATTGATTGATTGATTGATTGATTGATTGATTGATTGATTGATAGTTTAATGTAAGCTTTAAGTACCGATTCAGTCGAGTGTTATTTATTGCTTTTTTTCACGAAATCTGTTGTGAAATCACAAGAAGGGTCGCCGTGCGGCACCATATATAGTTGTCCCCCGCCACCGGTGTCCATAACCGCTATCGCACCAAATAAGAAAAAAACAGCTTACTAAATAAAAATACCAAGGAAACAGCGGGATTAGAACTCGGGTCCCCTGCATGCCAGCCCGCCTACCATAGAGCAACGCCGGTGCTTGAAGCTCCCTTGAAAACTTGCCTCGGGCAGGCTTGATGTCGGCAAAGGAATCGTGTTCGTATTAGTAACAAAGCTCAGTTCAGTTCAGTTCAGTTTATTACCTTAAAGGCCCCCCTTTCTAGGAGGGGCATTACATAAGGGGTGGGTTTTTATTTAGGGTAACAATAAGCAGTAAGAGTTGTTTTAGCATTGAAGATGATGAATGATACGGTCTTGAAACGCAGATGATCAGGCGATGTTGGCGATGTCCCGAGGAAGGCCGTTCCAGTCCGTGGCCGCTCGAAAAAAGAACGAGGCAGAAAAAGCAGTGGGGCGCGTTTTAGAACACCAAAGAAACAACCAGGCACCACACAACGCGAATTGTGTAACAAGTTGGTTATTCAATGCTCCGACCCAGTGCAAAGCTCGTACTTGATCACCTATTGAATGTGGTGCATACCTAATTCAGGCATAATTCTTGATCATAGTCAGCCACTGCATAAAAATTTGCACAAACGTCCTTGCAAGTGTGCAGCGAATACCACGCTTCTCCGAAAAAAAGACGAAGGATAGCATAGTCAGTGCTTATACTGCACAAAATTATGATTATTTTTGGCGTAGTGGGTACCCAGGAAAAGTGCTTGTAGCAGTTGCCCCAAACAATGTTTTAAAGAAGGCTCTGAAAGGCAGCTCTTCCAGCTTTTGCTGTGACTGTGCTGTGCGTTACGCGCAGGCCTGGCGGTTTTTCATCAGCACATCCACGAATGCCGACCCCTGCACGGTTCACACCTGCCACGAGTCTGCGTGACGCCTCGCTCACAGGAAAGTTCAACAAACAACCGTATCCAAGCTGAGCAGCTAGCGCAGAGAATAAACGTTATCGATGCTTCGTGCCAGCCGAATCAATATCGCCTGTCTTTCGCAGAGCCGAAGAGAAAAAGACAATGTACCGCGCAGTGCCCTTTTCATCAAGCTTATAATTGAGTGACTTGTCGATTACTGAACGCCCCTAACGTCATTGTTTGGTGACGTTCAAATAAAACTAACTTTAAAGCAGAGGCCAATACACGGTGATATTCCGTTAGCCTGAAGGTTCAGAGGAAACGTCTCTCAAAGTTTCAAACGTTAAAAAAATACAAGAAAAAAACATTATTAATTGTGCAGTGCACTCACGGCGTCAAGTGAATCACGTGCCGTGTATAGTTCATGAACGCTTAACTATCATCGCGCCCGTGTACTCTTACTTGGGTGCGCGTTAAAGAATCACAGGTGGTCGAGATTTCAAGAGCTTCCACTACGGCGTCTCTCACAATCACATAGTGGTTTCGGGACGTTAAACCTCACATATCCTATCATCATTAACTATCATCGCCTACACAGCACCGGAAGCCACTACTCGTAGTAATGCAAGCTAGCTATCTTCAATGGCAATCACGTCGCTGCCCGTGGCTACACCGTTCGCATGTGCATATCGCTTAAGATCAAGACATACGACGCTGCACACTTCACGACAGCTCATTTGTCCGTTTTAGCGATAACTCCAACCATTCGCTTCGTATCCGTGCTGTTTGATGCGTGACATACGCAGGCTTGACGTGCGCATGCGCAAACACACAGATAAATGGCAGGCAACTGACATATATCGCGGCTAAAGGTATATGATGATGCAGTGATGCCAACAAGCTCAACAATGAGCGCAGCTCCAAGCGCTCTGCCTACGCAATCTATAGCTAAACTATAATACATCTCTGTTCTAGGCTTACATCTTTCTTCTTGCCATTGAGTACGACATTTTTCTTTCCGGCCCTATCTGATTCGCTGAAGCGATTGGTTTAGGGCCTTTTTTCTTTAGTAAATGTATATGCGTGGCGCCAATGCGTGGCGCCGGCTGCTCCTCTTCTCTCGCACAAAAAGTCGCCATCGCTTATTTGGTAGCAAACACAAGGCTATAAATAGATAGATAGCACAACACTTACGCAATGAGTCCAGATTTTTTTCAATACAGAAATGTTTCCACACCACACAGAGTTTGTAAAGATACAAGTAATCACGCCAATTTAAGTGTCCACAGACACTGGCTTCCAAAATGGCTCACAAATTGTATAAGGTGAAGGCTTATTCAACCACACCGCGTGCACAGATCAGAACTTTGACATTGCGTGACATCCCGCTAGTACGTCTCTGATGATGATGATGATGATGATTATGATGATGATGATGATGATGATGATGATGATGATGATGATGATGATGATGATGATGATGATGACGACGACGACGAGAAGGTCAACAAAATTGACACCTATATGGTGAGCCCAGAACCATGGTAATCCCTGGTGTAATAAACTGAATCTGTCGTGACCAAACGATTTCACATTTTACAGTGCCACTTACAAACACACAGCCTCCGTCAAACGCTTCTGTGCATCCCTTTTCTTTTTGTGCAAGCCTGTGAAAACAAAATAGGCCGGTCACCCACAAATGGCCGGAGGGCACCATCTAACACAGTTTTCAAAACGCCGCCTCAGAACTTGACCATGAAAACGAAGCGGGGCAATTGACCGATTGGCGTCCCACGCTGCCAACTGCACACAAAAGACAGGTCCGGCCAACAAAGCGACTGCAATAGAGATGGACCGCATTGAGCGGCGTGCAGCATTTCGACGCGGGTCACAGGAATAGCAGCGTGTGCATTGTTGCGTCCCGTTGCAAAGGTGATCCCCCCTCCGCCTCGAACGCCGCATACACAAGAAAACGTGATTGAACACAATTGCACGGGTTGGAGAAGGCAGGCGCACACCGACAAAAAAGGGCCCCTCGACGTACGTGACCTACCCAGTGTTGTGCGGCAAATGACGCGGCCGCATTGGGTAACTAGTGTCGTGCCTGCTGCCGCCCCCTAAATATGGCCCGATACGGCTGCAGCTGCGTCGAATGGTTTCCTACCGAAGGGGCCTGCAGCCGATCCATTGAATCGCCTACGCCTATATCGCATCGACCTTGCCGTGTTTTAGGTCGCACGTGTACCACCTCTTTATGTTTTACGCTGAGGCTTAATCTATTTTGTGCCGCCATCGGAGGAGTAGCAACAGTAATACTAGTATTAGTAGTAAATAGTAATGCTAGTAGTAGTAATCTTAGCAATAATAATAATAATAATAATAATAATAATAATAATAATAATAATAATAATAATAATAATAATAATAATAATAGACGCAGTAGTTATAGTCGCAGCATCAATAGTAGTAGTAGCAACAGTAGTAATAGTAAGCATGCACACCCCGTAAGACGTAGTAGTAGCAGGAGGAGAAGCAGTAGCAAGGACATTTATAACAATAATATCTGGGGTTGAACGTCCAAAAACAACTTATGATTATAAGAGACGCCGTAGTGGAGAGAGCTTCCGGAAATTTCGACCACCTGGGGTGCTTCAACGTGCACCTAAATCCAAGCACACGGGCCTCAAGCATTTTCGCCTGCATCGAAAATGCGGCCGCCGCGGCCCAGGTCCTGCCGGTCGCGGGTGATCTATAACACTAGTATTGGTGGTTGTAGCAGTAGTATAGTCGTAGTTCTAATAGCAGTAGTAGCAGCGTCTGCTAAAGTACTAGTAGCTGTAGAGTAGAAGTAGCAGCGGCTACAAGCAGGCTAGTCCAGAATAGACCATATCCATACTATCAATCAGGCAATACAGAAATGCGCTGAATGCAGCTAACCTCTATACATAAACCTAATAGATTAAGAGAAGGCGTTTGGCTCAGCCGAGATGAGTAGCTCAGGGGACGAACTACAGCCCATGCTAGTGCTAGTAGTAGTAGCAGCAGCAGCAGCAGCAATAGCTCCCGCGTTAGTATCCGTACCACGCAAGTCACCTATCAAGGGAAGTGTGGATGAAGGAATAAAAAAATGAGATGATGATAGTGATCATGACTTCCGTACGAAAAGATATTATCAACATCATTGTAAATTCTCTGTTCGACAGTTTTAACTGCCAATAACTGCCCGATTTCTTTTTTTTTCTGGTTTTTCTCTTGTGCCGAGCATATATTTCGCGCCTTTTAGGATGCTGTCACCTTGATGGACGCGTCGTACGTACAAGTCATTGCTGAAGGATGTCATCATTATCATTCATCATCACATTCGTCATGATTCCTCTCAACATACCAAAGGCGCCTAGCTCGTATACGACGTCTGGAAGATAATGATTGTGGATGGTTCACATTCCGACACCGTGATTTAATTATGAGGAACGCCGTTGTTGCGGATTCAGGAAATTTCGACAGTCTTAGGTCTTTTAACGTGTGCCTAAATATATGCACAAGGGCATCTATAGTATTCTCGCCTCCACCAAGAAATGCGGGAGCAAGAAAATACTACAGTGCAGAGTTGCATGTGCATGTGTTTGGAAACATTACCTTGCTGTTGCCGAGTTCCTCCCAATAAAGAATTAAAAGGAACAAAACAAAAGTTAGAAAACTGGGTCATGTGGCCTGGAGTGAATGCAAAATAAGTAGATCCTATATAACATTGCATATCGAACATTAAGCTGCACTATCCGCCCAATCTTCAACTCAACATTTTGCTGACATTAGCCAACGCTAGTAGTGCGCCCGTGAATTGGGAATATAACTTCAGTCAGAACTCACCATCATCCCTATCAATCGCCATACACCGCCACTCCTCATAACATCATCATGATATCATAACATCCTCACTCCCCGTAACTGGAAGTTGGTGGCAGAGAACCAGTAAGACATCGTCCAATATATATATATATATATATATATATATATATATATATATATATATATATATATATATATATATATATATATATATATATATATATATATATATATATATATATATATGCAGAAGAATAACTTCGGTTGCCGCAAGGTTATAAATATGAAAGTAAATGTGCTTTCAGATTGAAAAAGACGGGGTTCTCGTCGAAACGTCGGCACAATAAACAGTTGTTATGTGAAAGCGCATTTACTTCCATATATATATATATATATATATATATATATATATATATATATATATATATATATATATATATATATATATATATATATATATATATATATATATACAACACATATAACGCCGGGCCTAAAACGGCTGTCCTATAAAATCTTTGGTCAACCACATAACTTCCCTGAACAATGATGCGTTCTACTGAAGCGTAGGCGACAATCAATCGTTAATAAGAGCAAGTCATTGTTCGCACGTAGCAGTTTTTCTTAAATATCATCCCTTATTTTTTTTCTGTAGGCAACAGAACAGCTGGCAAGACTTTCTTGAAGTTCCAACATGTGTGCTCTCTCTTCACAGTAGTATTGTGCGAATAAATGGAAACTCGAGTCCTGAATTAGTACAACGCGCTTTCCTTTCGTCGGATATGCAAGTCCTACGCGAAAAAAAGAAATGAAAAAGAAACGAAAAAGAAAGCATATGCGAAGTTGGAATAAGAGAAAGTAAGGCTAGTATATAATGAACTTGCTTTTCTCTCTACCAGTTCGCTCGTGTGAAAAAAAGGTTGTTTCCACGCCGTTCTTCTCGCACACTGATTCGGAAGGAGAGAGCGGGCGCGATTGAAGAGCAATAGACCAGGCGACGGGCTGCCAATCAATCGATCGCCAATCAATCGAAGCTCGCACGTGTCGGAAAATCGAGCGCAGAGCGCGACCGCACGGCCACTCCGAGCGTGCAGCGACTTTTCCCACGTACCGAAGCGGAACGCGTTTTCAACACTCGGGTCCAGATGGCGCGCTTGTACCAACCACTGTTGTAAAGGCGCATAGTGCGTAGACCGTTCCTGTGAATTAGCTGGCTTAGATTAGCGACCGACGCGAATAGTCCTGAACTGCGGTGTTGCATTTCTCAACAGTTTTCATACCCATAAGTACAGTGAGAAATAATTGATTGTAGTACGCGTAATTTCTGTGTATACGCGAGGACTGCATCCATGAGCACACACCTCGAGTTGCAAGCCGGCGATGAATCAGGCTCACGTCTCTTGTGTAACCATTAAATATTGCCACCTGACTAATTTTTTTGCAAGGTAACTTGTTCTCGAGGATTTATTGATTGATTGATTTGTGGGGTTTAACGTCCCAAAACCACCGTATGATTATGAGAGACTCCATAGTGGAGGGCTCAGGAAATTTCGACCACCTGGGGTTCTCAAACGTGCACCCAAATCTGAGCACACGGGCCTACGACATCTCCGCCTCCATCGGAAATGCAGCCGCCGCCGCCGGGATATGAACCCGCGACCTGCGGGTCAGTAGCCGAGTACCTTAGCCACTAGACCACCGCGGCGGGGCTGTTCTCGAGTAGGTTCGTTTCTTCGTTTGACACGATAAAATGCTTCCGACCAACAATGAAAATCAGGCCAAGGAAGGCAGAGGGATCCATATTTGTTTTTTTTTTAATTGTAGTGTAATAAAGTATGACACATAGCACTGAGAAGAATTAAATTGAACAAAAAGGTATCTTCTACATTGGCAGGACCAGAAGCCCCAAGGTTGGAGGTTCGGGTCCGACACACGCAAAGCGTACTTATTCGTCGACCTCAATTCCTCTCCACCCATTTCATAATTACTACGCTATGCTTAAACAAAATAAATAGTGTGCCCTTCGTGCTCCTTAGCTCACTTTTCTGTAGTATTCATTGGCTACTGGTCTGTATTTTGCAGACGGCGCAGCCTCCAAAAGTTATATATAAAACGGAGGAGAAATATAGCAGAAAAACTAACATGTGACTTGAGAAAGTTTGTACCACTCGATTACGCTTCTGTGCTACAACCTAAAGCACCACTCTGACCACTAGAAGACGATTGGTGAGCTATATAAGGCGCAATAGGAAAAAAAAAAAACAGAACGGTTCAAGATACTATGCTTCGGACGTTTCCGCTCTAGCACACGTAACGTTATCACTTTTGGTGGCCTCTGATTTTGCTTGCGTCATTCTTGGTTCTGTCTTTTTCGTGGACTCTTGAAATCAGCCAATCAATCAACCTGAACATCGCTTCCTGATACCACAAAGTCTCGCTTCACGGTGTCCGCTCCAGACGAGCTGTCTCAACAACCTGAGGCCTTGTGCGCCGACTCGACTCTCCGCCTTGAATTCGAGGGTAAACACAGCTTTCAAGCGTCGAGAGGACGTTTAACCGAGAGGACGTTATTAGAGAGCACCCGATAAGATAAGAACGCGCGACTCTCCTATTATCGGCGCGGTAGTGAATTCCCCCCTTCCGTCTGCATTCTTGCAAGTGCGACACGGTCCTTCAGCGTTCCCTCTACAGTCACAATCACCGCAATGCAACGCAGCAGCTGTTGGCGAGCACAGCTGTCTCGTGGCAGCTGCACTGTCGCTGTGTCACGAAACTATTTGCACGGGAACACGCCGCACAGCTGCGTCAAGCAGAAAAAAATATATGAAGCAGTGACATCATGACAGCATGTGATGAAGTGAGCATTCTGTGGAAGCCAGTTCAATGCGCTGGCACCTTTTTGGACCAACTCCGCATGAGTATTCAAACTTGCACGTGGTGTAAATTCAGTAAAACGTGTTTCCGAACAATGTGGTTCATACTTGATGCTGAACAGAGGAGGGCGAAAGAAATGGTGGCCTGAGACACGCCTGTCTTGTGTGCTTGTTGTCCTTCGTGTACCCTGTGTCGCTTGCACGCGCTACCGTTTCTTTTTTTCTTTTTTTCTTTTTTTTTGCGCTTCGTTGTTTCGCACGAACCGTGTTAACACGTGCAAAGAATGTATATGATTACTAAATAATCTCGGAAAATTACAGCCTGTCCTGAAGTAAGAAAATCATAATACGGCAGACGTTATTTCCCAATTATAATTTTTGAGACAATGTCATCAACAGAGGCCAATATTGTACTTCACTTATGAGAGATAGTGTCATGGACCGATGTGGAGAAGAAGCAGTACGCCCTCAATTTTGTGCGGCCAAAAAAATGAAGTGAAGTTTTAAGTTCTAGTAAATATATTCTAGGTGTAATAGAGTAGAGAACACACTAGATATAGAGTGCACATAAAATAAAGAATAGTACCAGCACTCTGCAACTAAAGAAACTCAAAAGAAAACAAATTAAAGAAAACTATCCAACGTTAAGGGCATAATGGCAAATCTATTATTTTCAAAACATTATGTTCGTGAATGGGCACCACTTCTGTTCGACATTAATGAAAGCACTGCGTAGCAATGTCGATGACCACGTCAAATCCCAAGAAAAGATTTTGCAATCAACGAGAATTTGCGAGCCTCGCATGACAGTCCTACGAGCATCACATTGAGTTGAGCCACGATGTTTTGGAAAGGGAAGTCGCACCGGGCAACATTTGTCTTTTCTTAGACGCTGCAACTAACACATCTGCATTGATGCCCTAAAAAAGTAAAGAAGAGAGCTAAGCGAGTGCTCAAAGAGAGAGCGCTCAAAAAAAAAAAAAAAAGACCTTCCGTGAAACTTTGTTGAAACCAAAGAATTCCAGAACAACATAAAACTCAGCTTGTCAAAATACAAAAAAATACATGGTATTACAGAAAAGGGGCGAGCTTTCTCCGAGAACACAGCGATTGATGTCAAAGCCATTGGAAATAACCAAACTACGGCGATGGTGAACTTTCACGTCGAACGTAGGCGGAGGGCAACACGTAGTCGTGACATTGAGAATGTTGACGCCGTAATGTGACAGACAGCTGTCAAAAGAAGCCGGGAATTCACCTGCTAAATGACGCCAGCTAGCAGCATCGCCTAGACGTAGCTTTAGCTGCCTTTTCGATGAATCACATCGGGATGTTAAACACACCAGGAGACGGCGCGTTGCCAAAGCATGCGTAAAGCTGTGACGAAGGCAACGACCAAGGGCTACACATCGCTGGGCTACACATCGCTACACAACGACCAAGGGCTACACAAATACGCGGGTCTGTATACAGCATTTTCACCTGCACCTCCACCGAAAACGCAGCCGCCGCAGCCGCTATGTACAAGGTTGTTTCTCATCTCTCTTCCATTAAAATACGGCTGCAATATACGGCAAAAGCTTAGCCATAGTGTTTGTTTTTTTTATGAGGGGGGCAATTAGGGCTGCTTGACCTTTGTATTGTGGGTGGCCTTGTATGTGTGTGTGCGTGTAAGAATATATATATATATATATATATATATATATATATATATATATATATATATATATATATATATATATATAGTGGGAGTAATAATTCAATGGGCCAGTTAGTCTTCGTGAAGGTATGGGATATGGCACAACGGGAGCGTTGTCAACAAGGATAAATATATTTATTTCCCAACAGTTTATATATATATATATATATATATATATATATATATATATATATATATATATATATATATATATATATATATATATATATATATATATATATATAAGCAAAACTAAAATTTTCGGACAGCTTGAAACCCCCTAACCTATAATGGCCAATTGACTGAAAAGTGCGAATGCTGCATTTCGCGGGAAAACAGTGAACGCGAACCTTAGCCAAAGTCGAAAGCCAACAAGCTTTGGGAACAATAAGTGACAGCACGGCAAACTAGGTTGCGGTCACTGTAAGTGAGCGACATCCCGCCACCACCACCACTGCAGTAAAGCGGGGAAATAAAAAAAGCGCGCCAAAAACAGCAAATGAAAGCAGTTATACAGCTGCTCTCAGATGAGAGACCAGGCGCGCGTGTGCCAAAACAAGCTCGTATCAGCAGCGGACGCTAAAGCTGCGACCAGCTCGGCATACACGCTAGTCCTTCTCCGGTACCAATCTGCAGCGCAGGCCGCGCGTCCAAATTGAACGCTATGAGCGCGGGGACGTCCGGGACTCGGTGCTGTCTGCGTGCGTCGCTGCGAATGCAAATACGTGGGAAACGCACGATGTTTGCGCGACTGCGCCGGTATACGTATACCATAGCGCCACCGAATCTTCCCGCTCGCACTCCACCCTTGTAATTGCGTCCACACCACTCGTACATCCCGGTTTAGTCGCGCTGGACTTCTCCCTCCATGCGGCTGCGCAGTAGTCGACTCGTGGAACATTTGTGCGACTGACGCAGTAAACATTGGGGACTGCATTGTTTACAATAGCGGGTTATATTTAGTTCTTTGCGTGAGCCTGCGATGGTCGCTCTTGTCGGAAGCCCCGTGCGCATCATGTGTGTTTCTGAAATATGCGCCCATTTGGAGTCTTACACAAGTACATTTGGTGTCTGCACGAAGTGGAGTGATAGTTGCGTCGATAATCTGGCGTTCCATATTTCTAATGGCATGCAAAACGAAACAAACGGAAAGATTGGCAATAACAACCAAATTATGATTGTCTCAGTAGTGCACGCGTACAGCTACAGTGGCAATAAAGGGACACTGAAAGGAGTAAGTGATGAGTGAGTGAGTGAGTGAGTGAGTGAGTGAGTGAGTGAAACAACTTTATTAGGTCCACAATAGGCGCGAGTTAACTCAACATCACCTGGCTATATAGGCCCACCGGCGCGGTCCTCCATGCGCCGTGGGCCCTCTGGATGGCCAGGATTTGGGAAGTCAGAATAAGCTTGTTCATTTCCCCTTAGTAGAAAGGGGGACCGGCAAAGGCACAGCCTCACAGGACATGCTCCAAGTCCGCATAACCACAGCGGGCTATTCGGGCTTGGGAACCGTTCGGGGTATATAACCTACCCGAGCCCTGCGACCCTGAAGAGAAAAACGATTCTCCACATATAAATTTACTATCAAAAACACCGAACTTGTCTGTAGAATGCACGGGATAGGGGGAGGGGGGGGGGTGCTGACGCATTTTTCTAGTTCCCTCGCCAATCAGTGCGACGTCATAGATTGTGAAGGCTTCTACTGATTACCATGCGTGGTTCATAATGGGCAAAAATAAAACACATTGTTCCCTGGGGTAGCCAGAAATTTGACACACAAAGTTTTTCGACCACCACAATGTTTCAAAATATTTCGTGGGCGCTATCGTCATAAAAACACTTTAAAATGCGTGAGGTTGACTCGAATTTAAATGATTTCAGCATGAAAATTTAAAGAGGAAACCTTGACGTTACTTTTACCCTAATGTGAGTAAATATAAGATGTTAAAATTAGCGAGGTCAGAGTTTCCAGAGTATAATTTATCAGCCCCGCATGAGCAATTCACTTCAGTGTCCCTTAAAAGTATGTTAACTCTGATAATATCGCTGTTTGTTGAACCACTTACCTCAAGCCTAAAATGGTGGATATTAGAATAGGATACAGATTAATACATCGCTGGGTTAGGATATGTACTTGTATTTGTATCGCCCCTGTATTTGGCAAATCCATGTTTCAAACGGATGGCTTACGTTCTTGCGAACTAAATTCTCGGAAGAAGCAGAAGCAGGAGAAAGTTAGTATATGGTCCCCAAGCCTAAGGAAACGGCCCTTTTTACAGCCTCGAGGGCGAACTCGGGATGCGCTGTGCTGGTTGTAACCTGACGCCGAGGGGCAGCTGCGGGTCAAGAGAAAGGGTAGCACGGGACAACGCTTGACCACCGGAGGAGAGGGAGAGCGGAGAAGACGACGCGGTGACGGAGTCAGTCGCAAATCGCCCTCCGTGTCGAGAACTCTTTTACTCATTGTGTGTCTGTGTCGCCATTCTGTTTGTTCATAATTAAATAGTTATTTGTTACCAGAACAACGCGTCCGTATTTATTTCAACGAACGTGAATGACATACGTGCCGCCAGTCTTGTACGCTAATGCGAATGACTTCGCCATAACTCTGAACTATTTCCAGCCATCACTACTGTAACGCCGGACTTCAATCTTACTTTCACAGTATCACAAATGGCCTCATTTCAAATCCAAAGTTCGACCATTAATCGAACTTGGACGCGCACGCAGGGTATAAATTTGCGGAGTTCGAGTTGAATTTCTCGATAACGGCAAGCCGCTCCTATCAGTTGACTTCAACGTAATGATAACTCTGCGAGTGCGTACATCTCGCCATTCTTATTCGAGAACTAATCAAACATGATGCTATAAAGGAGAGGGGGACGATTCGGAAGAGTAGCACGAAACCAATATTTTTCTACTTACAGAGCTTGACCCCCCCCCCCCACACACACACACACACAAGCGATAAATGAAAGAAAAATAAACATAGGCATATGTTCTTCGCACTCGTGATAACGCCTCCGGAGCTCATAAATCGAATTTCGCGAATAGCGCAGCGAATGGCAATTGTACCTATAAGAAACTCACTCGTGCATTTTTTTTCCCCTTTCGCTCGACGTGACTGTCTCGGATCCCTCTAACGGCCGCTGTTCGGAGGAAAAGCCACGACAGAGAAATCGGAGCCGCCATAACGCCTCGAATGGCGCCGCGCCGCTCGAACGCATGGAAGAGACACTTCGAGGGTGGAGCAAAGGCAATTTCAAAAATACGAATCGTCAAAAGCAGAAGACACCAATCGACGCGCAGTCCTCCAAATCGGAAACGATTCCACCAGAGTAACAGCATTCTTCTTCATGTATCTCTCCCAATGCCTTTCTTAAACATACTTAGAGAGAGAGAGAAAGAGAGAGGTGATGGTAGAGGTGGAGAGGGAGATATTCTGCAAGAACGGCGTATTCCGCTGCTACGTGCTGCGTGACATTTAATATTGATAAGAGGGAGTTACAGGCGAACTGATGGAAATAAAGAAAGAAATAAAGAAGAAAGAAGATAAGCGAAAAGAAAGGAAACAAAAGAATGAAAAAAAGAAAGAAAGATGGAGTCACGTTGGATCCTCGTGGCGTACGTCTCACCGCACGGCTTGTCGTAGTTTTGTAAGGGAAGAAAAAAAAATGGAGTATAAATTTGGCAAACGTGGCCCCGAAATGCGTAAGAGACCGCAGAATGGGAGTTGCAGCTATACAGCGAGGCAATGCAGCGCCGGCACGCGTTACGATGCGATCACGCACCGCCGCCACCGCACTTCCGAAGATTCCGGTGCGCGGGAAATCGAATAGAAGTTTTCGTTTCCCCCCCGCTCTCTATATTTGTATTTTTTTCGGTGCAAAGCCTCCCCAATCGCTTTGCTAGCGTGATTTCACTGAGTCACACAGGCAATCGCACGCACGAATGGCCGAACTCTAAAGGCGGCCGTATTCAAGTTTCTGGAAGTGGCACTTCCCGCACAAATAAAAATAACGAGACACCGGCTGTGAACTGGGAAGGTTGTGCACCTCCCAAGTGATAAGAAATTGAGGCGTCTTTTATTTTAGATGCGGAGCATCTTATACTCGCGCCTTGTAGTGCGCCGTCCGCGTCGTCCGCGCCGTCCACACCACTTCTCGAACATTCGACAGCTGACGCGCGCGCATGCGCCGTCGCACCGTCGCCCACTCTTCCACCATCTGTGCATCCCTTCCTCCTCTACACACCGCGCGCGCTTCACTCCTCCACCATCTGTGCACCCTTCCTCCTCTACACACCGCGTTCGACATCTACAATTCTCCTGATTCTCCAGTGGACGCGCATGTGGCGTCGCGCTTCGAGAACATTCAACAGCTGACAGTGCATGCGCCGTCGTGCTGTATATATACTCAAGGTCGGCGCTCGCTCGCTCAGTTGCCGCTCGTCGGTTGGTTTGTACGGCGCGTCGACGTCCAAGGTCGCGGTGAAATGAATTCCAACGAATCCACAAACACAATGATCGACGTCCCTTCGACCAGCGCCGCCCTTTCGCATACGTGTGTACGTGTTCACTCATTTAACACCCCCTCCTACAACCACGTTAACCAATTTAGCCATCGACCCAAGTAAGTCGCAATTTAACACCCCATTTCACAACCACGTTAACCAATTTAGCCATCGACCCAAGTAAGTCGCACTTTAACACCCCGTTAACCAATTATATGGTCCGCATCCTCCTCAGTGTTCCCCCGAGGGAAGCTGCGGGCAATTTTTTTCTATTGTAGAATTATTTTCAGGCATACTTCAGTAGGACCAGATTGCGAGTTTCATATATCACGTATATTTTAATGAAACGCTTAAAACAGAGCATGCACGGGAACATGCACAAAACATGCAATGCGTGGCAGTTAGGTGCAAAGCAGTTAGGAATCCAACTTAGTCATTAACTCTTATGCGATGCATAAGGAAGGCTTCGTGCCTTAGAATATTCCAAGCAAGCTATCGACACTCATAAGCTAAGGGGAAAAAAATGGCAGCATATCCACGGAGTGAATGATGGGGAGTGGGGCGAAGCATTCGTCCGTCCATTCGTTCTTGCTTCCGTCCGTCCCTGCGTTCGTCCATGCATCCGCACCTGCGTCCGTTCATGCGTCCATCCATGCATCCGTCTGTGTGTCCGTTCGTCCATCTATTCAGCACTCCAAGTACCACCATCTCGCATCTTTTCATCATATATTCTCCATATAGAAGCACCGCCATCCAGCGGACGTTTCAAGGACTAAACGGGAGGTGGCACATGCACACTTTCTTACGGCTTGCGCTTCGGGTTTATTTCCCACCTTTAACCACCTCGAGTTCGTGGTATATACTAGTTCACTGTATTCATGGCTATGCGGCCCAACGCTCGCTAAACCTTCCTAAAACCAAGGAGGTTACACCCAGCGAGTATAACGTAGCAACTCTTTCTTGTCAGATCGTGCTCAATGTACATGCCCATGGCTGCTAATGGGGATCACAGCGTGCGCCTTACCTAAAGGCCGAATGCTCCTGTCTCTCATTCCCCATTAGCAGCCATTGGCATGTACATTGAGCACTAACTTTTATTGTTCAACAACGCACAGAAGAAATCTCTCACCAAACCACCTTGGAGGTCAAAATCGTAAGGACCGCTATTTCGTGTATGTGCCACTGGTGGTTACGTGCTACGAAGGACTAAACGTTGTAGGCGGCTACAGACATAGATAGATAGATAGATAGATAGATAGATAGATAGATAGATAGATAGATAGAGATAGATAGATAGATAGATAGATAGATAGATAGATAGATAGATAGATAGATAGATAGATAGATAGATAGATAGATAGATAGATAGATAGATAGATAGATAGATAGATAGATAGATAGATAGATAGATAGCTAGATAGATAGAATAGATAGATAGATAGATAGATAGATAGATAGATAGATAGATAGATAGATACGCTTAATGTCGCCGAAGTTCGCGAAGAAATGCTTCGCATTTAAAATCATGGCGTACCTCGAAAGAACCTTTTACAAAAACTCAATTCTTTGGATAAGCGACCTCCATCAATTGCAAAAATCTTGGGTCCATGCCAAAAGAAAAGCTACAAGCCACTGCAGCGCGAGCAGTCGTTCACTTTCTGGTGGAATCAGAAATAGCTCAAAAGTACTAAACAAGAAATGTACCATCGTCATTGTTAACCAGTATGTTTAAAAACAGTATTTTCGTGTTTCACGACGATATTTTTGGCAAAACCTTTCTGAAAATAGTGCAGTACTGCAGCGACATTATCACCTTAGACATTTTATTGAACTTTCCTGTTTTGTGTGAATATTTAAATTGATGTGATTACTTGTAATTTTACAAACTCTCTATGCTGTGGATACATTTCTATGTAGTGTGGACACCTTTCTATGTGGTGTGGACACTCAGTATTGAAAAACGTGGACTCATTGCGTAAGTGCTGTGCTATGTGCATATGCTGTGCTGTGCTATAGCCTTGTGTTTGCTACAAAATCTGCGATGTCGACTTTTGTGCAAGAGGAGTAGCCGGCGCCGCGCATTGGCACCTCTCCTTATATACATTTATTTTAAAAAAAGAAATAAAAACTCTTCGCCATGGTAGGAGATCTGCACTTAATCGCGGTCAGCAACAAAAATAGAGCTGGCAATAAACATACTTTCTTAAAACAAAAATTACAAATAAGATTAACATTTTGTGAAGCCTCTACGCAAGCACATTTATCCGAAGTGAAGAGTATCAGGCCTCATAAAATTTAACTTAAATGACGTATAGACTCGTGTAGTTAACCTACACATTGTCTGCAGACTTCGTGCACACCATAACGTGTATATTTATTTCTGATGGTTTAAGCGAAACGACACCGGCGTTCTTTCTGTAGGCGACTGTCGTAAAAATTTTTGTTTGTTTCTTATTTTTTGTTTGTTAGATTATTGCACGGGGGAACCTGCGCACACTCTTTGAAAAAATGTCAGTTGATGGTTGTACAGATTGCAAGCGGGCAATCGGCTGACGGAGAAAGGAGTGTCCACGTCGGCCATTTTTTGAGCAATATCAAAACGTCTCGTGTTACTGGTTTAGCTATAAAAGAAACGCGTGGCCTTTGCTTGTGTTTTTTTTCGTTTTTTTTCTCACTTGGCAACAAGAACAGTTATATATATATTCACCCCCTGTATAGCCCCTGTATTCACCCCCTGTATATATTCACGCCCTGTATAGCCTAAAATGTGATTTCATTTATATATTTATATATATATATATCTATATATATATATATATATATATATATATATATATATATATATATATATGTATATATATATATATATATATATATATATATATATATATATATATATATATATATATATATATATATATAGTTTTTCGTTGTTCTTGCACTGATCCTGCCTGTAAACTGTTCGTTACCTGTCTGTACCATACCGATTCCTCCCCCCTCCCTTACCCAATGTCCTGTTCTGGGGCCTGTAAGGTTTTTTTTTTTTTTGAATAAAGAATAAAGAACAGTTCAATTTATACGCTTTCATATAACTGATTTATTAACTGCGTTCCAAATTATCACAGAGGAAGAATTTTTTTTGTTTAAATTTATGAATACGCCGCGTTGCGTTTCACAGGCGCCTACTCAGTTGAAACAGCACATACCATTGCCAAATGTAAAGCCGAGTGTTCGAAGTTTTACAACGGTTAAAAAATAAGGTCGACAATGTCGACATGAAAGGGCTTTTTTCTGAGAGATGGATTTTTTTTTTTTTTTGAACTTGGAAGCGTAAACGACATTGTTTCGCAAGTTCGCTAAATTGTAGAAGACCACACTGCAAAGAAAAAGCTGAAGCCCTTTGAAGTTTTTCGCGTGCTCTGCGTGCGGAAACGCGCATGTTGCCGAGTGTGAGTCGTGAAGTGTGGCCAACAGCAGCGCCAGCGGGATATATTCGCTTTGTTCAACTTTCCGCCACCTGGGGCCAAAATAGAGTTCAGCTTCGCCTAAGAAAAAAATTGAATGTACAGAACGTCGTGACGACCTGATATAATTCGCAGAATTATGAATCGGAACGGCTTCTTGTGATATTGACCTCGCATAGGCACTCCGCGAGTGTGCATTTGATGCAGAAGAAAGCTTCGGGTGTCTTAGGTAGATATAATAGGAAAGCATCCGTGCGTTCGTGCTTGAAGGCACGTATAAGCGACCGGAAATCCAAAATTAAGCTACAAAAAACTCACTCGCTGCAGCTGCCAGAAAAGCCTTCACCCGCCCGATACGTGTGTCACGCACCAAAGACGAACGATCGATAAGCGAGCGCCCACGCGTCAAAAGCGCGTGGCCCTGCAATGTAACCGTGAAAGCAGTTAGCTGATTCGCTTTGTTTTGTACGTCTGTGGAGCTCGCAGTTTTGCCTATTGTTTTCACTCCTGTATTATTGTTTCTCCAGTATTCTGAATGCCTGAACACACAAGGGTTATTGTGAAATGAAAATGCCATTTTAAGACTGTTTTGTCATTATATTCATTATACTACCACTAGCCTTGCATATTATGCATAAGCCATGCCACAACCCATGCAAACTGTGGCGTATCAATGTGGCGATTACAGTGTGCTTTGATATACTATTTCAGTATATTAGAAAGGTCCGTGGTTCGAATCCCAGTGCCGCGCAGTTCTCAACCAGATAAAAAAAATCCGCGTGGTGATGGAACTGCATTAAAAGGCCTCCATGGGGTCTGGCCTCACCGGTGACCACCGCCGGTAACGCACGCACTCGCTCACCAGAGAAGGATTGGCCTCCCTGGTGCAGTATCTGGCCACTAAATCCCTCATGCATACGTAAATTAACTCACGGCCCTCAGCCTCCAGCAGCTGCGAAGCAACTGACCACGGCGGCGGTCAGATCTGCAACGCCGCAGATGGTGCTAAGAATCTCTGGATCCGGACAGGCCGCCATTGGAACCTGAACTTGGCAACGTTTAACACTAGAACCTTATCTAGTGCGGCAAGTCTAGCTGTACTGTTCGAGGAGCTAGAGGGTGTTAAATGGGATATAATAGGGCTCAGTGAGGTTAGGAGGACAGATGAGGCCTATACGGGGCTACAGAATGGGCACGTCCTTTGCGATCAGGGCTTGGCTGACAGAAGAGAACTGGGAGTGGGGCTCTTAATTCACAAAAACATAGCTGGAAACATAGAGGAATACTATAGCATTATAGAAAGGGTAGTAGGTATCCTACGTCAACTCAATAAGAGATTGTTATGCCTGCGAGTCCACAGCGAACGGCCGTGCCTCTGAAAAAGGCAATCTGTGTCAAGGCCAGCCGCGAGCCCGCCTGACGCGATCAACAACTCAACGGCGTCAGCACGCCACGGCGCCTTTCTGTCGGCGCCTCTCTGGCGCCCACGTGCATTGAGTCAGCGCACGTGTCAGCGAGCCCGTCGAGTAAACAACGGGCGTCTTCATGTCTGGGGGTCTGACGCATTGCGCGGCGACCCCATTGGAGGAATCTGCCCTGACGACCAGCGGCGCCTCTGGTTGGACATTTGCGTTGGACCCGGTGCATATAAAAGAAGCCCTGCGGCGCGTCGCGATCGGCGGTCCTAGGTAAAAGCTGACATGTGTGTCAGAGCGGACCCGTTTGAGAGCAGACCTATGTGTTAGAGAGAAGAGCTCGGCTCTTCGAGTCTCTGTCGGCCCCAGTGCCTAATGTATAACGCCTCTGTATATATGCTGTACATAAACCTTGTTTAACTCACCGTCGTCTCGTCCGCTCGTCTATCAGCTCTGCGCAGAAGCAGTCGCGAGCTGAGAAACCTACGCTACCAAACGGCTGGTGACCTTCCCTGCGGAGTTCGAAGCAGTGGCGCCTTCGGGACCGTGTTGGCGTCGCCGTCTTTCGCAACAGTGGTGGCAGCGGTGGGATTTCGAGGCGCCCTTCGTAACGTCGTCGGAGGTGCGCGTCGCAACAGTGGTTGGCAGCTGCGGGATCGGCCGGCGTCAGCGACATCGATGCGGTGAGTGCCTGATGTTTTCCCCTCAGTTCACCAGACTACTCTAGCTCAGGTTGTAGTAGTTTAGAGAAGGGCTGTGTGAAGCATTGAAGTGAGCTTTGATCGTTTCAAGCCAAGTCGAAGCGCTTTGAAATCAAAGTTAAGGCGGAGGGGGTAAACACGGGTGTGTGAAAAATTGCTTGCGCGTCTTGCTAGTAGGCTTATAGTGGGTACGGCAAGTAGATTCTTAACAGGGGCAAACAGCAAGAGGCTAGTGTGAACGATGGAGAACCTTAAAGTGAAGGAACTCATCAAAATTTGTGAGGAACTCGGCATTACTTAGGGCCGTGCGAAACGAAAGCAAGCGATCCTTGATATCATGAAGGATGAGGGAGTGTCGGCTGAGGAAGTCGATGAGGCCTGGGAGGATATCAAAGCACGCCGCGAGGAGGCTGAAAGGCGAGAAGCTCGCGAACGTGAGGAGGCTGAAAGGCGAGAAGCTCGTGAAGAGGCTGAAAGGCGCGAAGCTCGCGAAGAAGTTGAAAGGCGCGAAGCTCGCGAAGAAGCTGAAAGGCGTGAACGTCGCGAGGAGGCCGAGAGACAGGAGCGCCTCGAGTTGAAACGAATAGAATTGGCAATCCTACAGTGTTCGCAGGCGCCTAGCGTAGCTTCTCCGACGATTCAGGTCAGCGGTTTTAGAATTCGGGACCAACTGCCACCGTTCGTAGTAGGCGATGACATGGCAAAGTATCTCGTCAAGTTTGAACACGTCTGTGAGCGAAACGCTTTGAGGCGATCTCTTTGGGCGCAGAACCTGTTAGCTCTTCTTCCCGGCGAAGTGTCCGACGCAATAACTTGCTTGTCGAGGGAAGAGTTCGAGAGCTATGACGAGGTTAAGGAAGTGCTCTTGAGACGTTATAAGTTGTCGCCCGAGGCTTTCAGGCAAAGGTTCCGGTATGCTGAAAAGGGGAATGAGTCACATGTTGACTTCGCGTTTCGTCTTAAGGCCGATTTAATCGAATGGCTCAAGGGCGAAGGTGTTTATGACGACCGCGATAAAGTGGTGGAATGCGTTGCATTGGAGCAATTCTACCGCTGCATTGAGGAGGATGTCAAACTTTGGCTGCAGGACAAAATTGGTGAAGTACAGCTAAACAAGGCAGCAGAGTTAGCTGAGGAGTATTATACTCGCCGAAAGTTGCATAGCAGGGCAGTGCGCGTTGAAAAGGATGAAAGAAAAGAGGGCTTTTCAAAGAAACCTGATCAATGGAAACCCACTCCGCACCGTAATTTCAAGAAGGACCCGTCTCTTACGAAGGACAGCGTAGGGAAAGGACAAACAGAAGCGAAGAAATCGAGTGAGGTTTCTACCACACAGGCATTTGAATCGGAAAACAAACGAAAGCCGCTAATCTGCTACAACTGCAAAAAGGAAGGACACATCGCGAGAAACTGTCAGGAAAAGTTTGCCTTCGCAACAATCCGAAAATCAGAAAAAAACATGCGGTTGTTGGAGCCGTATCTCCAAGAAATTAGGGTGAATGAGAAAACGTGCCGAGCACTTAGAGACTCAGCAGCAACCATGGACGTTGTCCATCCTTCATTGGTGTCTCCGGATGACTTCACAGGAGAATGCGCGTGGATCAGGCAAGTCGCCGAGGAGCAGTGTGTTCGCTTACCAATCGCCACGGTTGTCATTGAAGGCCCGTTCGGTAAGCTTCGCACCGAAGTGGCTGTGTCTGCCGCGCTAAATGATCGTTTTCCTTATCTTTTCTCCAACAACTCAGAGCAGCTTCTCAAAGAGCAGGGCAAATCGTTCTTCCCCAACTTAGCGTGCATGGCCCTCACGCGATCGCAAGCGCGGAAGCTATCGCGGCAGCTTGATCTGGTTCAATGCAGTGAACTCTCAAGTGACCTTGTCGGCGGGTCGACGGAACCCCAGAAAGGAAATTTTCCGCATGAGTCATGTGAGCGGTCACGCGAGCGGCCCGTCGCGGAAGCGGCCGGCGAGGTATGCGTAGGGGGAGACGACATGGCGCCATTGAGTCAGAGCGAGAGGGTTGCAACGCTCTGGCCTGTAGCGGAAAGTTGGAGCGAGCTGCCGAGAGTTGGTCGAGAGACGCTCATTCGAGAGCAGCGTGAGGATCTCTCGATTGAAGCGCTAGTGGAAAGCCACAAAAACGCGGCACAAGTGCTGTCGAAGGAGCACTACGAGAAATCGGTGAAGAAGCGCGCTTTTGAAGTTGATAATTAGGTAATGCTGCTGCAGCCGTCCAAAAGGAACAAGCTTGAGATTCTTTAGGAAGGGCCCGCCAAAATGATATTGAAGCTTCCCGATACAAATTATGAAGTGAAATTAGGAAGGCGGCGGAACAAAATGTATCACAGTAACTTGAAAGCAGTCGTAAATTTACTTTTAAGTGCTTCAGAGGAAGAGGGAGCAGAAATTTGGAGTTCTAGTGATATATTCGAAGGGGGATCGCAAGTAATCTGGGAGCGGATAAACCTAGAGCCTAGGTTAAGTGAAGTCCGGAAGGAGGACCTGAGAAAGATTGTTTTGGTGTTTGAAGACGTGTTTTCGGACTGTCACGGAAACACGACGGTGATCGAACCCGATACCGAGCTAACTTGTGAGGAGCCAATCCCTAGCAAGCCGTATCGTTGTTCTCCTGTGAAACGTCGCAAGTATGAGCAGCTCTTGGTACCGCATAGGAATCGTCGCCTAAAAAGTGGCTGGTTACTGAGGTGGAGCATGATGCTCCAATTGCACCACTTTGACGTTCGCTAAAAAAAAAGGGGGGGGGGGAGGCGAAAGCTTAACGCTAATG
Source organism: Rhipicephalus microplus (assembly GCF_013339725.1). Taxonomy (NCBI): domain Eukaryota; kingdom Metazoa; phylum Arthropoda; class Arachnida; order Ixodida; family Ixodidae; genus Rhipicephalus; species Rhipicephalus microplus. The sequence continues at coordinate 154,825,313 of NC_051171.1, read as the reverse complement.
CAGGCGCATTGAGCAGTGCGTTCTAGCTAGTACCTTCTCAGCCTTTCGGTTTCTCGCTGGCGATTCGGGGCAAAATTTTGACCTCATCACAACCTTAGCTGAGCGCTCTCGTCCAGAGTGAGCTCAAGGAGCCAACTTTGTTGTATTCTAATTCGTTACGTTGTTGTACGTGAAAAAAATTTGAGTTGTCATTTTAAGGGTCTTTTTGTCCCACATGTGCCTCTTGATGTAGAGGGAACAAAATTCCGATAGACACGTAGATAGGTATATGTTGTACTATACTTTGGTGTTCTGTCGGGTGACCGAGGGCACTTGCTTGTGTCGTGTGTTGTCTGTTGTCGATCCGTTCTTGGCAAGTTGCAGAATCATCGACAAGTGCTGAAACCGAAGGTGGTCAGAAGAGACGAGTGAAGCTGGTCGACAAGTTGTGGCGACAAGCCAGTGGAGCTGGGATCCATCGTCAAGAATGGGATGTGTTCCCGGAACACAGTCTGGAGCTGTATTCTCCCCATGGCCCTGGAGGCGAACCTGAAGGGACCTGGCGAACGAGCGCGCCTGACATACGAGCCCCGTGGAAGCAGCTCGTCTTTTCGGCGCATTGTCTGGCGGCGGGGGTGCTGTTATGCCTGCGAGTCCACAGCGAACGGCCGTGCCTCTGAAAAAGGCAATCTGTGTCAAGGCCAGCCGCGAGCCCGCCTGACGCGATCAACAACTCAACGGCGTCAGCACGCCACGGCGCCTTTCTGTCGGCGCCTCTCTGGCGCCCACGTGCAGTGAGTCAGCGCACGTGCCAGCGGGCCGGTCGAGTAAACAACGGGCGTCTTCATGTCTGGGGGTCTGACGCATTGCGCGGCGACCCCATTGGAGGAATCTGCCCTGACGACCAGCGGCGCCTCTGGTTGGACATTTGCGTTGGACCCGGTGCATATAAAAAGAAGCCCTGCGGCGCGTCGCGATCGGCGGTCCTAGGTAAAAGCTGACATATGTGTCAGAGCAGACCCGTTTGAGAGCAGACCTATGTGTTAGAGAGAAGAGCTCGGCTCTTCGAGTCTCTGTCGGCCCCAGTGCCTAATGTGTAACGCCTCTGTATATATGCTGTACATAAACCTTGTTTAACTCACCGTCGTCTCGTCCGCTCGTCTATCAGCTCTGCGCAGAAGCAGTCGCGAGCTGAGAAACCTACGCTACCAAACGGCTGGTGACCTTCCCTGCGGAGTTCGAAGCAGTGGCGCCTTCGGGACCGTGTTGGCGTCGCCGTCTTTCGCAACAAGATGCAAGATGAAGGTAGTACAGGCTTACGCGCCTACATCCAGCCACGATGACGCTAGACTGGACTATGATGGAGTGTGCGTGCGTGTGCTGCCGAATGTGCTGTGTCTCTTTTTTCTCTCTCTGCTCTCTATCTTTCATCTCCCCCATCCTCCTTCCATGCGCAGGGTAGCGAACGTGCCGCCTATAGGCTGGTTAACCTTCCTGCCGTCCTTTTCCTCCTATTTTCCTTCGTTCCTTCAATAGAAAGCTTTTCTATGTGGACGTGGAATCCGCAATGAGTAAAGTAAAAACACAGTATAATATACTGATGGGAGACTTTAATGCATAGGTAGGGAAGAAGCAGGCTGGAACCAGGCAGTAGGAGATTATGGCATCGGTACTAGAAATGCCAAAGGAGAGCTACTAGTAGAATTCGCAGAATGCAATATTTACGGATATTGAATACCTTCTATCGAGAACGAAAGAACCGTAAGTGGACATGGAGGAGCGCTAATGGCAAAAATAAGAACGAAATAGACTTTATACTGAGTGCACAGCCAGGCATCGTGATGAATGTGGAAGTGCTTGGCAACGCACGATGCAGCAACCATAGAATATATGGTCCCGAATTCGCCTAGACTTGAAGAAGGAACGACAGAAAGGGATACACAGGGAGCCAATCAATGAGCTAGCACTGAGAGTGAAAGTACAGGAATTCAGAGTCTCGCTTCAGACCAGGTACTCGGCTCTTATCGAAGAAAACAGCCTTAGCATTGATGCAATGAATGGTAATCTGACTAGTATCATTACTGGGTGTGCAGTAAAAGTTCGAGCTACTGTAGTTAAACAGGACACTGGCAAGCTGTCCCAGGAAACGAAAGAATCTCATTAAGAAGCATCAAAGCATGAAAGCCTCAAGTACAACCGACAAAATAGAGTTGATAAAGCTTTTGAAGTTGATTAATAAGAGTAAGATATCATGATGTAAGAAGGTACGACATGGAGAGAATTAAACACGCTCTGAAGAACGGAGGAAGTGTCAAAGCAGTGAAGAGAAAACTTGGTATAGGCAAAACCAGATGTATGCACTAAGGGACAAGGAAGGCAAAGTAACTACCAATATGGATATGATAGTAAAATTAGCGGAGGAGTTTTACAGTGATATGTACATGTAGTCAGCATAACCACGGACTAATATAAGAACTAGCAGTAATCCAGATGACACCCCACCAGTAATGATAGAAGTAGTGAGAAAAGCCTTGGAGAGCATGCAAAGAGGCAAAGCTGCTGGTGAGGACCAGGTAACATCAGATCTGCTGAAAGATGGAAGACAGATCATGTTAGAAAAACTAGCCACCCTGTTTAATAGGTTTCTCCTGGCGGGAAGATTACCAGAGTCTTGGAAGAACGCTAACATCGACTTAATACTTAAGAAAGGAGATGAGAAGGACTTGAAGAATTACAGGCCGATCAGCTTGCTCTCCGTATATAGTATACAAGCTATTTACAAAGGTAATTGCTCACAGAGTTAAGAAAACATTAGCATTCCATCAACCAACGGAACAAGCAGGATTTCGAACATGCTACTCAAGGCTATCACATTCATACTATCAATCAGGTAATATAGAAATGCTCACAATATAGCCAACCACTATACATAGCCTTCATAGATTACGAGAAGGCATTTGGTTCAGTATAAATAACAGCAGTCATACAGACACCAGAAATCATGGCGTCGATGAAGCAAATATAAACATCCTGCAGGACGAAATCTACAGGGGATCAACTGCTACCATAGTGATTCATAAAGAAAGCAACAGAATACCAATCAAGAAGGGTGTAAGGCAGGGGAATACAATCTCCCCAATGATATTTACCACGTGCTTACAGGAGGTTTTCAGAAGCCTACAATGGGAACAGTTAGGCATAAGAGTTAATGGAAAGTACCTTAGTAACCTGCGCTTCGCCGATGACATGGCATTGCTGAGTAACTCAGGGGACGAATTGCAACTCATGATTACGGAGTTAGACAAGGAGAGCAGAAAGGTGGGTCTTGAAATTAATCTGCATAAAATGAAAGTTATGTGCAACAGCCTCGGAAGAGAGCAGCGCTTCGAGATAGGTAATAGTCAATTTTATTTTTTGCTGCAGAACTTTGTGATATGGAGTAGCCGAGGCAATACGCACCTCAACCTCTCCACATCAAAACAGTTAAAACAGAACAGAACTTCAAGTTGTAAAAGACTATGTCTACTTAGGGCAGGTAATAACCGCGGAGCCGAACCATGAGACTGAAGTAACTAGAAGAAAAAGAATGGGGTGGAGCACATTTAACAAGCACTCTCATATTATGACAGGTACATTGCTACTATCCCTCAAGAGGAAGGTATATAACAGCTGTATCTTGCCAGTACTTAGCTACGGAGCGGAAACCTGGAGACTTACAAAGAGGGTTTAGCTTAAATTGAAGACGACGCAGCGAGCAATGGAAAGAAAAATGCTAGGAGTAGCCTTAAGAGACAAGAAGAGAGCAGAATGGATTAGGGAACAAACGGGGGTTAAGGTTATCATAGTTGAAATCAAGAACAGAAAATGGACATGGGCCGGGCATGTAGCGCGTAGACAGGATAACCACTGGTCATTAAGGGTAACTAACTGGGATTCCCAGCGAAGGCAAGCGGGTTAGGGGGAGACAGAAGGTTAGGTAGGTAGATGAGATTAAGAATTTTGCGGGTACAAATCGGCAGCAGCAAGCACAGGACCGAGTTAACTGGCGGAACACGGGAGAGGCATTTGTCCTGCAGTGGACGTAGTCAGGCTGATGATGATGGAACTTGTTTTGCCTGGGCGGGTTTACAAGCGAGCGGGTGAGCGGAAAGGGCAGCGGAGTGCGACACGATAAGAGAATAGGAGAATCTTATCGGCTAAAACACTCTATTGAATCTCGTTCATGCTACGCTTTCTTTTCTTTTTCGGAAAGGGGAGGGTGTACTAGTACGTTAGCTGTAGAATTATCACTGATATCCCGGTAGAGCAGTCTGATGCTTTTTTTTTTCCTCGTTAGTGAGTGGGTAATTGTCCACTACTCTGTAATCAACTCAGAAAAAGAAAAGCGCGGCCCATTGCTGGCTGAACCTACGACATACGAGGCGATGCATCTTGACGTTGCATTCTTAAAGGTCACAAAGTCGTTTTGGCCACTCCTGTGAATAAAGGAATTGCACTTGATTGTAACAGGAATTCACGCTCGCCTAAGGACACCCAGCAGGAACAATGTTGGTGCTTTAAGCAACATAATTTTGCAGCTAAAACACCACCCTCTCTCTGGATTTTTTTTTTTCACGAGAACGAACTTCTGAATTGGCCACTTTTCACGGTTTCAGTGACAGAGAAAGATCCTCGCGATTAAACGGACCCATCCACCCTTACCTGTTCTCGAGCGCAAGATGGATTCAGTCCTCATAAAAGGAGGTGACACGAGAGAAAGACAAAAGCACTTTAATGGTAATCGGAGACCTCTAGCCGTCGGCGAGTGCGTAACCGACGACATTTGATACCACGTTTACAATGATTAGAGGTGACAGGAAGCCCCCCCCCCCCCCCCCCCGGCGAAAGGGAGCCCGACGAGAGAAACAAGGTAAGCGCGGGTGACGGTAAAAGGTGCAATTGCGACAATTAGGAAGGAGGAACCTTGGACGCTCTGACAAGCCGCACTGGCGGCCCATTATGAGAGTAATAATAAACAACGTCGCAATTAGGATTCATTAAGGGAAACGGTAGTCTGCTTTGTTTTTACATAATTGCTGCAGCGTGTCACTGCTTTCAACTTTTATTGCTCTCCCCTTTCGGACGCACACATATAAGCGACCTTTGAGGCAATAAAATGTCCACGACAATCTACCCTGAGCTTGTCCTAGAGGCACTGATTCTTAAGGGGCTACTGCTATACTACATTACATCTCCCTGTATTCTTACAGGAGAGAACTGTACATAGGCGATGTCGTTTCTTCCTCTGTCCTTGTCTATATTTTTGCGCTGTTTTACTTCTCAAGTAAGGCGTAACCTATATTAACTGATGTCTTATCCACGGATCTGGAGTAGAGCACTGAGTGAGACTGTCATACGCTGACAAATGACTACTGCAATGCAAAAAAAAAAAACAGTAATTTTTCTCCTTTTTTAGTTATTTGACAGGATCAGCAGCCGAGTGCGCATGCATGGCTGTTAACTAAACACATAAGTGCGATACGCTGCGGCGTCACATTAAGGAGCGACGCGGCGGCCTGGAATCAAACGGATCAACGCAGCAACGCTAATACTATATTCGCTCATTGAATGTCTTGTATTATCCATATGTTGACGGATGAAATAGATACTGCTCACTGTAAACAAGTTACGGAACTGCGCAGCTGATACACATCGACTAGTCCCTTCTGATGACTTCTCAATGAACAGACGTTCGGAGGAATTCACATACACAATAACTGAGACTTTTCCTTTTCTTCGTGTCCGGGTACAGTATGCCTCACCGCATAAGCTGTCCAGGGCATCAAATAGGTTGGGGAAGGACATGATAATTATGAAGGAGCGCAAGACGAATTGTCAATCGTCTATTTAAGTTGCTTTGCCTTTCACCCCCTTTCCCCACATACCCCGGTCAGACGGACCACTATAACAACAGACACCGTCTTGAAAAGATATCCAGCGCTAGAGTCGGTCACACCACATTTGAGCCCGGCCTACAAGGGACGTCATAAAACTGTCCAAGCAGGCGTACTTGGCTGCCCACATTGAGACCGCAATCGGCGCAGTATGATGGCGTCCCGCTGACCCCTCGGCAGTGCATCTTCCATTTGTGCCGCTGCTGCAATATACACTGCCCTGCCACGGCAGTCATTCCGAGCACTGCTCGGTGTCGTTCACACAGGCAGCGTCAATAAGACGGCGCAGTGCCCTTTTAAGGACCAGGCAGTCGGTGCTTAAGGAAGGCCTGTTAAGTGCTGCCTCCACACTGCACACGGCAGATATGGGCTAAAGTGGCAGTGAGAAAAAACACACGAAAAGAAGCGGACACACGGCAGCCATTGTTCGATACCGGGATCTCTCTCGCTCAGCCTTCGAGCGGCACGGACACACAAAAACCTAGCGGGGGCCCCTCTGATGCAGCCCCATTTAATCTACAGGCCTCGCCTCGACCGACCAGCGCGAACAAAAGCGCATCAGGCGGTGACGTCGTATAGAAGTCGCGCAAGCGGTCGTTCCTGTCTCGACGAGGACAAAATACGGCCGCCCTCTGGGCTTCCCATAGGTCAGCGCGAGACGCGTCCGAGTCGAGCCGTTATATACCGGCGTTCCTAATGCGCGGCAGGGTCCACGTCAGCTATTTTTGTGGTCGGGCACGCGCGGTCACCGAGACGCTGTGAACGCCCATGCACTTCGCCTCTGCCGGCCGACGTTGTGTAACAGACGTTTGTGGAGTGCACTGATGGCGCAGAGGAGTGAGAGAAGGAGAGAGGTCAACGGCGAGCAAACCACATGCAGCGTCCAACCCGGCGTCGTTCAACGCGTCAAACAGACGCCGCGCTTCCTGCGGCGCAGTCTCTGGAAATACGAGGGCGGCCAATTTGTGTAGTGAGTTTTTTACAGCGTTGCACGGTACCGAGACTGCCACTCAGCTTTGAAATAAACATGAGAAAAATAGTCACCACACAACGTCTCACAAACGACTCAAGCCACAAGGCGACTAGCTCGACATCATAACGCTCAGCAACATGCATACACGATAAAATAAAAAAAAGAACTTTGAATGCTGCAGTTCGGGCTGAGGCCGCCACTTCCGCTCAGTATACAGTAAATCGAATATAGAGCGCTAGAAACGCGGGCCAAAAATCACAGCATAATCACGGAGTGCATGATGATAGTAGGGCCAAGCGTCCGCCCGTCCGTTCGTTCTTGCTTCTGTTCATCCGTCTATACGACCGTCCGTGCTTCCAATCATGCTTCTGTTCGCATATCTATCTATCTATCTATCTATCTATCTATCTATCTATCTATCTATCTATCTATCTATCTATCTATCTATCTATCTATCTATCTATCTATCTATCTATCTATCTATCTATCTATCTATCTATCTATCTATCTATCTATCTATCTATCTGTCTGTCTGTCTGTCTGTCTGTCTGTCTGTCTGTCTGTCTGTCTGTCTGTCTGTCTGTCTGTCTGTCTGTCTGTCTGTCTGTTCGTCCGTTCATCCGTCCGTCCATTAGTCCGTCTATCTAGTGAACAGTACAAGTACCGCCATCTCACATCTTATCATATATTCAGTATATAGAAGCACCGCCATCCAGCGGACATTCCAAGGACTAAACGAGAGATGGCACTCGCGCACTTTCTTACGACCTGTGCTTTGTGTCTACTTCTTACCTTTCACCGCCTCTAGGTAATGGCTATATACTAGTTCACTATATTCTTGGCACTGCAGCCTAACCCTCGCTAAACCTGTTTAGAAAAATTTATTGTCACAGACGTCAATAACATTTCAACAGACCATTTTCTTCTTGACATGCAATAACGATGATGACAAAACAGACTTCATTTACATGAACATGGATATGAGATGACGCGGAAATAACATGCACATTCGATGGTTCACACAAACGCAGCCACACAAAGATGTGCACACAAAAGGACATCTACAGGTATGAATATTGCAATGTAAGCAAGAGGCACAAATAAAACATGAATATGTACATTTCACATAATTACATGTTGGCATGTCATTTCTGCCGTGCATCGACACTTCAGCCTACCAATACCAGGCCGGCTGGAAGACAAGTTTCACTCGTCCGTCACAAACCGATACAAAAGGACAAGGCCATATATATATATATATCAACGGAGAGACTACTACTTCGACCTGCTCGCACTTACATGTGATTTTTCATACACGCAACGCTTTGTATGCATTACCTCACAACTTTCCACAGGAATACGATTATGTTGATGGCGGCCTCCTCAACAGTCAATAATATATCATTGAATGAACTTTTTAATGACTTCAAACAGCTCACAAAGAATTCTGATTTTAAATGTGAAGCACTCCTTGAGGAACCAAAAATATCTTGAGCATTTTTATCTACTTGTTTCAGCTTCCCACTGAGCTCGAGTTCACTGCTTTGTTCGTCGTCGCTTTGCAAGCTGCCTCCATTGCTCCAAGTTGCCATAAGTAAGGCCGACCAGATTTGTCGCAGATTAAAGCGGAAATTTTTCTTGGCGCTCCCAGTATACGGTAAAACTAAAATATTTAACAAGATTAGTCGCAATCATGTGCTCACAGCAGCTTCGACAGAGCAGCGGAGATGGTAATCCTTTTTGGTGGAAGAAAATGATTTTCCTGAAGCAGCAAATGCTTTGACCGGTTCATAAAAAGTTGGTTCATTCCCGCCTATAACTGCATCGGCCAGTCGCAGTAGAATAAAAAACACGAACAAGTGATGTACTATATAGGGCCCCTGCTGAGCCTGCTCTACATTGTTACGGGACAGGGCGGAAAGCGTCGCAGAGAGCCTTCATGGAAAATCGTCACTTGGAGAATTACCAATACATTGTAGGTTCCCCTTGTATTAAATTATTTTTCTCGTAACAATATAATTAAGTGATTACAGTGTTGTAGGAAAATGTTGCCTTAGTTGTTGTTTTCCCCCAGCGGGCAGTCGACAGTGACACCTGTCGAAAGTGGGGGGGGGGGGGCAATTTATTTAGGTGGGGGGGCTTGCGCCCCCCTTCCCCCGGCTGATACGCCTATATGCTTCGCGTACGTCAAAGCGCCGATAAACGTGTTTGGCAACTGCGTATCCTTACGAACATTATCCCACCGCACGCCAAAAGCTTCCCTGCCAGAAAGAATCCCCCGCGCTCGCTTTATTATTTTGTTTTCTGTCACTCGTATCTAGAACATCCAGAACCGGGCCGTCAAAAGAAGGCTTTCCTGCCACGCGTCCGTTCGTGTCTGGAAGGCCGTGTACGCATTAACGTTCGCACACGCACCAACCGGTGGCGCATATTGCGAGCGCTTCGCGTCAAAACCGTGATTGTTCCCTTTTTTACGAGCCGAAGACCTCCGCGCGCGTTTGTTATCATTAGCGGGACGTCGCATTTACAGCGGCGCTGAACGATAACCCCGCACAAGGACCTGCAGAATGGACGTTCGCCATTGCAGCGCCCTGAAATGCAACTACGCATCGTACTCTTTTTTTTTTTTCCCCTCAAATTGAAGTCTGCCCACTTGCCGAGGCAAGCAATAGATTCGCCACGCATCTCTCACGCTCATCGCATGCGGTCTTTGTCTTCCCTATAAATAGGCCCTCACGACACTGACCTACCCCATCACCCTTCTCCTCGCTTCTCGAATCGAGCTTCGGAGCTTAGTTGGGCGGTAATCGCAAGCGTCACAGCGCATTGAGAACGCGCACGAAGCTCTTTGTGCACCGACCGGCAGCTGCCTCGATATCGCGTACACAGAGAATGCCTTCTCGTATATATAAACGGCAAAACAATTGAGCGGCGGCAATGCGTGGCGGGCAGAACAAAGAAAGCGCGATAAGCTTCAAAATAACCGGAGTGCCCCTGGCAACTACGGCGATGATCGTACTAAGCCAGAGTGTACACGTTCAATCACGCTTCGCGACCTGTGATAGGCTATGCCAGCATCGGACTATACAATCTGACGTGGGTCGGATTGGATAGGCTAATGTCGCTGAATGCGCTTCAGACGAATCAGTCTAACGATACAATCTGACGCGGGTCAGATTGTATAGCCTGGCGGGGCTGACCACGCTTTACGCGCACGCAAGTCTGATGACCACAGTGTAGGGAGCTTAGTGATGCATGCGGCTATAGCTATAGTATACCGGCCGCAACCTGACACGACAAGAGATTGAGCAGCCCGATGTCGGTGACGTTGAACGCGTGCAATCTGCTCAATCTGACAAGGAGGTCAGGCCACACTGACTAATGCGTACTTCACGGGGCTCCGTTGTTTGGCTGTCTATATTTTATGCGATAAACACGCGTCCTTCGCACAGCCTAAATAGTTTTTGTGTTGCGATTTCAATGACCATGTCATATTTAAAAGAACCCACAAGAGAAAAGCAGGCTGTAGGCAGCTATCACATCATGAACCGTTATGTGACGGTTCTTTTCCGGAGCCGAATTATGTCTGCATCTATTTTCTTTCTTGCTTTCTTTTTTTGTTTAAAAGCCCAGAGTCACTTGTTTGTACGTTCTATGGCACCTCAGTTGTAAAAAATCGTTGGCTGGCACTTGTGTAAATCATGTACATACTGAAGTCTACATTGTATCTATCAGGTACAACGAATGAGAACACATGCAAAGCATCACATGCTGGCTCGCGGTTCGATATACGTTGAACGTTCGTTATTTCACTCTCAAACGACCACAAGCTCACTTGCCGTTAGTAACTGTAGTTCCTTTAATTTCCTATCCGGAGATACGTAAGATATCGTTCCTTTTAAAGTTAGGACGGCTTCCTGCGTACTTTCGGCGAGACGTAGTGTACCTGTAAAGTCATTAAGATGACGCCTTAAAAGACCGCCTGCTGTATACCTGTCACAGCAACAGCACCGCCATTGCACGTCTGACGCTGCGGTGGACGGTGAATGCCGCTGTGAGCGGCAGCTTAGAGTGCGGGGCCGTTTTAAATTTAGAAAAGGTGGGAGCAGATTTGACGTCAGCCTCCGATGCACCTAGCGCATGAGTTAAGCCACAGCGCCGAGCCTCCGAGTTTGAATGCGAACAGAAGACAATGTATACTCAACTTGACGCAAGTCAGGTTTGCTTCACTGATGAATGGTGAACAGGCAGTAACAAAGCCGAGAGAACGCTTAGGGTGGCGCAATTGCGAAGCTCGGCACAGTGTGAAAGAAATAAATAAGCCTATATAGTAGAAAGCGTCACACCATAAACAGCTGAATCTGAAACTACGTAGCTGTGTATTGAGGTAAAAACATAAATTTAGTCATTCTTACCATTAAATTTGATGTGAAGTGACTTTCCTATGCGTCTTGGTAACGTAGGCCTCGTACGTGACTGGTGGGGACTGGCACTCACATATAGGCATTGTGTGGTGGCGATTGGGGCACGGCGCAGTGCCGCACGTGGTATCTAGCTCATGGGCCGCAGGCATGTGCATTGTTGTGCATGCCGCAACAATGTACATGCCGGGCACATGCCAGGAATCTTAGCACGCACGTTTCTTGGTATAGCCTGCCCGCTATTCGCTTTTATCAAAATGATCATGTTTTCAACGTAACATGAAAGCGGGTAATTGAATGGCAGAATTATATGCGTATCTCACAAGGCCAACTCAACTGCAACCGACAACATTTCGCTCCTCCGCTTTCTCCTCAGATCTCCCAACTTGTAGGGAGCTGAACGTTGCGCAGAGCTGACTTGCTCTTAGCGTTCAATATGGCAATGATACGCTGGAAATATTTAAAGCTCATGTTCAATAAATAAATATTTAATAGTAACGTGAAATAAAACAAAAACGAGTCTGAGTGCTGGAGGTGGGAGAGGGAAGTCAGTGGAAGCTCTAAGCAAAAAAAAAAAAAACTAAGGCATCCAATGTAATTTGTTCTATTTAAAGACTCCACGGAGGATCTCTTTTGAATCCCCGGAACCGTCAGCGCATGACGTCACAAGCGTATCTTCTTTAATTGCATCATTAAGAGCACGTTGCCCCCGTGTGGGGGGCCGTTCTACAACTTCGCCTCCATCGAAAGACCGGGAACTAGTTCAACAACTGTGACACCACCATTTAAGCGGGTCCATGCGTCAGTTCACCGTATCGTATTACCACCAGGCTCAAGATTCAAAGGCTATACGACGGCGTCTACGGCGTCCTCTGAGACAGCAGAGGAGAAAAAAGCCACATTTGTGAGTCGTACATTATATTTACATACATATAATGAATAAATTTGTGTACATTGATTTTAAAGAAGTGAATTCGATCGAATAACCTGTTTGTGTTAAGGAAAGAGTTGTACGAGGCCCCATATGTGTGATTACGATGCATAATGAAGTCAAGAATAGAATATGCAAAAGTTATCTGCCATTAATTTTTATTTGATGAGTTGTGGGAAAGATGAGAAAAATAAAGTTAATATGAGCCAAAAAGAAACATGAAACTGGTAGAAGTAGAACCCGGTCATCACCACCGCCCTACCCGGAGGTCGTTAACTGTTTGCTCTAATCATCTTCGAACTTGCCCATTGTCTTATCTCTCTCTCTCCCTCTCTTTCGGATGTAGCCCCAGTGCGTGAAGAATACAGGGGGCAAAAATGAAGAATCAATGAAATGGTCCTCCTATTCGATGTTACTATAATGGTGAATTGAAATAATCACTATGGACTGGTCGGTTACGAACATTAGAGAACGTGTTTTTTTTTTTTTCTGGGGCGTAATAGATCGGCATTCAACGTGAAACACGGTGTTTGTCCTTTTTTTTTTTCTTGTGTCTCGCACCGTTAGAATCATGTTCCATAAGGAGTGTTGAGTTAACTGGAGCTGAAGTACCTAGCCTAGGCACGGCTAAGAAGGGCCCGGGCAGTGACAGAGGCTTGTGGAACTTCATGCTTTAAACGCAGATGGGCTCCTCGGGCTGTCATGCATGCATTATAGGGGCGCGCAGCCGGAGAGCGCGGGTGGTCTCCTTGCTCCTTGTACTCCCTTGCGCAGCATCGCGGAACCGACGGCCTGCGGTGAGCTGTGACCCACGTCTTGACCCCACGACAAGCGGCAACGACAACGACTCGTGATGGGCAAAGAAGGCCCCGTGCATTCGCAACCAAAGTAGAAACGAGGAAAAAACGAAGCGGGCACGTCCGAAAGGCAGCAGCAGCGCGATGTATATGTGTGTCGGAAGTGGCTGCTGCTGCTGCTTCTTCTGCGCACGCGCCAAGCGGGATCACGCCACACCGAATGACTTCTATAATGGCAGGCAGGCAGGCCCGCTTGCCTATAATAAAGGGGGGGTCTCCGGTCCTGTCAAGGAGGTTTAGGTCCTGTGCATCCTTGCATGCCCGTGACACGTACCAGAAAAGGAAACCTTGTTGGGCCGCTGGAAAGGCTGTGCGCATGCTTCGGTGCCTTCAGCCACGCTGTTTTCAAAGCGGCGTAGTTAGAGATTCCTACTTGCCCAACCTGATCTAAACAGTGTACGTGACACGCAAAGCAAAGGTTATGATATACTCAGGATACGAGAGTTAGTTATGAGTTTAGTATAAAAGTAGGGGATCAAGAAAAAGCACGCCGTCTTCAAGTTACTGCTGAAGGACATCCTGTCATGAATCCTCATACATGCTGTCATGGCATAGTGGGTGATGATGCATGTACACAAGACTTGCAGAGAGAGTGAGAACGAGAAAGGAGGAGGGTGATCAACAGAGAGGGAGGCAAGGCAATGTAAAGGCAGTGCTTGAGCTTAGCCATACTGGACCTGATTTAAAGCCGAATGCATTTACTGAAGAGGACGTTTACATGTACTTTCATATACTGCATCTACTTGCGATTGCTATGCTGCAGGCACTTGCAATGCTTGTTTCTATGAATTTAGTTTGCTGACCACTTGTGAGCGAATTCCGTATTTTGAGGAGTGGCATGTACGCCTAAACGAAAACAATTCCCATGTTTCGAAAAATACAGTAACGACCATCTCATGATAACGGAACTATGCAATAAATAATAGCGTTTACCCATAAAATGCTCTAAAAGTAGTACCACACTCCAAAAAATGATCGAGTAAAAAGGGTGCCCTTTTCGCACAACAATAATCGTCATCTGTCTTGCGTTCCTTTCCTTGCACTATCGCCACGCGCCAGGCACTTACAGGTCACGAACGACAGGCGAGTTGTGAGCGTGATACAGCATTCTTGATCGAAAAGTGACCAGTTTCCAGGTTTCAAGAAAGGAAGCGCCAGCAACAAGTATAACAGTTGTTGTTGTGGAATAATAAAACACCTTATTTGTTCAATAACTTTTCAGAGTGCGGAGGTAATAAATACTAAGAAGACGCTTGTAGTTTGGTCTACGGTTTCTTTTTTACGAGGAACATATTCAGCGGAATTCCGTTGTTGAATTAATAGGAAATGTTTGGTCACAAATTACCAGCAGATTGTGCCGCAAGGGAGGGTAACTTTTCTACAGTTACTCGAAGATTACTCGAGGCAAATTGATTTGACTGGTGCATTCTAAAAGAGCAAAAGCACCTTTGAATAAAGAACACCAGAAATACCAATAAGTACAACAGCTCGAAAAAAAAAAAAAGCACGGGTTGTTATATACGGTTGAGATTGAAGTAGAATGCACTATACACAAGCACAAGAACTACAGACGGTTTCAAGGTCACAAGCGCTGTACCCGAAAACACTTCCGGACAAGCGCATAACGTATAAACTGAAAGCGCATTTCCAAGTTCTTTTCAAGAGTAAGGCATGGGTAAGGAGTTTCTCCCTCGTTTTTCACATAAAAGAAACGTGCGTAAAGTACAAGGAAATCGTTTAACATTTTTATGTAGCTCAAAAGACCATTCATTTTAATATATTTCACCAAATAAGGGGACAAAAGTGTAGAAACTTAGCGGGCTATTTTCTAAAGCTCTTCTTGCCCAGCGACGCTATTATGTCAAAACGATGAGAAACACTGGATGCCATCAAGGGCCTAGCAGTGTCTTGAGAACAAAAAATGTAACATATGAATGTCTTCTGTGTATGTATGCTTCTTGAGCGATTTCATCTGGCTGCGCACGGTACGGCTTTAAGCTCTCCCATAGTAGAATACCTAGTACTCAAAATCGTTAACCACTTTTTCTAAGCACGTATATCAGCAATGTCTTGAGAACAAAAAAATGTAACATATGAATGTCTTCTGTGTATGTATGCTTCTTTCAGAAATAAAATTCTTATAAACACTGTGTTTGTAAACAGTGAAAGGGTCTATAGAGCAGTGCTTTATTAATATCCATAGAATAATGCCATTTGTGTTCAAAACTTCAGTGGTTTATATATACTGACGCTGCTACATTTTTCTTTACTTTTCGGGCACAAGTTAGCCCCAATAAACAGTTATTCTCAAACCATTTGGATTGTGCGTAACAATATTAAAAATGACAACTTATGGCCTAAAACCCCTCGTATACGATAAGTACATAGTTTTGGTGCTTGAAATGTTTCATTTTTGTTATCCACGTCAACGGCACGTGCACGGTTTATATAGGGTATCTGACGTGAACATCGGGAGTCTGATAGTTAAGAGTCAGGGTACCGGACGGTGCCCGTAACCGCTCCGAAGTGATGTCACGCGCCACTTCAAGCCCCTGACACGCTAACGTTGACCGCATCAAGCGTTAAACTTCGACCAGAGAGGTTATACCGTACGCCACGTAGGGGTTACGTTTCTTGGTCATCGGCGGATATACGCAATACCACTTCGCAGCAGCAGCAGCAGCAGCAGCAACAGCAGCAGCGTCGCTCGTAGCGCGTACAGGCATATCGGAGCGTCCCATATCACGTGAGCCGGGTCGAGCACCTCATGTCGCGTCCCCGATGACCCGCGCGCGCGATACGCGCAGTTTGATCGGGGTCGCGACGCGACTACAACGCGTCTGCGTGCGGGTAGGCATACGTGACTGTCCCCCGTGCTGTCTCGTGCGTCCCTGCAACGGCATTGACACCGCTGCCAGGCAGGTGTGCGTGCTGCCGTGGTGGTTGTGGCGTCGCGCAATCAAGAGCGAAAAGCCACGAGCGCTTGCTGTGGCGCCCCGTGACAGCAACAACGAAAATGACACAATAATACGAAAAGTGAACCTTTCAGCTTCAGGGCATCCGTGACCGAAGTTCATGTCTTCACCAGGGTTCTTAGCTGGGCTAGTTGGTTCATGGACGTAAGGCGGAACAGCGCAAGAAAATTGGACAGTGCATCACACGGGACACAGGGCTGATTCAGTTGATAGTCAATGCCGACTATCAGAGTTAATAGTCAGCGTTGATACTCAGTGTTGTGTCCTGACTTATGTGCGTTCACTGTCCCGAATTTCTTGCGCTGTTCTGTCATGGTTTCCTGTACACTGCAATGAGAGAGAGAGAGAGAGAGAGTGAGTGAGTGAGTGAGTGAGTGAGTGAGTGAGTGAGTGAGTGAGTGACAGATACGGACAGTTTTTGAGAAACGTGAACGTGGTTACGTGTGTACCTAGCAGTGCAGCATGTTACTATAGTGAACTCGCCGACTGAGTTAGCAATTAAATAGTGTGCAGATTTGTGTAGGAGCTATATAGTGATTTCTGGCCGCGGGCAGAAATATACATCTTGCCACATTCCTTCCTCAAATTTCGTTATGACCCTGTTGCACTGTCAGTAAATTTCAGAGCAGTTTTCAAGAAGCTTCAGGACTGTAGTAGATCACTTTGTGATGATCACGCCCACTTCACGAACATCACAGATTAATCTAGAATCTACGTGGCTGCTAGCGATAACGCTAGAATATTCGATGGCACGTGTATATATGTGCCGACGCGCTTCACCGCTTGTCAGTTGATCTACGGCCGACGCTCCGTTGACCGCTATCAGTGTTGTGTGTATCGCTGTATGCTCAATTTTCCTTCACCGGCCACAGGTTCGGCCGAATAAACAGTTTCAACGTCAGCCTACAGTCTGCTCCCTTCGTCGATGTCACAGCGACAGCACCGTGACAATATAAAACAATTTTTCAAGTAATCTAGTAAAAATAAGCCGGATTCGTTTTTCACCGGTTCCAAAGTGAACTCATTCATATGTGAGGTTTAACGTCCCAAAACCATAATATGGTTATGAGAGACGCCGTAGTGGAGGTTATAGCGTGAGAACAAAACGACGACACAGAGACAAGAAGCAGTGAGATATGGCATAACGTCCCAAACAAATGGTACGGAGAGAGACCCCGCTAGTGGAGGGCTCCGCAAATTTCGACCACCTGGGGTTCTTAACGTGCACCCAATCTGAGCACACGGGGCCTACAACATTTCCGCCTCCATCGGAAATGCAGCCGCCGCCAGCCGGGATTCGATCCCGTGACCTGCGGGTCAGCAGCTGAGTACCTTAGCCACTAGACCACCACGGCGGGGCTCCAAAGTGGGCTGAGGAACGACAAACGGCATTTACATTTTTGGAACAGTCGCCATCCCGTAAAGCCATCAAACAACTCATCAACCGTCACTTTAAGTCATTAACAGTTATAAAGGACACTGTAGTTCCGTGAAATGAACGTTCTCCTTCAGTAGCCTGTAGGCCGATCAAAGTCACTGCTCAAGGAAAGGCGTTCTTCGATTAAATATATATTCAGCAGTCCGTATCCCCGATAAAATGTGTTGCGGTCTAGTGTATAGTCCAGGGAGCAAACAGGGGATAGCGGGCGTCAAGAGAAAGGAATGTACCTGGGCTGGCCACGTGGCGCGTATGGCAGACAATGGGCGTACAGCAAGCGCAATGCCAAGGGAAGTGAAGCGGAGTCGAGGAAGGCAGAGAATAAGATGGAGGGGCGAAAATTAAGTTTGCAAGAATAAATGAAGTCAGCCTGCGCAGAATGCGGTAAACTAGAGGTCACCGGGAGAGGCCTTCGTCCAGCATCAGCTGAAAATGATGATGATGGTAATTATGATGATGAAGATGAAACCGAGTACCTTTGTTTACTCTAACGCCTTCGTCAAGCCACGCGTGTCTGCGTAACCTCCCTGCCGTTCCTTGCTTTCTCTCTTTCTATGCCTCTCTAGCGAGATTACTGCTACTAGAAACCTCACTAAAGCTTTCGGAACAGCCGGCGCCGTATCCAGGCAAGCTGACAGACACACACGTCAGCCGGTTATAGAACGGGCGCTGTATAGCGCGCGAGGCCCCGCTTGTCGCAGCCTGCGAGGGAGTGCGTCAACGGCACAGCGCTCGGCTGCAAGGACTCCGCGGGGGTCGTTGGCTGCGGAATGGGCCACGGACTCGCGAGGCCGCAGCACACAAACAGCCCGAACCCCGCCGTCAAGTGCCGCTTTCGCGTTTTATTTTTTTTTTCCTTCCTCTTGTGGAGGCCAAACAAGAAAACACACCACGCCACTCGCGTCCTTTTGTTGTATAGCGTCATCGATTGAACCGCGAGTCCCAGAATAAGACTTGCCGGAGGAGAAAGCAGTTAGTGGCCTTTTGAAGTGAGCCACGAGCCATTGTCCCCTTATATTGTTGTTGTTGTCGCCGTGGTAACTGTTAACGAGTGCTCCCTTGCGATGTGAACCAACGAGGGGCATTATCTTGAAGTGTGAATATTGTTGGTCCAAATATAGCGGCTTAAATGCTGAAGCGTTCCTTGACAAAACCAAAGCAGTTTGAGAGTTTTCGCTAGGTCTGTCTGTCCCATACGTCGTGATACCATTGTGTACCTCATGGTCGCTTCATTAATGCTAGGACATTCGCGTTGCTAAAGGGAAGGGGGTTCAAACTTCCCCGAAAATTTTCAATTTTCGTACGCATAGATGTACACGCATACACACAAACGCACGTTCGAATGCACAGTTGGCCCAAGATACCATTATGTGCATCGGTCACTTTTTTTGTCTCTCAGTGTCATATTATGAAACTAAGTTACAAAAAATTGCTTCTTGGACATGTGCTTTGCGGGCATACACTTGTCCTAACCTTTTTAGGGGCGAAGCCTCTTGTTGCGTCACCCGTTCATCGCACTTTATCATTCGTCTGCCAGCCGTAGGTCATGTGTCCTCGATGTATGTAGTAATTAAGTAGCCACCTCTCGTTTATTCCTGGAATGTATGCAAGATGGCGGTACTTGTATATAATCAATATATGATGAAAAGATGCGAGATATATGGTGGTGCTTGCAGTGTTCACTAGATGGACGGACATAGAGACAGACAGACGCACGGACGGACAGATCGACCCACAGTTGGATGGACGGAAGGACGCTTCGCCCACTCATCATTATTCAGTCCGTGGATATGCTCCGATTTTTTAAACTTAATTCAGTCGTATGACAAAGAAACACACAAGAAACTGCCACTCATGCACGACCGGTAAATATTTGGCCGACTGGACATAATTTATGACGGAACCTGCCGTCCTCCAAAAAAATTGTGGCCAGGCTCCTGATGAGAGGACCGTGTTCGTAGATTGCATGCACTTTAAAGAAGCTCAGGTGGTCTAAATTTCGGGAGCCCTCCGCAACAGCGTCTTCGATATTCATAGAGATCTGATTATGTAAAACCCCGACAATTATTACTACATCAGTTTGTTATGTTATGTGCACCTAACCATGCATCTACGACAAAGAAGAACGATATGGGTGGTGTAAACGTAAGCCGTCGTGGTTTATTATTTAGCCAGGTATGTACCAGAATATGCATGGCTTTACATGCATAGATATAAAGTATGAGTGACAAGTCTAATGACATGACATGCACGCATAGGCCATGACCTTGAACCCTCGTCGTATTCATAGTCTTCGTTGTAATACAATAAATAATCATCTGCAAAAATGCAGGCTAAGTTAAACGGAGCACGACAATTTGTCATTTGATGCACGGCGTGATCAATCAATTCTCTTTCCAACGAACGGCTATTGAAAGAGCTATTTTCGCCAGTGAAACAAAAATCAAGGATCGTTACATGTAAGTGAGGCGCTTTAATTGTAAAAGAAGCAAATGTATGCGAACACGTACACAAGAGAAGAGAACAAAACAACACAAACGCTTTTGTCCTGCTCGCTTTTCTTGTGTACCTGTCGCCACGCCCTCCCTAATTTTGCGGTGAATGCTGACCAACTATAGTCAGATTTTCCGTCGTCTCAAGAAACCAATTTTCTGCTTAAAATGAATATTGTCATCAAACTTCATTCATGCTACGACGTTGAAGGTGTTAGTGTCACAGCTGTCTTATCAACTCTGGAACTGCAAATATGAGTTTACTTACCAGCTACCTTGTAAAACAGCACACCCTCAAACAATGACTTCATCCAAAAACGTCTCAAGCAAAGCACTCTTTATTTCGAAGTAAGCGGGAGTGCACATCTAACATATTTTCGTGGTCACGGGGATGAGTATGTTTATGACCGATTGCTCCGCTGTCGAAGGCACATTTCACACAGACAGCACTGAGAAAGTCACTTCATTACATGGTGGAAATTCTGTATATCATGTCCTGATAACTGGCAGACAATGCAGTCACTCATGGCCGCCTAGGAAATTTTTCCACTCTCGTATCCAAATTGATAAAATCATCTTTCTTTTTCTAACTTATTTGTGTCGTGTTCCCATCTTCGAGAGCGGATGAGTTTTGGAACAAGCTTTACTCCACCACGCTGCTTTGACACACGTACCCTCTACTATAGGCATCGGCATCAACGCTTATAACAACGTATCAATGTAATATGGTGATGATGAACAAACGTCATTCAATTTACAGAAAGATCCTCCTATCAGAGGAGGAGTGGGACTCAACCTAGACGACGGCCATGATACATAATGTGGGCCCTGGTGGCGTCTTCGGCTTGCCGAATTAAGCGGGCTTGCAAATGCGAGTCGGAGCTGCCGTCTATCCACTCCCGTCAGGAAATTCGCCTCTCATGGTGGTATGCGGGCATGCCCATAGCATGTGGCTCAGGTCCGCCCTGCAGTCATTACAAAATTTACCCTTGCCCGAATGAAGTTTCGCTGCGCAGTGGTGAATTGCTACCGGACTAGGAAACACATGTGTCTGAAATAGGCTCCACACCACCACCTGTCCGTTGTTCAATGACGAGTGTGCTTGAAGATAAGTTTTCCTGCTTAGCCTGAAACACTGCGTGATATCATTGTAGGTGTCAGAATCGCATTTCTTCACCGCCATACCGAGAAATACAGAGGTTGAGGGTCATGAGATTAAGTACTGGTATGCTGTTCCTGCTATACCTCGTCCTAACTAGGGCACATTCTAAACTAATATTTCCTTGTAGGGACTGTACACCAGATAGCGCTCGCAAGTACTAACAGACATCTTTTACTACTGTGCCCTAATACTCACCACGGAGACGTCGTCGTTGTTGTTATTCTAGTTTCAGTGTATCCATGTCAGGCATTGCGCTAGCCTTTCCCCACTCTTACTGCGACATCTCACTTAGCCCCATAAGTGCGTTGTCTTATACAGTTGCCTAGCAGCAATAGCCTAACAATACCACAAAGCACCCAGTGCTTTGCCCGCGATACAAGTCGCCTGACACACGCACGTCTAAGCAATCCTTATGCGACACTTCTTATGCACTTGGTGCCGACACAACAGTAGCCGACCGATATAGGCGACCGGCGCAATCACTGTCGTGTCATCGCACGAAGTAATGATCGAATACTGCATTGACGAATTTGACGGCGAGGAACTCTCAGTCAGACTAAGCGAAGCAAAAAATTATATAGCATGAACCCCCGGTGAGCGTTGCAGGGGCGTCGACGAAAGCCTCAATGCATCAAACACGAGCATCCGAGCTCACGCGACGACAATGCGGCTTCCGATCGGGAGTTCAACGTCCGGAACGCGTCGCCTCCGGGAGTTTTCGACTGACAGAGATGACGATTGATGACCGTGCGCAATCGGGCGAAGCTCTATGGCGAAGTATGTAGTACCTTCCTTATTTTCTGTCTGTATGTACACACTACGCCGCTGCAATGTGTCTCTTCCTTTCTCGAGTTGTTTTCGTTTTGCTCGACTGTCTTCGGTTCTTCCTTCGGAGCATTGGCGCCGTCTCCGCAAACACTCCGGTGTTTTGTTTTGTTTTTTCCTGCAGGAGGCCGCACGTGCGAAAGGCCTTAGTCCATTTGTTGTCAATGCGACGGCGACGAGGTGACCAGTGTCGTCGACGGAACGAGAGGCCAGAACTATACCCGCGTGCACGTTTCTACTCGACCCATACGTCTCTGTCCCTGACGCAAAGGCGATAACTGACCAAAGGAAGACGCTGAAAGCGCCGTCACCGAAGAAGCGGGAAATGGCTTCGGCGTATACACCTTTCCGTCACCCGCTTTGAAACAAGCAGGGACGTCTCATCCAGGGGGTGCTGCGTCGATGCAGGCGGGAACGCTGACGCTCAAAACAAACGCCACGCGGGAAACACATTCCCGTTGGCGCGAAATGGCGATAAGTATCCCCCGGATACATGAAGGGGAGGATATTGCGCAAGTACAGAATCGCGCTTCCTCGAATTGGGTGAAAGGAATTGAGTGATTTACGGCATAGTGGAGGGTGTTCTACTTTCTCGTTCATCGTAAATTGCGCGCGTCCTTGGTCGAAATGTGACTGGGTGCTTTTTTAAGGCTCGTTTATGATTATTTCTCCACAACTTTCCGTGCCATGATTATGACGGCCTCCAGTAGTGATAGTTGGCGACCGAAATTGAACTGCTACAATTTTCTCCCGTAGAACCGACACTGAAAAGTCGGTCGGTTTATGTTGGGTTTGGGTAGGCTATATGAAAGGGTAACGTGCGCTAGTGTTATGGCTAATGCAAGAGACTGTTCTTCATCCAATGTCACTATAGCGACATTGAAATCGGTAGGCTATTGAATTGTCTACCGGAGTTTTCTCTTTCTGTATTTTTCCTTTCCGCTAGCAATATATTTGTGAGTTTTAATGGACAGGGCCAAGTAATGCGTTTGTATGTTTCGTTGCTGAGAGACAGCCTTCGGTAACAATGAAAAAATATGCGAAATGAAGCACTTTAATGAAGCAATGCATATGAATAGCAGGACACGTATATTATGTTACGGCATCCTTATTAGAGCAGGTATCCAATACTAACCCGCAATAGCCAACGCTTCGTCAGCACCAGATTAAGCAGTTATCGTATCGTGCGAGTACAAATAGTACATTGTGAATGCAAGAAGTGGGGCGCAGTATGTACCAGGGACTCGGGAAGAGAAGGACAACACTCGCAACTGAAAGTTTGTTGAAGAGGCAACACATTTATAGCTTACAAAAATTGATTGATAGATATGTGGGGATTACGTCCCAAAACCACCATATGATTATGAGAGACACCGTAGTGGAAGGCTCCGGAAATATCGACCACCTAGGGTTTTTTAACGTGCAGCCAAATCTGAGCACGCGGGTAACTTACAAAAAATTGCCACGTGCTGAAACTTCTACATTTTTTTTTTGTTTAGGCGCCTGAGCCTGAATTAACGGTGATAGTTTAACGGTGATAGTTTTTTCAGTTCTTTGTGGGGGTTTTCGTTTGTTTGTTTTTGCGAGAGAAGTTGTGCCATGTGACAATTTCTGTGAGCGATATATTCGTTGCCTTTTCAATAAATTTCAGTTGCGAGTGTGTGCATGAGTTGTTCTCTTTTGCAGTCCCTGTTACGTACTTCGCCCCACTTCTTGATTTTACAATGAACCGTTACCAACTACCCCAAATGGCTATTTAGCTATAGTAGCCTTCACACAAACTATACACACTATTTTCAACAATGTATAACTACTTTTACACTGTATATTTCGCCTCAATTGTACTTTTATAAGTTAGTTTGTATGTTCAACTTCACGTACCCAAAAATTGCAGTAGTTGGCTAGCTCTTATTTTTCTGTCTCTGTAGCTGATTCAGAAACTCCGCTCTCCGCTTTCTTTCCCATCTGTCTTCACCATTCTCCCTTCCCTGAATGCAGGGTAGCAAATCGGATGCTAAATTTCTGGTTAACCTACCCTGCGTTTCCCTCATTTTATTCTCTATCTCTCTCTGTTCTCCCCCCTTTTACCTCCGAAATAACTCTTCGCATTCATAACCAGAATGTACAGCGCGGCTGTGTAATTAGGGGATGCCGAGCAACCCCAATTTTTCTGCTTCGAGAAGTTGTAAACCTCGGCTATTCGATGCTAGCAGCGAATGCCGAACATTCTTTTGGCCAGGGCGTTAGACAAATGACCGACTTCGGAATGCAGGCACAAACAGTGGTGCGCGCATCCCGCTGCATCCATCTGTCATCCTCAGTTCTGGGCCGCTTTCCAAAGAACTGTTGCACTCATTACTGACTGGGGCAAAATGTTTTGTCGTCGACGAACCTTCACCTGTAGGTAGGATGGTTATTAGATCGTAAAATTCTGCGCCGAAAATGTAACTCACTCGATTTCTTCATCTGCTTTCAACTATGACCAACTATGAATCTATAACGGCTTGCCCAACTTTTTTTTTTTAGCTTGAACAATCAATCACTCGTCAATCAATCGCTTACTCACTCGCTCGCAGAAACACACACACACATTTTTTTCTCTTTCTCTGTGTCTCTCTCTGAATGAAATTTATTAGATATAGTAATAAAGACTTAGGAAACTAATTTATAAGACAATATAGTGACCAATGTGTTACTTGCATAAATACACGCCTAAGTACACATATTTCGGCTAACGTCGCTATGACATATTTATTCATTTGTTTATTTGGATACCCTCAGGGCCTGGAGGCCATTACACAGGAGGGGGGACTTATAAGGAATGAAATACAATTACATTTAAGGAATGCATGTTAATTGAAAAGGAAAACTACAAATATAATGCAGAAACAATAACATTTCACAAATAACTAGTGACATTTCAAAAATACAAAATAACATATCACAAATGAAAACAATCGAAAATCAGTAAAAATACCGTTAAGTAATCTATTGAAAAGCGATATCGCGCTCAGAAACAAGTGGAGCGCTAATTGAAAATACTGATGACCTTTGATAGTGGCCACGCTAGATGACAGTGAATTCCGTGATCTAAGGCTATAGTGCAAGAGGTGAATTCCGGTATTTTGCAGTGTGAGCTAAAAATGGCTCGACTTCATAGGCGTGGTCTACTCTAGACGCGATCTTAACGTCCGCACTTTTCGTAGTGAACAGCCACCGCAAATACCAAAGGCCTCACTTGTGCTCTGTCAATGCATCCGGGTATTTGAAGCCCGCACTTTGGAGTAGCTCCGCAAACACTCAGACGCAGGCCGACTGCACAGAGCAGTCACAAACAGCTTCCCTGCCCAGTGATAAGCTTACCCGCGGAAGAGGTGCTGAATTCGTCTAGCAGGCCATATTCCTCCTAACGCGCGTCCACCCTGTAATTCGTCCTGCGGCCGAAAATGCAATGAAATTTCAATATAGCTGTATTCGAGGCCCACGAGGCATTTATTGATATGTGGGGTTTAACGTCCCAAAACCGCCACATGATTATGAGAGACGCCGTAGTGGAGGGCTCCGGAAATTTCGACCACCTGGGGTTCTTTAACGTGCACACAAATCCGAGCACACGGGCCTACAACATTTCCGCCTCCCTCGGAAATGCAGCCGCCGCAGCCGGGATTCAATCTCGCGACCTGCGGATCATATACCTTAGCCACTAGACCACCTTACCGAGTATCTTAGCCACGAGGGAGGCCTTGGCATAGCAATTTTCATTACGCCAAAGAGCCAAGTTGGCTGCCTCAGACACAGCGGAAGTGACTCTCAGTTCGTGCTTTTCTCTTATATTTTTTGTGTTTACGGTTTATCTGAAGCGCTGGCTGCAAAAACAACACAGAAGCTCTTCGATGACAGCAACTACCCCGGGTACAGGCTCTTGATGTACTGGAGCAGTACACTAAAAGTTACTTTCACGGCCAATCCGTTCATCGGACCACGAGCACAAATTCCTCTGAAGTTTTGCAGAGCTGTCACTGGCTTAAAACGAACAGTGGAATCAATAGGTTCATGCAGTCTGGAGGATGTTTCATCGCAGGAAATAAGCGAAATGGTGACAAATAGCCCACTGAGCAAAGAGGAAAAAACAGCATCCTGCACGAAAAAATGGAAATGATGGCGTTGCAATCGCGTACCTAAGGAGGTGCGCGAATGCGCGAATTTGACTGGTTGAGAAGATGGAGGGCATTGCCTATATACGCGTGACCGGTTAGCACATTGGGGAGTCGTTCCAAATGGCCGCTGCTCAAACTGCGGCAAAAGAGAGGCGGCCCAACATGCCATGTTTTAATGCTCGGTGGCGAGGGGCGTCTGGCACATGGTACAACGCCTCTTTGGCTTTAGCACGGCGCGCATGGGAACAGAACGTGGACTGTTCGCAAGACTGGTCTTTACAGTGACCTTGTACGTACTGTGGCAGCGACGCTGTTTAGCGGAAGTACGGCACAAGTCGCATAGAGGCTCCTATCCCGCACTACAGAAAATACGGCTCATTGTGTGGAATTACATGGATCAGCAGCTGGAAACGCACGGCGAAGAGGCTTTCCTTCGACGATGGCACACACGTTTCTTCGAAGTAAGAGAGGGACAGCTGAAGTTTCCAGTTGTCCCGTACTAGCCATGCGCCCACTCTACAGTACGCATGCATAAGTGTTATCCTGTAAAATGTGATTAACTTGATCCATTTTAATTTTCCTTTGACTTGTAACATTTGGATACCCAGTGGTCAATTAGATTTTGGTGCTTATTTACAAGATGTATACACTGTTTTTACTTGTTTTCGATGTTTCGTTTGTGTGGGTACAAGTCAAGTGTACAATAAACTTCCCGTTTTTAATCGGCACTACGAAGTACTCGAAATGGCTAAACATTTTTCTCTATACACATAGACATTATCAGGTTTTAGCGGGACGGCTCAGTTCTCTCCCGTAGTTTAGTACGAAGTACTCGAAATCGTTAAACATTTCCTTCTAAACACAGGTTCACAGTAAGCTGCCAACCTTAGTACGAAGCAGCAAGCAGGCAGGAATTCCGCGAGGCAACAAAATCACCTTAAAACACTTCTGTCTCTAGAAACGTTCTGTCAATATGTCAATAGGAAAAAAATATTTGTTAGTTACAGCAGGTAACTGAATAGTGAAACCTAATACCTTTTCACCATCTAAACTCGCCTAAATTAATACAGGACTACATCCTCACTGTTTCTCAATCCTTTCCGATTTAGAGTTGTTTGTTAGCCATTGTCGTTTGATACTTTCAAGTGTGCATTGTACATTTATTTACTTTGGTACCTTGCCACTCCTGCTTGGGCCGCATGGCCTGCAGTATGTTGTAAATAAAATTAAAAAATAAAACACCTGAAAAATTACGAAGAGGAGGGGGAGGGCGGTTATTGACGAAAATTTGATGTTACGTTCCTTATCCCGAAAACAGGTAATGGACCCACGTGAATGAGCTGACTGCGTGAAGTGATAAAGGTGACCTAAATCGGATGCGTAAATGGTGCAGCAAATATCAGCTTCGCTTGTAACAATGCAGCTGCTGTAAAAATATGGAAGCTAAAATCTATATGTCTATTTCAGTGGAGTGAAACCACGTAGTTTGTACATGTGTGTTTTGTAGGTATCATCATGCGCCAGGCAGGAAAACCGAAATCTCGTGGGCCAACGGGCCGGGGAGGTAGAGATGAGGGACGGCACGGCTTATTGTCTTTCAGGGCGTGAAGTGAAAAGCCTCTTCTATTGTCAGAAGCGCTATGTTCATACGACAAGGCGATGTCTCTTTAAAAATTGCTTCTCGGCGAAACGACATTGCCTCAATTTTAAGACGAACGTCGTGCAGCGTGAATCAGCATAAATTCGTAAATCTCAAGTCACGCTCAGTCCGCGAAAAAGAGGCCACTCGCCTTAGACAAATCTCGAGAAGACTTCGCTTCGGTCACACCATCCCCGCCTTCCTTCTTTGAAAACGTACCCCGTGAAAAGTACCGGGCTGTGGTTTCCTGCAAAACCCGACGAGGCGTAATACTCTGTATTCACTTCTGCACGGCTAGCAGCGTCGTCTTCTCGGGAGTGCTTGTCGTCACCACAGAACGCAGCTTTTGAGAGTGAGCTCATAAAGAATGCCATTCACGCTCGAGGTCCTTTCACCGCGTCACAGCCCCAGAGTCAAAACCACGCGCGGCTCGGCGCGTGTGCAAATGGAAAATGTTGCGGACCTCTCCAGCCTTTGAGAACGCCAAGCACGGACGTTGTATGTGCCAGGAAGGCCGCTTTATGTGGAGGCTTATGGTCACGAACACGAACACGAGTGGAAACTAGAGACGAGAAAGATATTCCAGCATACCGTAGAAACACGGAATGCGTAGAGCCGAGTTAAGTTTAGGAGGCACGTTTGCTGACGCGGAATGATTCTTTTGTTGGTATGATATGTAAGCAAATGTTGGCGCAATAATAAGCCACCGGTTAATAATAAGCCACTCCTTAGCTTCAATAATAAGCCACCGCAATAATAAGCCACTCCTTAGCTCTTGGGTGGATATTGAGCATTGAACTTCCGAAGGAGAATGCCAACCGCAGTATAAGAAAAATAGAAGGAGTGAGAAGAACCAGAATCTTCCACTTTAGAGCCGTCTTAGGAGAATTCCAAGAAGGTTGTAAAAAAAAAAGTTATTGGAGTGGAAGCTCCCGCAGTGCTTTGCCAGCAGTAGTGAAGCCAACCTTGTGCCCTCCAATGATCTGAGAAACATGCTATTTTCTGGTGATGCCCAGTTACGTGCCAAGTGGCTTTGATTTGTGAGTCTTAAAGCTACATTATTTAAAAATGAAAAGATAGTTGTTTTCAAAGAAATAATACGTGGAGACTAGTATCGTTGACCTAATTTCCAATAAAATTTGCTTCGAATTCAACGCTTCCTACACAAAACTAGTAACACAATGACGCACTTTGAGCACTATGTTACCCGAAAAGGTTCCCACGTTCAACCTAGTGGGAAAGAGAAAGAAGGAAGGAAGGAAAATAGGAGGAAAAGGGGGGCAGGGGGCTAACTAGCCTATAGGCAGGCGGTTCGCTACCCTGCGCATGGGAGGGAGATGGTGGTTAAAGATAGAGAGCAGAGAGGGAAGAGAGATAAACACAGCACATTCGACAGCACACGCGCGCACACTCAGTCATATTCCAGTCTTGTCTTTCGCGGTGTGTGACATTGCTGTTACAGCCGCTTGTTCAAGTCCCTGTCGCGTAGGAATTTCAACAGAGCTTTTGCCGCCTTATGTTGCAATGTCTTCTCTCGGGCACTTGACAGAACAGTGTCCACAGACATTTGGCTGTTGTCGATGCGCGCAAGAATGGACCCATGCAGTGACTGTCTCTGGATGTCCTACAAGGGACAGTCGCACAGGATGTGGTGTAGCGTCTCTTCGCAATGACAGGCATCGCAGAGAGCGTTGTTCGCCATTCCTATGACAAAGGAATAAGATTTTGTCAATGCCACTCCTAGTCATAAGCGATGAAGAAGGGTGGTTTCTCTTCGGTCGAGCCCAGTGGGCATGCGGAGAGCCATCAAAGAGGACAGGCGGCGTTGACGATTCGTCTCGTTGCTTGGTGGGCACCATAGTGAAAACGTGATTTCACGCGCAAGTCGTCGAATATTACTGGCTGCATCGGTCCACAAAAATGGTATGGCTTCTTCTCGCGTTCCTTCAAGAAGTGCCCGTGCGGCAGTATCGGCATGTTCGTTCCCTATGACGCCACAGTGACTTAGCAGCCACTGAAACGTCACATATGATGCCCTTTCTCGTGTGAAGTGTGGAGAAGGCATCGAATATCGAAAACGAGCTGTTCGTGCGGCCCGCGACGCCGTGCTGAGAGCAACAGATTGTAGGGCAGCCCTTGAGTCGCTGAAAATCGACCATTGTTGCGGTGGTTCCCGACTGACCACACAAACTTGCAGCGCGCAAAGCAGCTAGTTCCGCTGCTGTAAATGCCGTGGAGTGGTCAGTCCTAAAGCTGATGGTAACACCTCTTGCTGGGACAACTACTGTACCTGACGAACACTGGCGGTTCATGGAGCCATCGGTATATATATGTACACTGTCTGAATATTTCTCGTGCAAAAAAAGACGAGACAGTTCTTTCAGCACGGGTGACGAAAGCTCAGATGTCCTCCGGATCCCTGGTACACTAAGATGCACTGTGAGCCGAATAAGACACCAAGGGGGTGTCGATGGTTTAGATGCAGGAGTGAAGCCCGAGGGAAGTTTCTCGTTGTACTTCACAATCATTTTAGCGAACGATGCTTGGCGCCTCTCTGAAGGCAACAGTGCAAAGGTGATGACAGGGAGCACGTGCGAAGTGTCTGGTGTGCGTTCTCAGGACTTCTACAACAATGCTGAGTTTGCTATCGGATAGTCACCAGCAATTGCAATCGTTGCCTCTGCTGACGTACATCTGGGCAGACCAAGGCACACTCTCAGTGCTTGGGCTTGTACTGCCTGTAGAACACGAACATTGGTCTTGCAGGTATTGCTAAGCACGGGCAAGCTATATCTCAGGAAACCGAGAAACAGGGCTCTGTAGAGTTCCATCATTGTGTCCACTGACATCCCCCACGTCTTTGCTGTGAGGAACTTGAACAATTGGGAAACGGCGGTCAGGCGCTTCTTCATATAGGCCACATGCGGACTCCAACAGAGGTCCCTATCAATAATGATGCCCAGAAACCGGTGGGTTCTGGCGTAAGAAATCGGTCACCCGCAGATTGAGATGACATAAGGCGTCATTGCTTTGCCAGTGAGGACCACCAGCGCGCATTTTTCTGGTGATATGCTGAGACCTTGTTTTACCAAGTAGTTGGCAATCATAGTTGATGCTCTTTTGAAGCCGGGGACGTATCTGAAGACGTGTGACTGCCGAAGTCCAGACACAGATGTCGTCTGCGTTTATTGAGATTTTAATGGTACTTGGCAAGTATTCAGGAAAACGCTCCTCCTCAACCGATGCACGCCAACAGGCTCATCATGCCCCTAGTAGATGGCTGCCGCAGCGCCATCTTACGGTTGGCATGGCTTCACTTGTGGGCAAGAATTTCCACTCCAGCCATTTTTATTAAACATCCTTGGCGAATCCATATAAGGTACAGTATGAGCTTCGACTTTCAGTCTCAACTTAGCCCCCCAAAATTTACTGCAATAGTGACTGATAAACCTTCATCATTAACAGCGCTAGCAGTCCGAATAGGATGGACCTATAACACCGATATGCTTTGTATGAAACTCTGCGGGCAAGGCAGCCTGCTATGCAGGTTCCGTGTGACACAGCCATCTCAAGCCCGCCATTGCTGCTATCACAAGTGGTACTTGTTTGGGTGTCTCCCGTGTACTATCACAAACACTGCCGGCTCATAAGGTCTGAAGAGATAACCACGATGATACCACACAACGTGTCTGGTTAAATAACGCCGTGGTCCCCGGGAGGGCTTCATGCTCTCCCATAGTAGAGTACCTATAGTGCTCTAAATCGTTCACCACTTTTTCTAAACACACAAATAATCCGCCACTTTTGAGGAAGCAGCGCTTCCGAGAAAAATTGAGAGGTGTCCGATGTTATGACACCTGTATTAGTGCAGAAAATTGAACGACTCGGTCGCTAAGGGTCAATGGGCTGGTCTGTACAATGTTTTCGCTAAGCGGTAAACGGCCGCAAAAAAAAAAGAACGTTGAATCAGTATGATAGAGCAGATATACTCCATATTATACAGATGCTGCCCTAAATGACACAATGAATTGATGCAATACGCGGGCAAAACTCACTCAAGCAGGAGCCATTGCGGTCAACTGAAGGAAAGTACAAGGTGAGCCACGCAAAGGTTGATTAAAAGTAGCTGTCCATTTTACTCCTTTATTACGAAGGATAGAGCCGAACAATTCAACAACGAGCATTGGGATGTTTTCTTTGGGTACAAACGCAGTAAAGAGGAATCACAAGAGTTAGCCTTTCAGAAAGTTCAGAATGCTTAAAAAAAGAAACAATTAAACCAGCTCCGCATGTCGGTCACTGACAGAAGCTGGTAGCTCACAAAGAAGCCTTCACTTCGGCAATAATTTTAGCTGGTTGTGTGAAATAAGACAAAGAACAGGAGGGAATGGAAAGGCAGGGATGTTAACCAGTCTAGAACGACCGGTAGCTATCCTATACACTGAGGACGGAAATGAGGAAGTTATAAATATGGAAAGAGAGGGAGAGAGAGGAGAACACGCGCACGAAGTCGCACTTCACAGTCATCATAACAATATTAGTCTATGAATGTCGGTGCACGTTTGTTACCCTCAAGAAGCCGAGGGCTGCTTTCATCGCCTTCACCCGGGATGACTTCTCAGGACGACATTCCAAAATGGTTTCCACCGTCGCCGGTCTGACATCTATGCGAGCTAGCACGACTGCAAGGGGAATATGAACGCGGCGGTGTTGAATGAAGCGTAATGAAGTGGGTAGAGTGGCGGGCGTTGTAGTGGGCGCATTGGTGATTCGTGAGAGTAGTGAGTAGCGGGTCTGCTGGGTTACGTGGCACGTGTCCTTGGTGGGATTTATCCCGTTTTTGTGGCCCATACCCGTTTAGGCTCTCTGATATGAAAAGCCCAGCTAAGAAGAACTTCACTGTTAACGCACCGATGCTTTGAAAATGGCTGCGGGTCCCATTGGCAGGAATCAAGGTCCAATGAATGCTTTCTTAACGTGTAGGTTACTGAAGCTTCTCAGGTCAGCTATATATTCGTGGCCCGTTGAAGCATGCGTCTAAGTAAGACAGTTATTTAGAGTTGTGGTTAGTTATTTATTCTGTAATCTAACTATTGTAAACGAATAAATAAAACCTCACAGTGTCGCGTAAAACACGCTACCATAGGATAAGAGTTAAGTCTGCCATGCCGCAAAAGTGAATTTCGCGGTGTTGAACTTACACACATGTACACATGCTTGAGTTACGAACATTAGACTAATTGTACACAAACAGCTTCTAAAGAGTGCACATACTATAATCCGTAAAACACGGTGCTGCCAGGCAGAACATTTCGACTTCGCTTTGCTTCGGTGCAAGCCCGTTTGTAAAGAGATGCTTTGCGGTGGAGCACCCTTGCACTCTCGCTGGTCACTTGATTCCGAGGTCTGTTTCACAAACAGTTAGTTTGTTTTTTGCTAGTGTTGTTTCACTTCTGGCTCAGGCCTTCTTTCATTGCTTACTTTTCCATTTGTAAGCTTTGCACTTTTTTGTGTTGGTGGATTCACAAAGAAGAGCTTTCAGTGAGTGAATTCCCGCGGATATTCTCGACAGGGCTGCATCCTCAAAAGAAGAGCCATTCAGTGAGCCCGCAAATAGTTTGAAAAGCACACGGCTTTCCATTACTTTAACGAGCGTTGCTTCACTGCGCACTATACAGAAAGGAAATGTGGCAGCTTTTTTATTTATTCATTGCTTTTCAAATGTAGATGGACGTGAGCGAAGAAAAGATCCTTTCGGACTGCGATATTCAGACTGGGCAAGGTTTTGCAGCATTTATAAAGGACACAACCGACAACAACTTTTCATCTACTGAGCTAGTCCGACCCCTCTTAACAAACGCCGGGTTCACATGGATCTGACGTACTAAATGTCGGGAAGCATAAAAGCCTTCCCTCCAAAAGTTTCACTTATTTCTCTGAAACTTGAGTGATAGTGGTCGATGACGTCTGAAATTACGGCGTTTGAGAAGTACAAGGTTCCCAGGAACGAATGAAATAAAGGTGGTCTGAGGAACCAGTGGCGCTCGAAGAATACGCCACGGTGTTTTTGATGCACCATTGAGTTTCGCAAAATTTTACTAAAGAGGGAACCCTGACTGCGAAATATTTCATGTACCTTGAGAATGATGAACAGTGCATCCTGTTTGCATAATAATCGTAGACTTGTGTACTTATTTTACCTATGCTTATAGCCTCACACTTGTCCCCACTCTTGTTTACGCAGTTGCCCTTGTCTTAAGAACACAACTCTGTGCGCATTTGTGATGATTGCGAAGTGTTGCCATGCATAAGTAACACGCGAAGTGTTGCCATGCATGTTGCCATGCTACAATGCAAATGTTGCCATGTCATGTGAAGCCATGCATAAGGAACAAGGTCCCGGCCAAGCCGAGTCATTTCAAATCTTTCCCACGCTGCTTGAACCATCGCGCTTACAACTGCCGCTGAACACAGTGCCGTCACTTGGCTCTCATCAATTCTTACAGCAAACTCCTTGGAACGCGCCAGGTTAGAACGTCGACGCTTTCCGATCGCAGTGCGATAAGAGTTGCACGATGCATTTACCAATAACGCACACACTCGCGCGAAGCAGCTGCAGTCAATTTCTCACGGACATTGGTGAAGCGAAAGCGTTGGCGTAATGTATTCACTGCTCGGCTCAGAAGGCAGAAGCTGATAAGTTGCTTATGAACAGCAAGGTTGACAAATGGGCTAATTGGTACGGTTCCATTTTTGTAAATTAAAGCAGCGCAAACAACAGGGCAGAAATCATACGAACATGACAAGCACTTGTTATGCTCGTCTTAGTTTAACGAGCATAACAAGTGCTTGTTATGTCCGTATAACTCTGTTGTTGGCGCTGAGTCAATCTAAAACAGAACCACGACCTACTGTACGTAAGTCATGAACGGAACGTTCCATACACTACTAACTACTTTACGAGTAGGATTAAACTGCCGATCTCAATACTGTGCGTTCAGCGTAACGTCCCAGAAGATCGCAATCACGAATGCAGGCAATACGCATCAGAGACACAGTCTCTGAACGCGGCTTAACTTCTTCAACATGACTCGTGCTTAGAGTTGCTACATATTCTGGGCCTAATACGCACAGGCGCAGCCGGGCTTTACCCGCCACGAAATCACTGTCCACTTTATTGTGGACCACGAGCCTCGACGAAACTTTGTAAACAGTGTAATGTACGTGTGTATGCCTGTACGTGTGATGTGTTGAGGCTGTCTGCGATGAATTCAAAGAAAACGAAGAGGTGGAATAGGCCGAGAAGTTATAAGGAGAATATGTTAGAATAAAATGGTGGATGACGTCCGTCAATCTACTTATTCGATGTGTTAGTTCTTAATAGGAATGCAATGTGTTTATCAATCTAAATATGATAGTCATCAGCCAGCACTTGTAGTAGCACATCAGGCGAATAGCCAAACAAACATCGCCCGCTTTTCATCAAACCATTTCTCTGTCTGTCTCGTCAGACGCTCCATAAGAGAAAATAGCGTGTTATAAACACAGAAGTTACACGCTAGACTAATCAAAGTCTGTGTTCCGTTCTCATCCGAGTACGTGTGTTTAGAAAAAAGTTTTTAACGATTTCGAGTACGAGGTACTCTCCTACTGGAGAGAAGGATCGTAAACTGTTACGTTGGCTCTCTACACACGTTCATAACGAAAAAGAAAACAACAGCATCCCGGGAAATTCCCACATGCGAAAAGATCGTTCGACACGTACACACATCCCCACTCCGCCGATTCAGGCGTGAAGTTTATAATAATGAGCTCCGTCCTCTGGCTGTTGTTTTTGTGTCGTTGCTGTGCCTAGCGAAATCCTCGTCATCTGCAACCATTTGTTTTTTCGACGCCAGCGATGGAAACGATTTCCTCACAATGCATCTCTTTTAACGACGCTCTCAGCGACGCGTAGACGTACGAACTCTTGAGAAATCAGGGCACGTAGTCCTGTCTTTTTTGTGTAGTGTGTTTCGTTTCTGTAGGTCGCGTGCTCCAGCGATCCCTCTGCCGGAAGCCCCTATATTCGGAACGACCCGAAAAGGACGTTACACAGTGTAGGTACCCAAAGAGACCGCCATTGCGACATCACCCGCAAAGCCAATCGGGGGCTTGCACACAACCCCTCTAAGTGCTGGGCGCACCTGCTTTCGAAGGCGCGATGCCGTCCCTTGTTGCCTACAGCTACAAGAGTGTTGCGCGAGTCGTATATGCGTAATAGGCAAGTCCCCGCACGCACACAGGATGTGGCTTCGCAAGCGGCTCTATGCTTTAAGTATAGAAGTAATCGCGTTCTCTAGCTGCTAAGTTGCGTTCGCACGCGCGTATGTAACAAGACTCTCTGTCTCTCCCTCTACCTTCCACCCTCTCTCTTTCACATATGTCTCGAGGCTATGCGAGCCGTCAAGGGCGAAAAACAAAAACGAGGTGAGCATCGTCCTTTCCTACGCGTCGCGAGGACGCCCCGGTGTTCGGAGCTCACGTAGACGCGAGAATTCTCATTTCAAAGCTTCGAAGGGCAACAACATGAACAAATGGGTGTAAACAACGGCGTCACGGGCGCCGGCTATGCTATGCATGAGCAAAAGCGTATCTTACCGGGCTGAAAGAGGCGTCATCTGTGTAAGTATAAGCTAGAATGTAGTTGCAATTGGAACTTGGCGGCTCAATGAGAGTAGCACACGGGGCTGCTTTCGAAAGAAGACACGTCTACAGGATTATCCAGGCAGTTTGTTTCCAAGTTTTAAGCCACTCTAGGGGCGAAGCTCGTTAAGGCGTACGCTTGTCTGCTGTTGTCCATCGTACCTACCCCTAGTACTCGGAATGCTCACTAGATGGCGCTGCAGCACTCGCTCCACTATGATCCTTAGAACAGGCGTGCTTTGGTATGCTAGAACACGGACGGACGGACGGAGCAAGCTTCTTCATCATCATTCCCTTCGTGTATATGGCGTATTGACTGGGCAAAATTCATGGTGGATTCACGATTTCTCGACCTCCGGAGCTTCGCTCACTCATCATCATTCACTCCGTGGATATGCTGCGATTTTT
This sequence comes from Rhipicephalus microplus, assembly GCF_013339725.1. Taxonomy (NCBI): domain Eukaryota; kingdom Metazoa; phylum Arthropoda; class Arachnida; order Ixodida; family Ixodidae; genus Rhipicephalus; species Rhipicephalus microplus. Next base: position 154,788,438 of record NC_051171.1, on the reverse strand, counting down.
TTATACCAGGCCAAGGGTCCGCTGACGTCATCAAAGTTCTTCTCGACAAATGTGGCAATTAAGCATCTGACAGTATCACTGGCGTCTAAAATGTGTAGTCTATGTCCTTAATTCGCACAATCTCTCGTGTTATCGCGATGGACTGAGCGATTAGCATGAAACACATTAGCGTGAAACGTGTCCCGCACTGACGTGACTGTAAGTACAACATTTCCCGAAAGGACTTCACTAAGGTACGACCCTTGAGAAGAATGTGGGTGCAACGTGACATACGGCGAATGCAACAGTGGTCTTCCTTCGTTGGAAAATTATCAGAAGAAGCCTGACAGCGAAGAATGAAACTAAGGCATGATAGCGAAGCATTGCAGCGAAACGTTACAGTGAAACACGGCATATAAGCATTACAGTGAAACACCACAGTGAAACACCACAATAAAACGTCAAGTTTACACTGAAACAATAAAACCAACTTCGCAGACTTGGAGATCCCGGCATCAACTCCACCCATAGCGCTCGTTTTAATCGAAACATTTATAACCAGATCGCAGAGATCGTATCTTTGGGCTCGTGAGTTTCCAGAACTTAACTACTGAAGTTTCCCATATTACGCATGCCTGATTTTCGCTCAGATTCGGACGTGCCAGAAAAATGACTGCGCCGGCAGCTGACGTTATCCCAACATCGCAGGAGCTACTAAACGAGTCCTCTGTGCTGTGAGAAGCACGAAGAAAAGCAAAAGTACGCTATCGGAGCATGTATGTAGCCTTCGCCACAGGCGTGTGCAGGAGAACAGTTGATTAAAACTTTGTCATCAGTCAGACGATCAAAGCCCACTGATAGGAAGACGAAATAGAATGAAAAGCGGCAGTCCATTTTTCCTTCCAAAACATCCAGAACGTTTTATTAACCGATTTTCAGAAAACAAGCTCAACGCTAGCATAAATCCCTGGTGTTCCTTGTATGGACGACATGTAGCTCACGATTTGGCATTGGGACGCAGTTCAGTCCCGAAATTCGACCCTGGATTATTTCTTTTGTGATAAAGACAAAGGCAAATGTATCGACTGACGCATGAAATAAAGAAAGAAGTACATTACCTCCGGCCACATGTCAAAGCTATTCAAAAGTTTCAGGCTACCTGCAACGCGTGTACTCCACATCATCGTGGGCCGTGCTGCAGTAAAAGAAAACCTTAATAGAGCGTAACACGAAACCGCCCCTGACGCGCTTCAATGGAACGTCAGATGAGGGCTGTAAAAGAGAAAAAAAAAAGGCTTGAGGGAGGAGAGGGGAAGTGTTTTGTTCTCAATGGCAAATCGGCAGACGAAAATTGTCACGGAACACGGCACCAACGATTGAGAGCAGTCATTCTGTCGTCGGGGCTATTCACTAACGACGTGGTCCGACCACCGTGTCCAAGGGGACCAGGCGTAACTTGGACCGAAGCGCTGCCTGACCGCACAGCGGGCGTCTGCAACTGTGCTTCAGAATGGGTGCAGAGAGCGGCTATAGCGACAGGAGACAAGGACACTCGCCGTTTAAGCTCATTACGGGCGAGCCATTGTTTCCAGTAACGTCGTTGAACCTCTGTATGCAGACGGTCTCAATGGTTATTGTCATCCCTTTTCTAATATTCTTTGTTTTTTTTTCTTTCGGTGTTATCGGTTTGGAAAGTTTTTGTTTTCACGACGCATTCAGTCGATCATTACGGGTGTGTTTCGGTGCCTTATTGGACAGTTAACCTTGCCGTATTTTATTTTTACTAACTTAACCAACAGTGATACGCTAGACGAATACACATGAGAACGGCTAAGTTGACGCGTTCGACCTTTCCTGGCCTTGTTAATTCACGGCATGATAGAATATTAATATCTGGAATCCTACATCCCAAAACTACCATATAATTACACGAGGGACGATGTATGGGAGGGCTCCGCAAATTTCTACCATCAGGTGTTCGTGCGTTTACATCGCACAGTACATTGACCCATACCATTCCGCTTATATACATCGAAATGCAATCGCCATGACTGGGGTCGAACCCGCGAACTTCGACATGACACAAAATAAGCAAACATTGCATGGTTTGACGTGGCGGTCAGTATGGCGGGGCCCACATGTGGAATGTAAAATTTTGTATATGAAGATGGTCTAGTGATGTACTGCCTGGAGAGTGGAGCGATTCCTTCTTCAGATAATAGGGTCTTTTTAGTGGTAATGGTCTGCAGTATGGTAATGCTACAAGTAAGGCGGTGTCGTACAGTTGTCGCGACGCAGCTATATTGTGTAACAAGACGTGTACTACTCTCACGCTCTCACAACGTAATCCTGCTTATCAGAGAACTCGATTTGATTGATATATGGGATTGAACGTCACGAAACCACCATATGATTATGAGAGACGCCGTACTGGAGTGCTCCGGAACTTTCGACCACCTGGCGTTGATTACCGTGCACCCAAATCTGAGCACACGGGCCTACAACATTTCCGCCTTCATCGGAAATGCAGCCGCCGCAGCCGGGATTTTATCCAGCAACCTGCGGGTCAGCCGCCGTGTACCTTAGCCACTAGACCACCGCGGCGGGTCATATCAGACTACTCGCGAAACTAGAACGTCTAGGTATCGTTATACATTTACCACGAAGTGCTAATACCTCAGTGAAAACATACGGCATCACTGCTGCGACAATACTCAATATTCTGCATTTGTGCCCAATAACGGGTCTCAGGGACAACGCCATTTCAGTAGCTCTTCAGTCCTTTTTTATATGGTTATCTTTGTTCTTTATTCCACATTACACATCTATTATTTCAAATACAGGTGATGCGTCCTATATAGCACGGGTAATTTCAGGCATCGATTTATCGCCGAAACACACACTTCATCACGTTGTCTAAGGGTTCATACTTGATAACGTAACGCCACATGAGGGCTCTGCGTTTTAATGTCGGTCCTCTTCAAAGAAGAAAACAGTGGTTTCTCGCTTCAAAGAAATCAGTAAAGTTACAAGCAGTTTTTTGTATTTTTATTTGTTTTAGTCATCCTCTTTTCAAGAAGTTACGTGCCTTTGTTGATGCTGGAACTGACTCAGAGGTGGTAACGTCGCGACAAGAAACTATTGCGCTGAAACCAAAGTAGTTAACAAAATACAGCCCCTGGGCAACAGCCGCCCGACGAAAACACACATGTAGTGGCCATAGCTGAGCTGTGAGACACGCCATAATGGTCGAACGAAGCCAAATATTTGAAGATTGTAGTCAGCTGATACACAGCTGGAGCAACAATTGCGCGTGAATCATCCGTTTTTTTTTTTGTTACTTTCTATCTTTATGGCACGTATAAGGCCAATTGACCAAGCGTTCGTTCGTTGTATACGCAAATAACGATGAAACAACGGTACGGCATTACCATAACGTCCACGTAACGTCCATGTAAGCGCTTGCGTGAAGGCTCCCTTTCGTCAGAGAAAACCTGCTATGTGTTTGCGGCTGAACTTTTCGTTAACGGTGCACGAGCGTGTTCAGACGTTAATAAAAGGCGTGGGTGCGTTCATAGGCGTGTTGTGTCGTTCTGACGATGTCGCTAATATATCGATAACGACGTACATATAAGAGTGACTTTTACATAACCGGGAATAAAGGAGCCGTCAACATGCCAACAGCTATACCATACAGTAAATGTTGCACAGAGGAAAACAAGTTATGCAGGGACAACGGCTCAGCGGTGACAAGAGAGAAGAAAAAAAGAGAGAAGAAAAAAAAGCTCATTGGCGTATACATTGATTCCTTAGGGGCTATTAAGGAGTTGAACCATAATACAGCTACTTGCGTAAAAGTACATTGAATTCAAGGCCATGTTGCGAACCCCCACAACATTGCTGCTGACAAGCAGGCGCACTGCCCTCCAGACATGGACCTTCTAGCCATTCCTTTCCACCTCAGCACTCTAGCTTACTTCATACTTGTAAAAATGTTCTCCGGCAGAATACACGTGCAGTCATTCCACCGCTTGGTCAATTGGCCTTATACGTGCCATAAAGATGGAAAGTAAAAAAAAACGGATGATTCATGCGCAATTGTTGCTCCACCTGTTTGTCAGCTGACTACAATCTTCAAATATTCAGCTTCGACCATTGTGGCGTGTCTCACAGCTCAGCTACGGCCACTACATGTGTGTTTTCGTTGGGCGGCTGCGAAAACCAGATGGGTATCTTTTTGCGAGTCTTTGGATCCCAGAAAGCCTCTGTCACTAATCTGGAGAACTGTCCGGGGTCTTCGTACAACCATTACTCAGCGCTACCCATTAAAACCTCTGGCACTTCACTTACGCTGCGAAAAGATTGATGTCGCAGATTCCTTCTGTCGAAGGATTGCCTGCGGCTCAAATTCAACTGGGACAAAGACTCCCGACTTTTCTGTATCCTCACGTGATCCCCGAATGGAGATTTCGTTTTCAATGGACGAACTAAAGGCTGCGCTTGCTTTGTGTAGACGTTCTTCAGCGCCAGGACCTGACAGCATCACTTACCGCGCTCTGTCACCTAGGAGATCAAGCTCGGCAGGCACTCTTGCAGCTGTACAACGACTCCTGGGAAACTGGCATTGTTCCACAGGAATGGAAGTTAAGTCGCCTGATTCCACTTCTCAAAGCCGGCAAGTCACCGTTGGACATTTCCTCTTACCGCCCCATTGCCCTCGCGAGCTGTGTGGGAAAAGTTATGGAAAGGATGATTTTAACGCGTCTGGAATGGTACTTAGAGTTCTACGAAATATATCCAGATGCCAAGTCCGGGTTCAGACGAGGCCGCTCGTCAATTGACAATGTAGTTGACTTGGTGACATTTGTAGAACACCAGAAGGCCTGCAAACGGTTATCTGCTGCTCTGTTTCTTGACGTTAAAGGGGCCTACGACAATGTCACCCACGAAGCCATTCTCAGCGCACTAGAAGGAGTGAGACTCGGTGGCAGGATATATACGTGGGTTCAGAGCTACCTACAGAATAGATCATTTCACGTGCAGACAGAGAATGGCCCGATACCCGAGTATTACTGCAGCCAAAGAGTCCTGCAAGGCGAAGTGCTAAGCCCAACGCTGTTCAACCTAACACTCATTGAACTAGTTGGCAAGCAACCAAGCAGTGTACGACTTTCCATTTATGCTGATGACATCTGTGTATGGACATCAGGTGTGACTCCACTTCAACTTCGCGCTCGACTTCAGAAGGCAGCATCAGTGACATCGTACCACTTACGCAAACAAGGGCTTGAAATCGCAAGTGAGAAGTGTGCAGTCGTGGCCTTCACCAGAAAACCAATGTCCGCTTACGACATATCAATTAACGGGCAGTTGGTGTCATGCAGCCGGAGTCGCAGGTTCTTGGGAGTCGTAATCGACTGAAACCTGTCTTGGACACCCCACGTGAACTACGTGAAAAAGCGGCTGACTGCCATTTGTCACTTATTCAGGTTTCTTGCTGGGAAAAGTTGGGGAATGTCTGTCGAGTCTATGTTACAGCTGTACAAGGTATTATTTACTGGATTCCTGCGGTATAGCCTACCTGTTATATCTAACACGTGCAAAACGAACCTGCGCACAATCCAAAATATTCAAGTCCAAGCGCTTAGGATATGCCTTGGTTTACCCCGCTGCGCATCGACAGCTGAAACAATTGCCATTGCACAGGACTATATACTCGATCATGACGCACATCACCATTGAAACGATGCATACGTACCTCAGGCAACATGCTAGGAATCCTTCCCACCACATGGCAACCCTCGCTACTGAGTGGCCCCGCACGAAATTTAGTGCAATTGTCTGTGCTCATCGTGCGTCGTTTACGTCAGGTTTTACACCTGCTGAGAAACTGGTGTATTCTCCATGGTGACTGACACTTCCACAAGTACGTGTTTCAATTCCAGGAATACAGAAAAAATCAAATTTGCCTTCATCAGCCCTAAATCAATTGAGGTTGAGCCATCTGCACGAAATGTACAACAACCACGTGCACATATACACCGATGGTTCAACCACAGCGTCTGGTTCTGGTGGTGCGGTGGTGATTCCAGCTAGAGGAATCACTCTGCGAATCAAATTGACACATGTCACTACGTCCACAGCGGCAGAACTTGCGGCTTTGCGTGGCGCCTTAGAGTACATCGATTCCCAAAGACCGAGTAAATGGGCTGTGTTTTCCGACTCAGAACCAGCCCTACAGAGCATGCAGTGAGTCCTTCGACGAGGTTGCCATGAACAATTAACTTACGAAGTTGTCAAGCTCGTTCACCACGTCACAGAAACAGGCCACGAGGTCAAATTTCAGTGACTTCCTAGCCATTGTGGAATCAGTGGCAATGATTCCGCAGACAACGCTGCTCGCACATCACACCAAGAAGAACGCACCCTTCCGATTCCTTTGTCAAGGACTGACGCTGCAAAGCAACTTCGTCACCTGGCACGTAGTCTGAGTCCGCAGGAGTGGAGCACCCCAAGCATAAGACATACGAGACAATACCAAATAAACCCTCGACTGGAACTTCGATCTCCATCCGGACTTCGTCGACGTGAAGCTTCACTTCTTTGTCGCCTTTGGTTGGGGGTTGCCTTCACAAAAGCATATAGAACCCTCATTGGATTGACCGACAATGCGGAATGCGACGTCTGCTGCACCAAAGAAGACATCGACCATCTGATATGCCACTGCCCTCGATTAGCCTCTGAAAGACAGAAGCTTTCGGACGCATTGCGACAATTGGACGATCGGCCACTCTCTGTGCAGATGCTACTGGAACACCGTCATCGCCTTTCGTCGGCTCAAAAAGCAGTCAAAGCTGTATTGTGCTTTTTGAGGACTACAGGCCTATGTGACCACCTTTAACTTTTGTGTAGTGCCACCGCTGCATACGCGCCAGCCGATTGACTGACAATCCTCCTTTTTTTCTCTCTCTCTCTTTCTCTTCTATTTCCTCTCTCTCTCTCATCTTTATGCCCCCTTCCTATTCCCCCAGCGTAGGGTAGCAAACCGGGCATGTGCCTGGTTAACCTCCCTGCCTTCCCTCTTGTTGTTTACCCCCCCCCCCCCCCCATTCCACCGTGTGTCTGCTCTCTCCCCCCTCACCTTACTAGGGCGGAGGAAGTTGTGCTTAGGAGGCCTCGGACAGGGGTGGCCCTTACACCGGTCGCTATATCATCATGGAACTGGTCGCATATACAAGTTGGTGATACGTGTCGGTATTGTCCGACTCCAGCGATGCAAGCAGATGCATACCGCCTTATGTGAAATGTAAAGGTTTGTAGCCAGAACGCTCCCGTCACCTCCTTCAAGCCGGCCTTCGCTACAGCAACACGGCCAGTTACAACCGCCGGATACACGACAACAGATTCCACAAGACACTACTTCACTTCATCCACAACAGCGGCCTAACGACGCACATTTAACAAACACACTCGCAAATATTATGCCTTAAAGGCAAGTCTTTGTGACTAATAAAAAAAAACAGACGGCCTGACTGCCCTCGAAAACTGCGAACGAGAGCTCTTCAGAAGGAGACCCGTAATCACAAACATACTTGATACGGGGAAGGCGAACGAGAGCGAAAGCAATGCCAGAAATTATCTGTTGAATTTCTGGGATAGAAAGGCGAGAGTGGAAGGACCTCGGTACTTTCAGGGTAAGAGGTCTCCGATGAGAGTTAACGCGGCGACCTTACTTTGCGGGCCCGCGCAGTGCAACGTGGCGGCCCAATTTGGAGCCCCGGACTCTCGAAAGTGCGATAAGGTACAGTTGCATAACTTAAGCACGCGCAGCCCAACAAACAAAGAAAAGCGAAAAAGCGAAAAGGAAAGTCGACGACGGGGACACCCTTAGCCTCTGGAACAGCCTTCGGCGTTATCTCCGCTGGGTCGTGTGTCGGCTTTATAGGACTCACCACAGAGCCTGCGGATCGTGCCGTGGTCTCGCTCGCCCTTGCACAGCCTGTTTGCACTCGCACAAAACAAGGCCGTTTCGAATCGCCCCCTCCTTTGCAGATACGTCACTGGCGGATTGCGAGTCATGCATCCGGGGCCGGAACCACCCGCTCCCGCTTGCGTAGGCATCGCATGCTTTTGATTACAAGTCGCTCGATAAGCCTCTTGGCGAGCGTCTTGTATCGAGGGCTTCTCCCAGTGGCCCACAGATATGGTGAATGTATGCTGCGCTGCTCACGAGAACGAGGTTGCACTGCTAGATGCGCGATCGCAGCAACTTCGAAGGCTTCGGAACCGATCGCGGGCTTATCCCCGTATTCTATAGGGCGTCCCATCACTCGGTGTGCCACCCTGAATAGAGAATATCGATGGCAGATCCACCCTTCGTCAAGAGTGTTCATTGCATATGGACGTTAGCCGGAATCATTTCCCCGAGTACCGCTGAGTCATTTTAAGTCGAACGGTGGCGCTTTGCTCAGCTCGGTGAAGTGAAGTTTCAGAACACTGGGTTAGACTTGCGGGAACGTTAGATAGTTGCAGGGGGGCGAGCTCTCCCGAACTCTCCATCTTAGCAAGCTGCGAGTGCAGCGTCATAGTTGCTTCGGAAGTGCAAGAAGAAAAAACTGTGACCCACAGGCACTCTTTTTTTAACCTACTATTAATTACACGAAATGTGTAGTAGAAAAATAATGAATGCCACATGTTCGGAACATATATGTAGAGTGGCATTACAAAGCAGGATAAATGATCAACTCAATGTGTTTACGGCATGTCATGTACACTCGGGAGTTGATAATGCAAAGGTAACGAATCGAAGAACTGAACACATGGAGTTAACAGACTACAGATTTAAATGTATTAGTACACCTCTTCTGGCAGCTGCCTACTTGTTTTTTCACTTTCGTTCCCATCTTCTTTTTTTCCATTCCCTCTACCCTTAGTGCGGGGTCGCAAACCGCATTCTACAATTCTGGTTGACCACCCTCCTTTCCGTAATATTATTCTCTCTCTCTCTCTCTCTCTCTCTCTCTCTCTCTCTCTCTCTCTCTCTCTCTAGCGCCTCATGTAGTGAGCTCGAGGACGCAGATTCGACGCCTGATGCCACAGCGGCCGTATATATATGGATGGTTTTGAAATGCAGAGAAACGGGAGGAGAGGAGAGGAATTGGCGAATCTTGCGCTCCTCCGCGCAATGCTTGACACGGATAATCTGGAGAGTTCTGAAGACAAATCTAGCTGCTTCTAGGTTGTTTACATGTTGTTGCCTGGCTTCAGCTACTGGTGACACTAGTTTCTTTCTACGTTTATTCTCTGTGCAGATAGGTTCAAGCATTGAAATAACCATTATTCCAGTTTAATCCTTCATCGCGCATTCAATCAGTCATCATCCACTGGTACAGTTCCGCATGATTGGAAAATTCGGCAAGGTATTACCCATCTTCAAATCAGGAATAAAAGTGATGCAAATAACTATCGCCCCATATCCATCACGAGCATTCCTTGTAAAATACTTGAACATATCATTGCATCTAACATTGCCCTTCGCTTAGAAGATAACCATTACTTTTTTCCCCAACAACATGGCTTAGGAAGGGTCTCTCTTGTGAAAACCAGCTACTAGAATTCACTCATGATCTTCACTTTATTATGGATGGTAACACACAGACAGACTGCATTTATGCCGATATTTCCAAAGCATTTGATCGAGTCCCACATTGTCGTTTAATTACTAAACTGTCTTCCCCTAAATATTGATTTTATGATTATATCTTGGCTCCGAAAACGTTCTGTCGTCACGTAATCAGTTTACATAGGATCAGCAATACTTCATCTCCACTATCTGACGTTACTTCTGGAGTTCCTCAGGGCAGCGTCCTGGGTCCATTATTATTCCTCATCTACATCAATGACCTTCCATCTCATGTCAAAACAAACATCCGACTGTTCGCCGATGATTGCATCATATACCACAAAATTATAAGAGTCCCGCAGATCATCAGGCACTGCAACAGGATCTCGACTTGATTGCAACCTGGTGCTCGAAGTGGCAGATTACAGTTAACACTGATAAATGCAAACTATTGACAATCAGCCAAAGGCAGTCATCAAACTCGATCTACACATGTTCTCTTAACAATAAACCGATATTGGCAACGGACCGTTACAAGTACCTTGGCATTAAATTCACTCCAAATCTATCATAGTCAACGCACATCGAAAAAATTACTGCTACAGCATCACGCACCCTCGGATACTTAAACGTAACCTTCATATGGCACCGTCCATTACACGTGAATTAGGATATCAAACATTTGTTCGCCCACAACTAGAGTATGCATCATCCATCTGGTCACCTCACCAAGCCTATTGATCATTGGCTTACTAGAGTCTGTGCGAAACCACGTCGCACACTTTATAGCACGTAACTACAATGACTATTCCAGTGTAACAGAAGTAAGGCTTCGTTGTCCTTATCATCCCTCGCATTGCACAGGAAGATAACGATCATTGTGTTTATTTCATAAAGTCGTCTACAGCACACATGTGAATACCTTGCCACTATGGAAACCCCATCGCACGTCTCACAGGCTCCACAATCAGCACAGTTTTTCTCGTCTTTTCGGCCGCACCCAAGCCTTTAACGCATCTGCACTAGCGTGTGCCGTTGCTCGTTCAAATGATCTTCCTGATGATGTGTGCATTCGCGATCACGTGGAATTCAAGAATAAAATACTAACTATTTACGACTGTCTTTTCTGAACATATCTTTCGTATTGGGGTTTGTTTATTGCAGAACAAATTTAAGTATGTATAACACAAATTTCATAATACTTGTGCACGTTATAGCTCATGCTTAGCATTTGTACTTTGGCTTCAGAATTTATTTAGTTTGTCCCGTGTTTCTTGATAAAAAAAAGTATTGTATAGTCTCCCTCACAAAGTACCCATACTTGTGACCCCTGAGGTACTTGTAGATAAATTTTTAAAAAATAAAATAAAAACAAGACGGTCGCAGACATGTCGAAACACCAAGAGACCAGAACTCGCGCTGAAACCGAGCGTTCGCGTCTCTAATAAATCTACTGGCACACCGTCGTTGGCGTAGGCCATCCATCGCTTCGGGGTCTCGTCGCAGTCGCCGCTGCCTTTCCCGTTCCCCGGTATCTCTCTGCTCGCAGGCGTCACGCTTAGCAGCCATTTGTTGGGCTAACTGTGGTCTACAGACTACATTTTTAGTGGGCCCGTGGTGAGTATCGCATCTTTATGCCCCCTTCCTATTCCCCCAGCGTAGGGTAGCAAACCGGGCATGTTCCTGGTTAACCTCCTTGCCTTCCCTCTTGTTGTTTATCCCCCTTAATCTAATTACTGTGGTGCACATCTGTTTACTAGTGGGGATTTTTTTTTTCATATGTACACAGAGGGACATAGGGGTATACCTTTTGAGAAGATAGTTTTCTGTGATCAACTCACAAGGAATGACTCGCTTAAAAGCTTCGGTGTTGCAAAACACATGTTCGAGAACACCACGGGAGCAAAACATTTGCATTCCTTCACCGTGTGCGTGCCTCAATCTTATCATGGTTTTAACATGTCGAACCGTACACATTTTTATATATGTATACTGACAAATATGAGCTTTTTTATTTTTAGATATCGCGTAAATGGCATACAGAAAAGAACTTCCCTATTGAGGAGGTGGGCTAGAGCTTGTAGCACTGTGAATTTGCACTGTGTATTTTCCTTTTCTTCATTTGAAACACGTCTCTTTTTTTCTGCAATACTGTTCTTAAGCACGAGAGCAAACTGTCCTCACAGGTGAATGCAAAAACATTACTCTACAACTGTGAATGACCCCCTTGTTTGTTCATATAGCCTTACTCTTTATTTGAGTTTAATCATCTCGATGTTCTGGAATGTCCTGTCTTTGTTGTGCAATTTTCGCATTGTACATCACTGCATACGCAAATAAGTTATTTCCGCTGTATATAACAGCTTGCATTGTACGTGCGCATCGGTCATCACTGTCCATTTTTCTGTGTGTACATAAGCTATGCAAGATATATCCGGAAATGAAATTCTCTTAAAAGAACACTACACATGCGCTATGTTATTGTTATAGTTTCCCTCCCATATACGAACTTCTTAAGAAACTATGCGTACATGCATCGGTAATACCATACAACCACCACTTAGAGCATTTTCGCCGGTCACCACGAGGGGGCGGCCACCGTGTGATACATTCGGCCTCATGCTAAGCATCCAAAAAGCCATGCTCATCAATCCACTGTGGTGGCCATGAATAACGCTGTATTTAAGCGAGCCCATTGCGGAAGGAAGCAGTTCACATGTTGTTGTACAGGACGGAGTTTTTTTGTTTATTTTACTATTCTTTGTTCCATTTCCTCTTTGCTTCACATCTGTGTGCCTCAGTGAAACGCTTTGAGTCAGCTATAGGCTGCTGACTCAAAGGTCCCGGGTTCGACCCCAGCCGCAGTGGCCGCTTTTCAATGGAAGCAAAACGGTAGAGGCCTATGTACTGTGCGATGTCATTGCGCGTTCGAAAAAAAAAATAGATGGTCAATATTTCCTGAGGTGCCGCTTACGGCGTACAGTGTCATGGTTTTGGCCAAGTAAAGCCCAACGTACCATTATGGCTTTACACGTCTCATAGCTACTCTTCTGAGTGAGCAGTGAAAATGACTGCCAGATCGCCAAGCCGACTCGAGGACAGCTTGAACGCAGCACCTTCAATCAACCAGTGTTTATTCGATGAACTGAATACAAAAGTGGTTACAAGATATTCGGACCAATAGCCTGTGTGGCAGGTTAGCGGTCCAATCTAGTACATGAATATTTTTCAGATGTCTGGAGCAGAGGAGCGCACATGATATGATTATGAATCTTTATACAAGTTCAATGATTGAATAGCTTTAAAGGTACATTTATAAGAATGAAACGTACATGACAATAAATACGAAATTGCTTCTAAGTTTTAAGTACAAAAGTAATAAAAAAGAACTAATGGCATACAATGTGTAAAAAGTACAAAAGACGGGGCACCCGAAAAGAATCCGCAGAATTTCTGCATAACGCAGCACCTTATTGCCGCAGCACCTTATTGCAGCTTATTGGCGATCAAGACTTGCGAGCCGCTATGCCCTTCAGCTGGTTAGTTTCCTATGCACGTATAAGCTCGCCTCCTCGTGTAGAAGAGCGCACGAGCTCCCGTGTTTTCCTGGACGATTGCCCGACGCTCGTGCTACGTGCTTGTGGGCACGACCGGACATAGCGTGGCCGGAATATGCCACCGCAAACAACGAGACACGCGATGCGATAGCGCTAAAGGGAGTCCGGCAAACAGATACGAGCGCAGGAATCGCCCTTCACGACGAGGTATTCGGACTGTTGAAATGGAGGGGAAGTGCACCGCTTAGCGAGAGGCTAAAATGAAGTGAGGAATACTCTTTTGATCGACACAAAGGTGAACTAGTCGGTATATTATGGCATAGTAGGGTATGGTATAGTATGGTATCGTATGGTATGGTATATTGGTATGGCGTACAACAGTTTGGTATGGTATGGTATTGTAGGATATGGTATGGTATGGTACGGTACATTACAGCAAAACTTAACTCGGTCCTGCAGCTAAGCCAAGGGCTGATGCGGAGCGCCCACTCTCTTGGGCAAGTAAGCTAGGAAGCGAAGCCTAACTGCCCCATTCGTAGGCATTGTGGACGGCATTGAGTTGATATTGAAGCGAGTCACTGACCCACTGTGTAGTATCTATTGTCATAATCTTAGTTCTTTGGTACAGATTCATCATTTAGGAGGCAAGGCACAGATAAACGAAAATGGGAGAGAAGGGTTTCCCACTGTGAAGTATCTATTGTCATAATCTTAGTTCTTTGGTACAGATTTATCATTTTAGGAGGCAAGGCACAGATAAGCGGAAATGGGAGAGAAGGGTTTCCATTCGGCCTTGTCGGTACATCATCATCATCAGCAGCAGCAGCAGCAGCAGCGTCACTACATCCACTCCAGGGCAAAAGCATCTGCCGTGCTCCGCTGATCAACCTGGTCTTGCGTTTTCTGCCACCACGTTATACGCGGCAGCAAACTTGTTAATCTCAGCGGCCCACCTAACTTTCTGTCTCCCCTCGGGCGCTTGCCATATCGCTAGGGATCCAGGCAGTTACGCTAAATGACCAGCGGTTATCCTTCCCACGCGCTATGTGCCTGGCCCATGTACAAGGTTTCTTCTTGATTTCAACTATGATATCCTTAACCCCGGCGTATTTCATGGCCTTCCGGTACCAGCGTGGGCGCGGCGAGTAACTGCGGCACAGACCCCTGCTTGGGGGTATCTGGTTGGATTCTCGAGGACCAAATAAAGTTTATTTCACATTCACCCTGACCCACTATGCTCTCTACTTGTCCCTTAATGCCACACCTATCATTCTCCTTTTCATCGTTCGCTGCGTCGTCCTCAATTTAAGCTGAATTTTCTCTGTAAATCTCCAGGCTTGTGCTCCGTAGGTAAGTATCGGTGAGATGGACCTGTTATACGCCTTCCTCTAGAGAGGTAGTGGTAAACTACCATTCATGGTATCAGAATTTGCCGAATGTGATCCACCCCATTTTTTATTCTACTAGTTATTTCGCTCCCTTTATTCGGCTCTGCGAGTACTACCTTTCTCAAGCAGACGCATTCCTTTACAACTTCCAGTGTCTCGATACCTATCGCAAAGCACTGTTCGCTGCCGAGACGATTTCACATTACTTTAGTTTAATGCATATTAATTTTCAGACCTATCCTCTGCTTTCCGTGTCTACGGTTCACTAATCATGAGATGCAGTTAGTCCCTTGAAGCATTCATCAATGCAATGTCATCAGCGAATAGCTGGTGACTAAGATACTTTCCATTAACTCTTATTCTGACTCTTCCCAATCTGGGGTCCTGAAAACCTCATGTAAACACGTGCCAAGTAACATTGGATAGATCGCGTCTCCCATGGCCTCACACCACTCTTTATTGCAATTCTGTCGCTTTCTTTATGGAGGAATATGGTGGCTGTATATCCACTGTAGATTTCTTCCAGTATTTTTATATTGGCTTCGTTGATGCCCTGATTCCGTAACGCCTGCATGACTGCTGATATCTCAACCGAATATAGTTTGTCTTCTCGTAATCTATGAAGGCTATGTATAGAGGTAGGTTGTATTCTGCGCATTTTTTTCATCACCTGATTAGTAGCATCAATATGGTCTATTGTTGAGTAGCCTGTACGAAATCTTGCTTGATCCTTTGGTTGACTGCACTCTAATGTCATCCTAATTTTATTAGATATTATTTTTGTGAAAAGCTTGTATACAAAAGACAGTAAGCTGATCAGTCTAATTTTTCAGCACCTTGGCGTCCCCTTTCTCATGAATTAAGATGATGTTGGCCTTATTTTTAAAATTCTGGTACTCTTGCCGTCGGGAGGCACTATGTATACAAGGTGGCTAGTTTTTTTTACACAATCTCTTCACCATCTTTCAACAGGTCTGTTGTTACCTTATTCTCACCAGTGACATTGACTGCACAACTTAGCCCTAATATATGTAGTGAGGGGCTCCGTATACCTGCACACATGCAAAAAGAAGCTTTTTATTGAAATTCAGCACTTCGTTTCTCTCCCTTGTGCGTTTCTTTCTTCGTAGTGGTCCACCATTTCTATCGAAACGAGAAAAGACAGTACAAACACTGTTTATGCGTCTTGGCCAGGAAAGGATACAATTCTAGATAGAACGATTTAGTGTTCTATACGAAGTTATGTGTTAGTTCACATTGTGTGGCTAGAGCTTAGACAGAAATGTATGCGCGCGAACGTTATATCGCGAAGTCAACTCCTGCAAAAATACTGTTCGTTGTCTGTTATTTTCTTTACTAGTTTGAATCCGCTTTGTCTTTTTCGTGTACTTGTTCGTAGTTGTTTTCACACTGTTTATTTATTTATTTATTTACTTTTGTGGAGGAACTTATTGTGCCGCTGAGGGAATGTAAATCTCAGCTCTCCAAAGCAAGCCAGTTAGAACACAGTGTAAATAACGGGAAAATAAATTCATGTGGACTAGAAAACAACTCGTCGCCTGTGAGGACAAAACCGGCGACCTTCGCATTGTGCTTGTCATGATCTTACCTGGGCATCCTCGCAGAGTAATAATTCTGACAAATGTTGTTACTAAAAAAAAACCGCCACGTTTAATGAAGGAAACAAAAGTCTGTTGGTTCTCAATAAAGCCATGCCTCCGTGTTTAGATGTTCATATCTCTATTTCATGTAACTTACTGCCTGATTCGTTAATCAGGCCTTCCCCCCGCACCTCTAACTCACCTCTCCGTTCGTGCATTAGCCAAGAAGTATGTCTTGTCAATTATCATCGACAACAACAACATCATCGTCATCACCATCATCAGCCTGGCTATGCTCACTGCAGTGCAAAGGCCCTTCCTACGTTTTCACCAAATAATCAGGTCTCGGGTTTGCTGCGGCCCCGTTATCACCACAAACTTTTTAATCTCAACTGCCCACACAACTTTCTGCACCATCCTCTCACGCTTGATTTCTCTTGAAACGAAGTCTGCTACTCTGAAACCTGCACGCAAAATAGATTAATGTAAACGGCAAAACGTTTTGTGCTACGGCTTTCACAATGTGGACGAGCTTATCAGGCGCCCTGCAGCAACGCAGTTGGAGCGATGATATACCCTATCACAACGACGCCCTGCTCTTTGCCTTGGCCTGCTGAGTCCTGGAACGAGGCGGAAGCGAAGAAAGCTCGCTTCCGTGCATCACTCAGTCACACGCGCCGGAGATGTGGCACGCATCCTGCACTGGGGTTACACCTAAGCCACAATCAACCACGCGAGGACACCGCGAACAGCATTCGCTGTTTCCGGCGTTGACGGCATTGACCGCAAGTTTCGATAGAGGCCTAGCGCCAGAGAGAGAGAAAAGGGGAGGGTGGCATGGGTGATGTATACAAAGGACAAGGAATGTTCGAATAGGGATATGCAGACACCGTCAAGTACGATTCAAAAAGGGCCAGAAGAAAATTAAACACCTAACACATTTTTTTTCCGAGTATAGAACAACCATTTCACTATTTCATTCATCCTCCCCTATCCCTGATTCGGTGGTTCTTGCAGCGTTTCTTATTGCATTGTAGCTTTTTAAACATTTAATATTTCTTCTCCCCTTTTTATTGCCATAGGAGTTATACGGACACTCTCAGTTGACTTTTGTCGTCACCTTCATGACCCGGATGAGTATATGTGTGTATATATTTATAAAATGGACAATTAAAGTGAATCAGAAGAGAGAATTCAAAGCACCCACCAGGGATTCGAGCCAGCGACCCCTCGTCCCTCAGCGCGCTGCATTAACCAACTAGAACACGCCGCTCATACTGTCTGTCGCACTAGCTGCGAACTATGCACGTACACCACTCACCACCGATTGTCAGTGGTCTTTAAAAAAAACACCCTTGAACAAACCACGTACATACATTGTTTGGACACACCATAGATGATTTCCCTACAAATTGCCGTGTCTGATGGCTTGATCAATAGAGGGGTGGGTTGCACTGAAGCACATACAGTTGGATGAAAGGGGCATTCGAAAAGGTCTCTGGCTCCACTTTCACTCTGAAGCAACAAAAAAAAAGAAAAGAAAGTTCTCATCAAGGCAAGGACCATTCAGGAAGTTGGTTCTGACGTGCCTGTGAATATGATTCTTATCGAAATGCACACCGCCACTACCACTTTAGACAGACAAATTCAACTGCCCCAGATGTGTTGTGGTGACGCTTGCACCGTTAAAACATTGCACGGCTTCGTCCTAGCAACAGTGTACATCTCACTAGGAACTTCGCGGAACGGACTGATGTCACGAACTTCCTTGCAGCACAGCTTCAGAGCGGTGTGCCAAGAAAATGTGCCGGTGATAGGCACTGGAGACTGCAACGTTAATGTACTTTGACGTGAAAATCAGTAGCTTGTCGCGTTTCTCGTTGCCCAACTTGGACTTCACCTCATGTCGGAAGTCACGCAGTCAACTATTCACACCTGTTTAGATATTGTGGTAACTGTGTAAGCGTCCATTCAAGCACAAATGACCGTGTTTACTACGCTTCGCATAGTATATTCCTCACAAAAATGTTTAGGAAGAATAAGTTGACTGTCAAGAGACGATTGTCACTAGAACTTACCAATAATCAAAAAAGTTTCTACCAACTTTTTTTAGACTGCTTTACCGACTACCTGTTAACCCTCTGGCTGAAGTTGGCCACCAACTTCAAAGAAAATTGTGTTTATAGGCTGTCTGTTGACGACGTAGTAACTACTTGTCAACAATGTTCAATAGACTCCCTAGTAACATTCTCTCTATAGAAAGACTGTCCGCGAGCAGTGTGTTACGCTTCTAGTGACTTGTCTTTTATAAGGTTTGTTAGCAGTTGGTCACAACCGTGCTATATATGTTTCTGATCCTGCTGGTGCCAGCCTCACGATTGCTACCACGAGTTTTAAAGCCCCAGTATAACTTTCTTTTCAAAATTAGTTCCCTCTAACTTAATCGCACAAAACAAACACGGGCCCCCTGGAGCAGAGCCAGTTAGGTGGCTGGCCTGGTAAACCTTCGACCCAGTCGACTGCTTGGGCTATTGAGTGTGTGCAACAGGCACAGACAACTTCTGCATCGTGTATCTGTTATCAGTGCGTGCCCATTCTTCGCAAATTCATCAGACTGAACGAATCAAGGCGACTTAATCGGTACGTGGCCTTATGTATGTCGACAGACTAGCAATCTATAATCCAAGAGCCTGATACCTTTCAATGCAGGAAATATTGCGCTAAATAGAAAGGACACCACAAGTAATAAACGCTATACACATTAAGCGCAATCTTCTGTTTGCGCTCGATCCGTCTAGCGTTTCTTCTTTGTGGTGTCCTTTTCTATTTAGCGCCATTTTTCCTGTGCAGAATGAACGAACTAGCCCAGCAAGGCGTCCTAATACCATGCGAGTGGGGTATCTTGATAGATTGGGTGTAGTCAACACGAAGTAGGGGACATAAAATATACATATGCCAATGATATTTGGGGTTCGCTACGAAGTTTCAACTCGTTTGCGGTGTGTCATGACTTGGAAGTATCATTGGCAGTGATACTGACACTCCATGCGTCCGATGGTTCATGAATTGCATAGAAATATACGGCGAGTTGCTCACAAATGATATCGCAGACCAACTACACCTTCATTGATGGCTCCCGCATTCGTCATTCAATGACATTACGTCGCAGCTTCTGATCTCTCTATCTCTGTGGTCAACATCTGAGATGGCGATGCTGTCCGATGAAACTGCGGTGTATGAAGCTGCTCACGATAAGAGAGACAAACAAGAACAAGCAGGCTAACGTGACATAAATGATATTAGCATACGCAGCAATAACCGTAAGAACAACGCATGAGTGTCTCAATGGGCAATAGCTTGGACCCTAGCAACAGGGCTTGCCCGAAGAAGATTGTAGTGGGGGTGGGACCGTGACCAAAAAAGTCACGTGTATGAGAAAAGGAGAGAGAATGATGTTTTTTTAAAGGGGGGGGGGGGCGGAGAGAAGTGAGAAGTTTTAGCTCTGGAAAGCAGCTTGTTCTGGCTCTTCCAGCAGCAGCGACGGGGACGCCTCCCGGTGCAGACGAGCCCCCCAAGAATAACGAGCAGACACACAGAACTGCAGCACCCGGCACATCACAACAAACCGGCCCAGCGGCGGCAGCGTGCTAGTCTCCGCCGCTTCTGTTGCTGCTGGTTCTCCCCTTCGCACGGCTGCGGCGCGGCACGAGGGTTCAAGGACGGGCCTGCCTGCCTACATGGGTGACGCGCTCGCTTCTGTAGCTTATTTACTAGCAGCAGCAAAAAAATAAAAATTATATAGCGTGAACAGAGACTGTCGGATATGGGAGACCGAGGGCCCACTTTTGTGTATTACCCGGCCCGCAGGGCTTCTGGCGACGTGCAGTGTTCGGTTGCCCTGCATACACTGCCAACCGCGGAGGGTTGCGATTCCTTTCGAAATGCTCCCCCGTTCCTCACCGGCCAGCTGCATCTGGGTGCGCCCTATGACTCTTCCTTTGTAGCAGTCGCCGTCCCTGGCGCTGTTAATTCTGCACGGTTGTTGGCAGAGCGGAAGCCTGTGCGCGAGATAAAATGACGGTCGTAAAAAAAAATGATCGCTTCACCTGGGGGGTAAGAAGCGTAGGGTGCGGCAGTCTGCATTGTTAGGCCAGGAAATGGTTTTTAGCAGCGCGCTGTAGATTGCAGTGCGCAGTCAAAGAGCGGAAAAGAGGGACACAAAGACATTCCGGATACTCGTAACATCGGGACGGTTTTGGAACGGTTAGCACTTTCTTTGAAGTGGTAAACAAAGCGGCTGAAGCTCAGTAATTTCGCTTGGTTAAAAATAGTAAAGAGTGGAAATAGCAGACAATAACGGGCAAGTGTAGATTCAATCGCATTGTTTTTGGGTGCTACGCTACACGAATGCCTAAAGCAGCTTGTTCTCGAGTCATTCAGTTGTCGCAGCGATCTTGCCTGCCAACTTTGCCTTTGTTACTGCTTTAGCGCCATAAAACTGAGTTTCGTGAAATGTTATGAATTATTTTATTATTGGTGGCTGTACATCTGCAGCGAGAAATAAAACTACTGAGATTTGTTGTGTTAACGTACATGCTTACTACGCGCACTTTATTTTTAAAGATGTGCATCTGGGTTATAACTAGCAATACAATATGTTAAATGAATGCAGTGGCATAATATTACCCAATAATATCTACGATGGGCAACACAATCGAATGGGTAATAAGCTCCTTGCTTTCATTCGAAGCATGTACCTACAGAAATAGTTCAATGGTCTTCAAAGTTAGGCGCATTAAGTTACAACACAGAACATTGTTGGCTTGTCTTGCCACGTCACGTTCGTGAGTTCAATTCTTTGTGCGTCCCTGTAAGCCCAACAAGCAAGGATCAAACTAAGATTGTGAAAAACAGCAGCTCACTCGTTTGTTCAAATTCATACTTCAAGTGAAAGCAAGAAGGCGGGCTTCTACGGGGTACAGCAGTCTATTCAATACACTGATTTCTCTTTTGTAGGGCTTTTCCTGTTAGCCTCCACCAAGCGCAGACGGAGGCCTTGTGCTGGCTTCGTTTCACTACATGCAAACTGGCACCTCGTACGGTTTCTCTATGTGACATGAATTATAAATTACACTGCCACTGTATAACTAACAAAATCAGAAGCCTCTCGGTTTCCTTTTTATCAGCTTCCATCGAAAGCGACGCCCACAACATCGAGGCGCGAAACTTCGCTTGCATCCGGCTTCCCTCATCCGGCCCCCCCCTCCTTTTTTTTATTAGCGACATTCCCAGTGGTTTGAACACGCATTTTTGAGCACGTGCATGTGATACAGGTGGCAACTGTAGGTTCGTTCCAAGTAAGACAGGTCGAAACCTTTCAAGAAACACTGCAAGATGTGACGTCAAGAAGCACTGATGTAGTAGTTTTCCCTTTCTCGCTGAGGGGTGGAGGGAGTGACGCCATCTTCAATGGCGTCTCCCTTCCAGAATGAACGTTTTCTTTGCTATTTCTTTTGGGAACTGACGAGGAGGTTGCCATCGGCTGGGCGGCTTCGCTAATAATAGGCCCAGCAGCATCCCTATTGGGTTGCACCTGCTCGTACGAACTTTGCACATTTGCAACGAGACTAGGGCGTCTTGGGCACCACCACACTGTGCTCTGAATAGCTGTGAATATTCGTGACCCCCACCTACACACACACACACACACACACACACACACACACACACACACACACACACACACACACACACACACACACACACACACACACACACACACACACACACACACACACACACACACACACACACACACACACACACAGAGAGAGAGAGAGAGAGAGAGAGAGAGAGAGACAGACAGAGAGAGAGAGACAGAGAGAGAGAACAAACAATTTGAACAAATTATTTCTGTTCCACCTCCAGAAATTTGAGCTACTTGGCAGAAACTCTTTGCCGAAACAGTTTGTGTTGTCTGATTTCACGTATACCTGTGCGCACATTTGACCAGGCTAACTCTTTCTACTACGGTTTATACCGCTAACTGAGAATATGAACAAACGATGCAAGTGTGTTTATTCATATTCCAGCGATCATGTTTGTTCATATTCAAACGATCTTGCCGATGGCTTGTCTACCCTGTTTCTGCAGGGGCCTGAATATTGGACAGTAATCTAACACGCAACACATGCTCTTTTCTCGATAACCCGACTAGTGGGCCTAATCTTGCAAAGAGCACATTTCCGCATTCATTGTTATCATGCCATACGTCGTGCTGAAGAGTTCACCTTGTCGAGAACGAAACGCACACAGCTCGTTTTTCATGTCGCTTCAGAAAACTGAAGATTATCGCAGACGAAAATTGTCATAGACGTGCGAACAAGAGAGCAAAGTGGGCGAGGCGCTTCTCCTCATTGAAGGGGCCGCCAAGTGTGTTCCATGCCTTTCAATGAGCTAGACATATCCCGTAATTGTTCAGAGGGCAGCGCTTTACGGCTATGCAGATTTCCGGCAATAATGGCGGCCCATGACTTGTCCTGTTCTATTACAAGAGCTGCATACTGCCTTCCTTCACGCTTCGCAAGGCCGGGGACCGAAGACCACGCCATAGTGCACACGTCATGGCTTCACTGTCGTATTAACGTACAATGAGACGCTCCTTTTCTTTAAGATTGATTGATATGTGGGGTTTAACGTCCCAAAACCACTATATGATTATGAGAGACGCCGTAGTGGAGGGCTCCGGAAATTTAGACCACCTGGGGTTCTTTAACGTGCACCCAAATCTGAGCACACGGGCCTACAACATTTCCGCCTCCATCGGAAATGCAGCCGCCGCAGCCGGGATTCGAACCCGCGCCCTGCGGGTCAGCAGCCGAGTACCTTAGCCACTAGGCCACCACGGCGGGCTTTAAGACTCAACCAATAGACAACTTGCACGCGACGTCATGAACGCACAAAAGTGCTCCAACATGACGGCTTAAATGACGTCACGCCAGTACAACCACGTGGTGGTTAACCTGCTTCAGTGTCATAACGACGTCGCTGAAACTTTATTTGTTGTGAGAAAGAGCATGAACAGACGCAGACGAAAAGAAAGAGCACGAACAGGCGCAGACCAACCACAGAGGTTTATTTTCAGAAAAACACGTATATAAGGATAAAGGAACGCCCCGTCGCGGTGGTCTAGTGGCTAAAGTACTCGGCTACTGACCCGCACGTCGCGGGATCAAATCCCGGCTGTGGCGGCTATATTTTCGATGAAGACGGAAATGTTGTAGGCCCGTGTACTCAGATTTGGTTGCACGTTATAGAACCCCAGGTGGTCAAAATTTCCGGAGCCCTCCGCTACGGTGTCTCTCACAATGAAATGGTGGTTTTGGGACGTTAAACCCCACAAATCAATCAAAGAAGGATGAAGAAAGTACACGTTATGATAACAGGTGAAAATGAACTTCAGTTGTTAGTTTGTGTCTGCCCGTGCTTTTTCTTTATGTCCGTGTTGTTGTTGTTTTTCGCAAATTCCCATCGACAGCCAGAATGTGATGTACTGATAACACTAATGTGACATCACAGGGTTTGCGCCCCAACATGTATGGACTCCAACGTAACTGTGAGCGACGTCACTGCAAGTCCTCTATAAGGAGGGGTGGCGGTGCTGTAGTGACACTTAAGGTCTGACTGACCCCCACCCTGCAATGGAGACCTGACTATTTATGCTTCTCTTTCTTACTCCTCTTCTTTTCTGTCTCTTTCCGTTCTATTATTCTGCTTTTCCCCCACCCCAAGTGTAGGGTAGCCAACCGAGCCAAGCTTGGTTAACCTCCCTGCCTTTCCTCTCTATTTATCTCCCTCTCTCTCTCTCTTGTCCACGCCTATGCGTTTCACCGCATGTTGTGCAGCGCCTATCATCACGGTATCAGTTCATATATGTCCTTACCTTAGCTATTCTTTACCTGAACGTGAATACCATCGATTCAGCTGCCAGTCACTGCAACATGCTCCGTTACAGAAATGCAGCTGCTTTCGCTTTCGTAATCGCTCACGTAGATGCTTGTAATGCACCATGGACTGCATTGAACCGAAAGAAAAAGGTATGGGTCTGGTCTGCCAGGTAAACAAGGAAAGAGAAGTTGGGCAATTACGAAATCGCGTGACGAAAAGTCGTGTTCTACCACTTTTCGAACGTGCACTCGTTTTTAAGGACTCCAGCTGACACGGGCTCGCTTCGAAGAAAAAGCCCTTCAAATCATAACTTCCTGCCCCCTCCGCATACACTGGCTTCGACAGCCGGGCACGCAGGCACGCACGCGCACAGAGAACAACAACAGCCCCCTATGAGTGGACTATAATTATAACCTCGCAGCGGAGGTAGAGGGAGGCGAAGCCGGGTCGGAGGCATGCACGTCTAGTACGGCTGGTGGCCAAAGCGGCAATGGCGAGGGCCTGTTTTGCGAGCCTGCTGCGCAATCCGAGGATGCGGCAGCAATCCCGGCCGACTTTCTTAAATTACGGCCGTTTATGTCGTCCCTCCTACTCGCCCTCCCGTTCTTCTCTTCAGCGTCACGTGATCACACCAGCTTACCTTGATGCGATTGCTGCGGGTCGCCCCTCCTGCGTGCTCCCATGAAAGTGGCACTGCTTGGATCCTGCTGGGAGAAGCCCTTGTTCCTTCTTGCCGCTCTGTTGGTGCTTCCGTTTACCGCTTGCGAACTTGCAACCGCAGCCAGGCCCCGCATTTCGCAACAAACTTTTCACTTTTCTAAATATATTTGTTCTTCCTCGTTGTCTTGCTGGAAGTCTTGCTGGAAGGCGAGCGCGTAGCACTGGCACACGAATCGGACACTCGAGTGACAAGAAGTTGGGGGCACGGACTGGAATCTGCGAAATTCTTGCGCGGCAGCAGGCGTTTCCTCTGAACGGCGGAAGCCGACTGATCTAGTGGCCGAGATAAAAATCAGGCTATTCCTCCCGCATTCGTGCGGCTTGGTTCTTCGCCATCGAGGCTTCGTCGCCGGAATCGCCCCGTCATCGAGCCTACAGCGTGCCCGCAGTTTCGGCACTCGCTGTCTCGGCAGAGCGCAATCGGGGTCGAGATTGAACCCTCTCTCAGAAACGCTACTAAACTTCTATCTTCGACCAACACACGCGTGTTTAGCAGAGAACATTTGCGTGACGCGATCGCCCGGATGTGCTATAGCAACGGCACTCGCCGTCGGCCCGATGACGGTTGCATGATGACGACAGCAGTTTTTGCTTCGCGAAGCACGCGTTCCAGGATTACAGTTGCTGGCATAATGTAGCTGCGTTCGTTGACAAAGCGAGTCAAGAGCATGGTTGCCATAGCGACACTTTTTATGTGCGCGTGTGTGGAAGCCACCGATAGATATCCGTTACCGACTCCGGACGTTCTACGGGTACCCATCACTGCTGCTTTATCAGGGCGAACGCGCCGCGCAAGCAAGCCGAGTAGTGCCCACCTAAAATGTACTTATTTTACACTCTGGTCTCGCATAGCCTGACCACCGTATTCTAGAAGCGTCCGTTTACTGAACGCTTCAGTGAACCTCGACCAAGTCACGCCGTCTATAGGCAGAGCAAGTCACTGAATATTAGCGACAATCTGCAGCTATTCTTGAGAAGCCCAGTGCCATTCTCAATCGAGAAGCGGCAAAATGCTCAACTATGTCAAGAAAAGGACGAAGTTACAGTCGAGCAGCGTTTGTGAATACGGACGTCATCGTTTTGAAAAATCACGCCGCAACGTATAAGGACAAATGGGGACAACGGAATGGGCGCTGCATCTCCCTTGTGTCCCTGTGTTGCTGCACTGTTTATATGATAATTCCTAACCAACCCGGCCAGTTGATTGATTTGATTGATGTGTGGGGTTTAACGTCCCAAGACCACCACGTTATTATGAGAGACGCCGTTGTGGAGCGCTCCGGAAATTCGACCACCTGGGGTTCTTTATGGTGCATTCAGACGACGGACCAAATCCGGATTTGTCGTGGACGCGGACAGCTAATCCGCGGATGGTCCGCCTGCAGGCGGATCCACACGACGGACGGTGTCCTAGGGGAAAACAGCCGGATTACCCTCGACAGCAGATTCGGCGCTCACCTGCGCCCGCTGGCAGCAGACCGGTTTGAGAGTATTCAACATGGATGCCCGCAAGAAGCGAAGCTTGGCTGCGATGTCTGTCGTGTTGTGACAAATGAACGAGTAGTGTTATTCTTTCAGAAGAAAAGGGAGTTGCTAGCAGGATATTCTTTCAACTACATTATTCCCCACTTGTAGAACTTCTAAACGTGTCTCCCGCCTTTCTTTAGAAGCAGCACGTCGCCGGTTGCAAAAGTTAGAATAATTCACCACCATGACGGCTAAGATTAATTTCGCGTGTTGAGCGACGGCGGCGACATTTCCCAAACCACCAAAAGTGATTTCTGCATATTTAATCACCTGAGAAGAAAGTCTCCGGAAACTAAGTAAACAATGCTCAAGCGTAGATGATGCCGACCAGTCATGTAGCTGTCCGCGAGCCATGGAGGACATGCCGCGAGCAGACGAAAAGTGTACTGGTTGCCACCGACCCCAAGCTATTCCGCTGAAGTACCGGCTCTCCCCCGCCAGAATCCCGATGTGAGAAACAGGTTGGGTTCATCCGTCCGCGAGCCGCGCGGACGAGTCGCGGACGAGGGGAATCGCTGATGTGAGGTCACGTGACGCGCCGTCCGTCCCGCCACATCGGGATTCGATCCGTCGTCTGAATGCACCATTAACGTGCACCGAAATCTGAGCACACGGGCTCCACCTCCATCGGAAATGCAGCCACCGCAGCCGGGATTCGATTCCGCCACCTGCGGGTCAGCAGCCGAGTACCTTAGCCACTAGACCACCGTGGCGGGGCCCATTTGAAGGTCTGATAAATATCCTGAACGTCTGAGGTAATCGTGAGTGTGCCTCGATGCGTGAGTTGAACAAAGCGCCTCAACGCACCTTATGCTTAGTTCTAATGAACACACCCTAAAAGCGCTTTCAGCATCTTGATAATGTTACTTTAGCAAGACTTGGCCAACTAAAGTGGCTTCAAGTTAGGGAGGATATACAGTTACGCACGCGGGGAAAGGGGTTCTGGTAAAGATATATATCTTTGCTTTAAATACGGAGACAAGTGAAAATTAAATGATTAAATATTATTTGGGGTTTTCACGTGTAGAAACCACGATATGAACATGCCGTCGCGGAGGGCTCCAGAAATTTTTGCCGTCATGTGTTTAACGTCCACTAACATCGCGCAGTTTCGGATCTTCGGAATTTCGCCTTCATGGCCCGGATCGACCACGCGACCTTTGAATCGGCAGAGAAAATGGTTTATGACCCATGCACTTAGATTTAGTAAGGTTTACGTTCGAAAACTCCTAGGAGGTCAACATTTCCGGAGCACTCCCATACGGCTTCCTCATGATCATGTCGTAGCTTTGGGTCCTTAAACCGCAACGATTATTATTGAGAAAGAAGAAGAAATATCTGAGGACGATATGATTCGATGACGCTTTTTTTTTTTGCCCAGTTTCACGTATGGCCTGCTATCCTTAGTTTTGTTCTCAGTGTGCAGTTTTGTTACCGAAAAATGTACATTTTAAGTGAGCATGCGGACGGTTTTTGTAACAGCAGTTCTCGGCTGCTGAGTCCACAGATTTCGATGGGGCGATGGGGAGAAAAGTGAATGTATCTTGTGACTCTAATTCTATGCACTTTGGGAACCCAAACAGATCAAAGAGAAGAGCAGGGCTCTCCAGAAAAAGGGACCCTTCTATTAGCATGTGTGTTAGTTCGGGACAGTAAACACAACACAATCAAATACACTTTGTGGCTGCCTCCTGCCCTTCCACGTTCTCTCACTCGTTCGTACCAACGTCATATGATCCTCTGCCCATGTCTATTCGCATGCGCATTCACAGGCGTGAGAATGGAGAGAACAGGAGGGGGGTAGGGGCATCCACACTTGAGCAATAAGCAAGAAGGAAGGGGACAAGCCAGCCTTGTATTTTTACGCATTCGGGCCTGTCTATAGTCATTGTTGGGTGTACAGGGTTACATAAACGCGCATTTGTGACGATAATGGCAGCCAAGGACTTCTGATATTATTCCAAGAATGGCTTACGTCTCACTTCTATACCCCAATGCCGGGCTCCAAACGCGGGCCGATGTGAGCAGCCCATGGTGTCTTTTTTTTTTTTTTGGGTGAGTTTCAAAGGCTGTTGTTTGTCACACTTGTCCAAAGGGTGGGGCACACTGGGGGCCAGATAGCAGACCGCTAGCTTTGCAGCACAACCACCGTTCGGTTGCTATTAAATGAGTGGTATACACTACAACCAGGACAAGAAGTCTCTCGAAGGGTTCCTCAGAATCACTGTGTAGGGAACAAAGGTTGATGTCGTGAATGCAGAAGCAGAGAAATATATTTTGCTCAGCCAGCAGGATGCTCGGAAGGATGATGGCGAGAATAATGGGTAGTAGGGGAGGAAATGAAAGTCTGAAGGCAGCCAAGCGTCAAAGAGGAGGAGAAAAAATGGTTCTGTTCCTAAAAGACCGTCGCCTATACGGTCGCTGCCTGTCCGGCTGGTGGTCAGACCACGCAACGTCCGCCCAGCAACAACTGCTTGGCTATCCTGCCGCATCCGGGCCACCGTATGCCTGCGAGCTCACAGAACGCAATGGAAGAATGAGCCGGTCAGGGTATACCATATACCTGCGTATATGCCCCTGGCGTCACACAACGAGGCGTGGGAGGGTGATTCTCTTTGTTAGCGCCCGGTGGGCACCGCTCGGAGCTGTGGAAGTGGACGAGCATCCCTCCCTACCAACCGCTCCCAATTTCCACACCAGCCAGACGGAACCAAAACAAAGCCCCACGGCACAACAACGCGGAGGACCAAGCGTCGCGCCGTTTTCCCATGCCCTCCCTCTCCAGCTGAAGGGAGGCGCAACGCGCAGCATGTCTCGCAAGCCAGGGTGCGTGGCGCAGGAAATACGCCGAGCCTTGCTGCTGCAGTCCCCGGCTCGTCCCGCTCAGCCGACCGAACACGCAGAAACGACGTCCTGCCACCCCGGCTGCGTGGCGTCCAGGCAAGTTGCGTGCAGCCCCATCGAGGCCCTTTGCTTTGTTTGCCCCACAAAGTGACCGGAAAAGCAGCGGTGCAATGTTACCCCAAGTCGGTTCGTGCTATTACACCAGCGGATGTAGACCCAGGGTACATTCGAATATCTTCTACTGGAAGACGCTTCAAGACCCGATCCTTTTAGCGAAATTGCCATGTTTTTTTCGCTACTCACAGATATACGGAGGCCTCCAAAGTCCGGCCGTACCATCAAAGCCACCATTACTAGCAGGGCTTCACTACCGCTGCCAACGCCGACTGCACGAAACTAGCCACGCCGCAGTGCATAAGCGCGTCATACATCAAGCACAGGAGCTCTCCTGGACCGATGCAAGGAGGAAACGACTTCAAACGAGTCCCAACGTGGCAGTAGGCGGCAGTAGATCCCAGCCGTCGTTGTGCACGGTTTTCACTCTCTCCTCCCGCCCATCATCCCAGTTCCCGGACAAGAGAGAGAGGGGCGGGACGCGCCGAAGCGTTTGCTGCAAAGCAGCAGCAGCCCCAGCAAGCCACGGCCCCGTGCACGAAGCACTGCCGCCGCCGCTGCTGCCTCCTATCTGCGCCCGCAGTGCCTGGCCTCTCCATGCACGGGCGGACAGACCGCCATCATCAGCTGTGGAGCGCTGTTGCGTTGCCGAGCCAGTCGTTCCGTCGTATAAGCGCCGCTTTGCCCTTGAACCCTGCCCTTGACATCCTCCCATTTTCGACCGGGCCCACGTTACGCTATCTCGCCTCACAACAACCCTCCTCTTCTCCTACCCATCGCTTCTCAATCTTTTTTTTTCTTTCTTTTTGTCATTGTACCACAACCCGACGTTGATGCTTTCCTTTTTCTACACACCCTTCTTTCCAGCGTGCCCTGCTAAACATCTCTCTCCTCCACTTCATTTGGCTGTTTGTTTCGCGACGGAGACCATACGAAGGAGAGAGAGAGAGAGATAAGTTCGTTCTACGCTATGCCCTATCGCGGTCGATGCGAACTTCCTTTCTCACAGGCACTAACTTGCGAGGCTGAGCCACATTTTGCCCCAACAAGTCGCGCGGTTTGTCGCCGTTTCCTCGTTATCCCGGCAGCGCAGGGATGACGACACGACAGCCGCGGTTATGGCAGTTCTCGGGTACAGGAAGCCTTCGTGACAACCGTCGACGCCGTATAACAATTGTTCATTTATCTCACGGGGGTCATGAAGAAACCACCGCTCTTCTCCAGCCGACTGCGTGACAAACAATCTCGAAGATAGCTCGCTCCTGTTGTCGAGGGTAGATTTCGTAGGATCATTCGTTTCGCACGGTATTTGTGGGAACGACCCCCTGCATCTGTTTTGGCCTTGGTTCCTGTCACGAATATATGTGTTCGGATTGCCCGGGGCGAGTAATCTGGGGGCCTGCGATTTAGGCGGTCCTATATCCTGTGAATCAGCCACCCATTCGGTCTTTGTTCGAGCGTCCTCTAAACGAGGGACATTTCTTCTGCCTGCGTGTCAACCGGCTAATCTTTCGCGCAACGAGAATAGACGTCAGGCATTCAGGGATCAGCTCGGGAGCTAACTAAAGTGAAGTGGGCCTCACGGCCGAACTACTTGGAACGCAGTTTGGAATGTTTCCGTCGAGTACTCTCTCGGCTATATGAGAACTCTGAACGCCCTCGTCAATCTGGTGGGCAGGGGCTACTTGAACCAATTTTGTTGCACTTCAAGTCATCGTCCTTCCCCTTCATTTGTTTATCACTTGAGCAGGTTTAGCAACTCCCTTCGTACGAAAGACCCAGATCAGAGACAGCGTGGTAATGAACTCCGCGCTGCTGCTTTCAAAAGCGTGACGAGTGATAGCAGATTGCCCAATCCTTATCGCTGCAGCTCGAGAACCATCCCGATTTCTAGCAGGTGGCGGTTATCACAGACCTTCAGAGGCGTCGTTTTTAGAAAGTATGCGTGCCTCGATGCACAAGCTGCTTATACGGCCTCAGATATGTCTGCCTCCGCAAAACCTTCTGCCTGCTTCGGCCACATGTGCAGCAATGCAAAGATGTGCTCCTTCTAATCGTAGCGTAATACGGCTCCTGTCTATCTTTATAGGTCAGAGAATTACTCTAATTACGGTCCCGCACATGCCGAAGATGGAAAATGATCCTGCATCTTTCCATGGCGTACTGCAGTCAAGTACTCCCACATGGCAGGTTGCGAAGAAACGGTTTGTCGGTATGTGCAAAGTAAACATGTTTACCAAGGACAACTTCTAAGCGGTGCAGGGAACTTTTGCAACATCATCTGTTGTGTATACAGGGCCCGTTAAAAGTTCCCTGCCTACACTTCCATAATAATAAACGGAATAGTGGCCTAGGAAATTTTTACGGACTCTGTACTTCCTGGGGGTGAATTCATGATACTTCGTGGCCATGGTGCATCCTGTTGTACATCATTACCGGTGTTGTATTCCAGACGCCTCAGGTGTGTGTCACGAACAGGAAAATCCGGCGTGGTCGCTATCAACACGAGTGATGAAAAAAACTTGTAAGTAACAAAATTTTACGATATGTAATCAATAACTTCACGTAGTCATAGAGTTTCTTAGTATGCACTAGAGGTAACTCTGGCGCTAGTGTCTATGGGAGCTGCAACACACGGCGCTTCAGCGAGCATGGAAATGATGGGTAGTACACACATTTGTCTAATGTTCGTACTTCTGGCCTGCTTCTGGCTCCGTGTGTGTTCGTGTGGCTCGGAGCTGTTTTTTCACTAAAACATAAATTAGCCAATGTTCACCGTTTGCGCATCACAAGCTTATTCTTTTATGCTTACCATTTCGAATCAAGTCACTGAGTTCAAAAGGGTTCGTTCTTTCTTTCAAAACAAAACCGTAACCAGCAATAAACGAAGCCGCAAGTATGATTCGCCGCCCGCAAGTACGAAGATTAGGCAAATGTGTGCACTACCCATCATTCCCATGGTCGCTGAACGATCGCAGCGCCAGAGTGCCATCTAGTTAATTTTGGGAAACTCTGTGCACGAAGTGACGTCGTCTGATGACATGACATTGTCGCCTTGTTGCAGGCGGGACGACACCTGATGTAGTGCAACACAAAGTGAAGTGCAGAAAGCCTCAGAAACTGGGGCGGGGGGGAGGGGGGTTGAAGGTAATGCAAACGAATGAGAACGTAAAAGTACTTCAGTGTTTGTCTGATGAGAGTGTACGCTTTCGCCGACGATTTCTAAAGCGCTGGCTGAAAAGACACTGCTTCCTCCCAAACAAGTCCCCGAGCATCGTCCAGCTTCTTGCAAACACCAAGTTATGCATCATCGGACTGAATATCAACTGCCTGGCTGCAGACGCGGCTATAGGGACCGACTGATATGGACCGGTGGCTCTTATCAGTCACTTCCAAAGTACCGCTGCATAAGAGTGCCGGGATGTTCAACAATGTGGAACGTCTATGCGCATCTTATCATCGAACTCGGCTTCATGCCTGAGCCTCGCTGTAGCGTTGTCTCGTTCGGGATGTCGGAAGAGCTCACCTTGTGAGTGTGCTTTCCGCATTAATCGCGGACCTCAAGAGTTACCAAACACATTTCTCTACGGAATTTCCCCACCAATATACCTCGCTGTTAATTTTTGTCTCCTGTGAAATCACTGCTTTAAACTTCGCGTTTATGGCACTACGCTGGCGTAGAGCCAGTGGTAGGTGTTGAGTGTTTTGAACGCCTTGCCGAAAATTTTTAAAGTTAATCGTGTACGCACGCACGAACATAAAACATAGATGAGGTATGGTTGAATGCACCACCACCCCCGCAAGAAATTTCCCATTCCCATTCAGACCCGAATTTCCAACGACCTCCAACTCTCACTCTGCGGCAGTGAGCCAGCGAGGAACACGAGGCATGGGAAGACGACAAGCAGTCACGTCTCGACAAACCGATTCGTTTCCTCAAATAGACAGGCATTTGACTTCCAAACAGAAAGCCACAATGAGCCGAAGCTTTCCTGGCCTATCTATCGGCCGAATCTTCGCCATATCTCTCAGCCTCCAGAACTCTCACAGGAACGCGTTGCCTCCCACATCCTCTCCCTCTTTTTTTTCCACGTCATCGTTTTTTATATCTTTCGTAGTCTATGCCAGAACAACTCCGTAACCTCCTCGATTTAAATGTTCGAGAACAAATTACACCCAGCCGCTCCCGAGAGAGGACTGGTGAACCACGGACAGGTTCAAAGCGTTCGCCCGCCCCTCCTCCCTCAAAGCCGGCCCTACTTCGACCTCAAACGCCTGCTGTCGTAGTTACTACATCCGTGCGAGGTAACTAATGGCGATCCAGGTTTCCCAAACCTGTTTTGTAGATAAGTGTATATAGTTTTGCGCGCCCAAAGGGACAATTAACGTACGCAATCTACAAGACTGATCGGTTAGCGACTTTGACTGGAAGATTGTAGCTTGTACTACGCTGCTGCATACATCATAAGCTTCAAATGAGCGCGATAGCTATCTGAGACGCCCTCGGCAAAAAGTTCCTATTGTTGCTGGCATGAGAAAGGCTACTGTATGTGTACTGACAGTGGCGCGATGCCAGGGGTTTAGTAATGAAAAGCAGTGTTACTTTGTTGTACGAGGCTACGTAAATGTTTCTTCAAGTATTGCTCCTTTTTTTTTCCTGACACACGTGAACGTTCGGTTATTTGCTTTTTCAAGCGCAGTGCCGGAAATACGTCACTCGCGTACATCCTGTTCCGGCCTGTTGCTATTGGCTAGTCGGTCATACTACTTCCGGGCGACGAGCGTCTGTTTAGGTTTGCAGAAACGAGTGATCGACCAAGCAATCCGTCTCGCAACGACCACTTTCTTCGCTTGTCGCGTCGCTTATTGCCGTTGCGTGAATTTTCGTGCATATAAAAGTTGGCCTTATGAAAACGGGACAGTATGCAAACATGCTCTCATTTCCACTACATACACCAGCAACGTATAAATATAGGTAGGATTACTTGCGCGGTGGTAGTTGCGCTTCGATTAACGCAGACTCTTATCGAGAGCGACGAAGCATATGAGGCGAGCGGCAGGAATCTGAAACACGAATCACACAACCGCCTGCTCCAGCTATGCCAGGCTTATATCGTTGTTCATGATGAATATGATTCCAATTACACTGACTGTTATGGTTTTTTTTGTGTTTCGTGGTAATGGTGTGGCGTACAAGTAGAATAGATGCAGGCGTTGTTGGGTCGTGGCACTTACTGAACGTCCCCTCTGTACCACCGTAAAGGCGATATGATGACGTGCCTCATTTCCGGCCTTTTTGACCTTCATCTCCTTTTCATCTCCCTCTTCTTCCACTGCCTGTGGAAGACGTTATATAGATACGGGGGAAAAAAGCGTCAAACAAACCAGCGGCACACCGTAGATTTGGTCAGCTCCACCCGGAGATGCCCGAGCTTACGGAGAAACTTTTTATTAATGCCTCTGGTCTTCTTCTTACACCCGCACTTGTTCGATGTCGAAAAGAGATACGACAGACACGTTCAAGAAACTTGGGCTGCCTCTCCGAAAGCTACACTCTCGGGCGCCGTCTTCTCCTTTGGCCTGCGCACTGGCAAAGTCCGATTGACTGCGGGGGCCCGCATCGCAACGAAAACACGAGAGTGTGTGTTCGCAGAGACCAAGACGGCCAAGGACCTGCCGATTGAGACCGAGGGGGCCGCGCTATCTGTAGCAGCGGCAGATAGGACGTGTGGTCGTTCTTGAGGATGATGGGGAGGGGGATGTCTTGCCCGGTAAATAAAGAGATAGAGTAGGGTATATGCCAGCTACCCTCACTGCAGAGTTGGGATTCGCTCGCAGGATTTCAAGCTGGACGGTTGTGCCCTCGCGATCTCCGACTTCAGCGTAGCTCCCGCCGACTGGTTCGCCCTCCGCGGTCTCCTGATGCCGTGTAGCTCTCGCATTGTGGCACCCCGCCCTTGGACTGCTTCGACCGGATCCCCACTTTCCTATCTCCTTCTTTTTCCTCTCGTTGGCTGTCTTCTTCTGCTTCTACTTTCCTTCTATTCTTTTTATCCCTCCTTCCCCCCACCCCTATAAGGCACTGCGCCGTGTCGCCTGAAGGCAGACAGAAATTAGGTGCCTTTTTCCTCTTCATTGTAACCACTACCACCACCACTGCAGAGTTGTCGCACGCATGGCGGACTTCGCGACAGTAGGATCGTAGCAGTAGTCCCTATCTGCGTACGCCCTCTTCTGGAGACGGTAAAATAAAAGCACGGGTGAAAAACAAACGGCCAACGGCAGAGACACAGGAACACGCATGGCGACGAAGGAATAAAAAAAACTAAAAAGCGACCTGAAACTCTCTCTCAGCACATACACGCAATCACACAAAAATAAACAGGGAGAGATAGCTGAGATAGAGGATTCTCTCTGTCGTTGGTTTTTACGCTTGCCTTTCACTTATTTCCTTGTATAATATTATTCATATATCCCCCCTCCTCTGTTTGTACGTCCGTTTTGCCCTGCAAGACGAAATATATTTCCCGTCGGTGGGCTGTTAAGGTCGGGTAGGGAGAGTTGCAAGGAAGGGGTTGGGGTGGGCAAGGAGTCGGGAGGGGGCTGTTATGCCAGAGGAGGGAGTATCGAACAAAATAGAACTCATGGCGGAGGAGAAGTGTTTTACGCTTACGACTGTTTTGCCAAGGGTATTTGGCATTAACCGAAGAGTGCACTGCTGTGTTCCCTCGCATCCCAGCACCAGTGGCCCCTATCCATCTACGTTTCTTTATTTTGCAGACGTTTGTTTCCCTCTCCATGAGCCGGTGTTGGTCGATAGAGCACCGTTATTGATTTATTTTATTTAAATTTTTTCGCGGGGCATTGACGTTCACAGTTTGGTTTCTGAATGAACCGACATTATCCAGGCAACGTTTGCACGCCACTAGATTGGAACGCTTTCGTGGGACTCCACACAGCTTCTGGTAGATTTGATACGCAGCGGTGATCAAGAAGAATATGTGCATTGTAATTATCAAGCGCTGTCTTACTTTAGGGACTTTTAGATGGCACGTCTTCCTTTGTAGACTTCTAGGTCTCATATCTTCTTCCATCTAGTCAGCAGAAACTTGACCAAACGAAAGAAGCCCGAAGCCGCAGGTAGCGTTTTTGCCCAGAGACTTGTCTTCATCACTGCCCATTCACTAGGGAAGGTCGGGGAGAAATGGTGGCTCGAAATATGCACGGCCAATAATGCATGTACAGTATACGCGTACGTGCATCGCACACAAGTATATGCGTGTGCATGCGCATGCACGTACATAAACATCGAAAAGCCGCTTCGCGAAAAGCCTCCAGTTCTCGCCAAGCCCAGCCGAACTCAGTTCATCCACTTTTGATCACCTGACAGAACAAAGAAGTTAAATGAATTCAGTGACTCGCATCGCCGCTTGTGACCACACACTGGCCGCCCTTGACTCTTAAACGTTCCAGATATCGTTACTATATACGCCGGATCTTGAGGCCCTGTTGGAATCTTTGGCTGACTGTTTTGGCCGTACACGTCTTGATCATGCCGGTAGCAAGGTCAAACTTACGAAGCCTCGTAACCTGTACACATGCAAGTATGTATAATATGTTCTGCAACGCGCTTGTC
The DNA here is from genome assembly GCF_013339725.1 of Rhipicephalus microplus. Classification (NCBI taxonomy): domain Eukaryota; kingdom Metazoa; phylum Arthropoda; class Arachnida; order Ixodida; family Ixodidae; genus Rhipicephalus; species Rhipicephalus microplus. The sequence continues at coordinate 154,751,503 of NC_051171.1, read as the reverse complement.
ACACAGGCGTGCGATAGAAAAATAATGGGCACTGAATTGTGGTTCCTCATAAGCAGTGGGACAGTTAGCACTCGGAGACGATCCTATAATTAGCTCCGAAGCGGTGTCGATTTGCTACTACCTCAAGCTATGTGCGCATAAGTGTTTACGTGACCACTTCAGCAGGCTTGTCCCACGCGGTAATGTTGTTCGCTCGCGAGAGTAATCACTGTCAAGCATGGGCACACCTGACGACGAGAAGAACCACAGCAACTGGCAAAGGTCCAGCACGTCAACGCCGATAAGCGAGATGGGCCGTGTTTTTTCCTCACTCGTGGCGTATCTCTATTACAGGCGGCGCGGCACCCAGAAGGGACGTGACCACAAGAGATACTTTCGCCCACCACTGTCCATCATGCGGGCAAGAAGTACGACAACGGCCGAAAGGCCATCTGCGGCCGCTTCATAAAAAGCAAGTGGGTCGCGTCGTGATCAACAGTGCGTCAAACAAAGGAAATGCCTGGCGATGTGAAGTCCCCATGTCAAAACGTAAAGACAATAAAGGGCTACTAAAAGAGAAGACCTACTTTCTTTATATTATTAAATTACTCTTTCACACCTCCAGAATCGCCACGATTGCCGCAAGAAGGCGTTTGGAAAGCGAGAAAATGTGCAAAAATAAATGCCGCTGGGGACACCGCCTTGAAACCTCCTCACCTAACGCCATGACGTCATAGATTATGACGACGTCTACTAGATCCCACGTAGTTATTAATCAGCAAATATAAAGTACATGATCCTCTGAGGGGGCCATACATTTACCATACGAAGTTTCAGCAAATTTCATTGAGTCAACGACGAGACAGTACGAGAAATACAATTTGACACTCGTGAGGTCATGCGCGGAAATTTCTGAGGAAAATTTTAAAATGAAACTTTGACCTTGATTCTTTCCTCTATTAAACAGACCTATGATGGCGGAATTACTGATATTTGCGTTCTCACAGTAAGTAGGCAATAAACTTAAGTGACGTCCTCAAAAAGTCATCCCTCAGTTTTTACTGAGGGAAGTAAAATCTATTAATCAAAATCAATTCATTGTTTGACATTATTGGCCCTCTCAGTGAGTATCTGGTCTGCTGATGTAATGTGTGAATTGATGATGATGATTTGTTACGTGCTGCGCCACGTAAACAATTCATCTATACTTACATTTTCATATAATTATGTGCGTATAAAGTTCCTGTTGCTCCTACACATGACAGGTATATGTGAGTCGACCGGCTAAACAAGTACTTAACTGTATAGTGCCTGCCTATCTGAATGCATGATTACGTAGCCTAATCTTCTCGCCCTCGTTACTGTGCCTCCTTTCTTGTTTAGAGCAACGTAAAGGAGCCGGTCCGAGGCACGCTTGGCCAGGAAACTTTCTCGCTTTCTATTCAGTTCCTCTCTCTTGTTATCTCCAGGCTTTCCGTGCTCCACTCCTATCAATCATCATCGCCATCGCCATTACACCAGTACGCAGCATCTCTCACGTGGGTTTCCAATTACCCCACTGCTCTATTGTTCTCTGCAGGTAACCTTTGCGTAACGCGAACATGTTCTCATCCCTTATTCGTGGCGGATACGTGAAATTCTACTGTTTATTCTTAGCTGCAATTCGTACTTCGGCTATGCTCGACCACCCTCTGATCAGCACCGCTCTTTTGCTACCTTTAAACGTTACGCATGCCTATTAGTTTCATTTCCAGCAGTCGTGCGATTCGTATCAACAACTTCTCCCCGAGCTCAACGTTAATGCAGAAGTTCTCGCCCGCATGAAAGTACTAGTCGAATGCTGTCGATCGCAAGTCTCCACATTCTACGGCCGCCTTGCCGTGACTAAGATACTGCACGGGTAATAATAGTGAATATAGCGAACAAGAGAGAAAGCAAGCGAAAATAATAAAAAAACAGGGATGAGCTGTTTTCTAACAGCAGAAAAGATGTGAGGGTATAAGGAAACGTTGCAGACGATATATAAGCGGTGGGCGCGTATTGGGGATACGCGTCATCTGAGCAAACTACGGGTCAGCGTGATGGTTTCATGTTATACGCAACTGATTGATTAATTCATTGATTGATTGAGCCAGGAAAATAAGTGGATGAACAGAATAATCAGCGACTGTTTGCGAGTGAATTAATAATCAAGTAATCGAACGTATTAATAAGTGAGTGAGTGAGTGAGTGAGTGAGTGAGTGAATAAACCCATATATACAATAAGTTAATTTTCTTTTTTTTTTTTTGTTTCGCAAGTGTAACAAGGCCTTTGGCCTGTGTCTCATTAGCCATAAGCTTTAAAGCCGTTCCAGCGCAAACATCACGCCAGCAATGACCTTTTCATCGTACCATATTATTGACGCTTTCTTTCGCCGGTCCTTCTGAACGTACGGGAACCTGCTCGACCTGAAAAAAAAAAAAAAAACGATTGTGTAAGAGTTTCGCTTACTGCCACTTTTTTTTTTTTTCATTCCAGTTGCGAAAACAGCGTGGATTCAGCGTCGCTTGACCAGCAGCCGCTTTAACCCCGGAATAACAAAGAAAGTATTACGCGCGTAATCACTATTTAGCATGTAACTGTGTACCCCGTTGCCATGGGCCAACGCTCGTATGCGGCGCGCTTGCGGAAACGTCGTTAACTTGTGACGCGCTACAGGCACGGGGCGTGGTTGTTACAGGCGGGCGTCCTCTTCTCCGGTGAAGACGCCCCACCATAAGTCAGTGAATGCTTGAGTATATACAGTTATAGTCGCACCGTTTATGGCGGCCTTGCTTTACGATCGTGCCGCAACACAAAAGCGAGGCGGATGCAGGTAAAAACGCGGCTTGAGCAAACACCCAACGCGCACGGCTGCATACAAAAAAAAAGAGAATGAAACAAGAAAAACTGGGTCAGAGACGCAAACTGGCCCTACGAAGTGTGTTTGCAGTGTCCACGCCAACTCTGCCGAAGGAGCTTGCCCATAACTGTAAGACCAAGCGCAAACAGAATGCTTACGCAGGTCAACAGCACAGAAGCTCATATTGTCCAGTTTCGTAGGGTTCATATAGCCACATAAAAACGAATGTGCTGCACGCACTCATGCTGAAGAATGATTTCTCCAGCACAAAAGTTCGGAAACTGGCGTGCCCAGGAAGGGTGACGGGTCATATTGTATACAAAACTGGTATATACAAAAACTGATACATTGTGTTTCGACTGACTGTAAAATGTGAACGTTAATTGAACTTGTGTTGGTGGACCTCAATAATGAAAGAACAATGCCGGGTCTGCATTGGTTCTTTTGAAAAGATTCGAAAACAAAACCACCAGCGATTCTGCATCGTTTGGAATGCACCACTCTACTAAGTATAGAGCATTAACAGCGTCTATATTCTGGCCTTGTGGCTTGCTTATGACACAGAAACTAACGTCCATTTTTCCTGAAAAAAAAAAAAGTAGTGATCAAGTTTTACTGTCTTTCTCGGAACGAAGACGCATAAAACTATTCGAAGGTCAAGTGCGTGACTTCAAATTAGTCACCGTATCTGTAGCATTGGTGGGAAATAAAAAAAATGAGAGCTCAACACTTAATTTCTCCAGTAATCACAACTTAAGCCCTTCCCCACCGAATGAACCAAAATGTAGGGCTTTGCCCCGCCGCGGTGGTCTAGTGGCTATAAGGTACTCGGCTGCTGACCCGCAGCTCACGGGATCCGATCTCGGCTCCGGCGGCTGGATATCATATGGAGGCGGAAATGCTGCACGCCTGTGTGCTCAGATTTGGGTGCACGTAAAAGACCTCCAGGTGGTCGAAATTTCGCGAGCTCTCCATTACGGCCTCTCTCATAATCATATGGTGCTTTTGGGACATTAAACCCCACATATCAATCAATCAAAATATAGAACTTTCAAAACGTAGGCGAATAATTGACAACACCGTCTTTCTATGCTATAGGTACGAGATCACCATGCTTAAAGGAGGCGACGTTTTTGACAACGCCGTGAACACTCTATAAACATTCGTCCAGCGGCAATCTTGCAACCTTTGAGTGTCGTGTGGTGCGCAATTTTTTACTAGTTCCTATCATACATCTACTTCATTCAATTAAATTCTTTATTTGCAGACTTACTTCATTTGATACAGTCAAAACTGCAGTCCTGTTTCATTTTCAAATATCAAATACGGCTGTGTTTTGCCTAGCACAGCTTCCAAGCACCTATATAAGCATCGAATCACGGCGACAGATGTAATGCTTGATATCTGCACTTGGCATTTTTTCCTCCATTCTTACCTCACTGCTCAATCACAATTTTATTTTACTCCTTTTGTTTTCCTCATTTCTTCGGTACACATATACGTATATTTGTGTCCCCGATTCCACGCGTCAGACAATCATTTCTTTGCACACATATAGGCATATTGGTGTCCCCGATTCAACGCGTCAGACAAACACACATGGACACATGAGGGAGCTCGCAGAGCCATCGGTTATCAGGGGCCGAAGTTGACCATCACTACGTACACACCACGCACTTCGAAGCCACACCGCTATGTAAGCCCCCAATAGGTCAATATTTTTTTATGTTCATTCAGTTCTTTTGTCGACACCAAATCCCATCCTTTTTATTCCTTTCCAATCACTGTGCCAAATCTATTTACGCCGCTGAGTGGGTTGCATGTGTACGCACCCATGGAGAATGCAGTCTGATCGCGGCTCGCCTCGCGTTATCATATTTTTTCTTTATAACCCTCGCTGACCCTTGTCAAGAAGGAGTCTTGCTGCGCGTTTCTGTGGCCCCGATAACGTCATCGGTCAAAGCGGTGCGCGGTCAGTGCTCGTGGCGCCGTCCCGTAGCGTACACGTTTATAGCCGCGGCTGTATACTATGTCAGCGCGCGGCGCGCCCTCGCTCGGTCTTCGCGTTGTATTATAGCTCGCCTCACCGCAAATGTTGACTCACAAAAGCACACGCGCCCACGGACGCAGAAGATGCATGGATCAGGAAAGCAGGAAGTTCCAAAACGCTGCCAGCCACCGGCTTCTTCGGTCGGAACGAAATGCTCGAAGCCGATGTCCGATGACGTTCCGGCAAGAGATTAATGATGACGTCGTCTGCATCAGCATTTCCTGTTTTGTAGTCTGGCTTCAGGTTCCGAAGATGCTACATGGTAACCTCAGGCGCCCAGTACGGGCAGAAAAAAAGCGTGGAGACTGAAGTGAGAGGCGGAAAGTGCACGGCGGATAGTTCAAGAGATATTCAACTCCCAGGAGCTAGTTGTGCGAGTTCGTTCCCTATATAGGTGGAAGGAACCAGCCATCGCAACAGAAGGCGACAAAAGAAATGTTGAAATTCCTACGCGACACGGACTTGAACAAGCGACTGTAACAGCAATGTCACACACCGCGAAAGGCACGACTTCATGAACTAAGACTGAGTGCGCGCGCGTGTGCTGCCGAATGTGCTGTGTTTATCTCTGTTCCCTCTCTCCTATCTATCTTTCATCTCCCCCATCCCCCTCCCATGCACAGTGTAGCAAACTGGCTGCCTGTAGGCTGCTTAACCTCCCTGCCGTTCTTTTCCTCATATTTTCTTCCTTCCTTCCTTCCAACAAACACGAACGTTGAACAGAACGCGCCACTGGTCAAGCGTTTGCCACCTGGCCTCCTGATATATGAATCTCTGCATTGATGATGTTTTGGTGCGTAATTTAGGACATTGCGAAAATGACTTCGTATTTTCGTCATAGCCTTCACTCCTCTTTCATTCATTTACAACTCCTTTGTCCTTCGCAATTGCAGGGAAGCCAACCAGAGATCCATGCCTTTCATTTGCCTTTCTTTCACTCGCTCGTGTTTATTCGGCTGCTGTCTTTCACCTACACAGCTGAAGCTGTCTACCATGAACTGATATTTCAAAACACCACCGTTACCGCGTGCTTGGGTTGCTTGTTTTGACATTCCGTCTTCCACACGGTCACTTCGGAGTTTCTGTCAATGTTCAGTGCCAGGAGAGGGCTGTAACCACCCAGATATACATACGACAGATCGTAAAAAAAAAGACGTATTGTGTTTTGACGAGAGTCTCACACAAGCTATATATTAATAGCTCGGCTAAAGGTAATTTAGCCGGGCGCACTTTGCTTTAAAGTAGCAGTAAACAACTTTATTAAGGCAGCTGACGGTTTCCTAAGTGGCGAGGACTGTCAGGCCATTCTTTACACAATATGGCTTTGTTCACACGCGCCACCATAATCAGCACACGCACACATACACACATACACAAAGACGGACGCACAGATAATCGCCAACAGCCGGCGTTCCACGGCCGATGAGACCGCCTACAAATATTGACAAACGGACTCCATGGGAACTTCCCACCAGGCCGGAACGAAGAGACCTGCTTTCGGCAGTTGCTCCTCAATGAAGGACCGACAGCATCGCCCGTTTTGATAGACCTGAATGCAGACATCACCACGCGCCGACCAGCTCTGCCTTTTGTCAGCAAAAGAACATCGAAAAAAATTCATGGCTAATTAACAGCATTTAAACTACATGCACACTTTGGGGAGCGCTAACATTTCAAGCGGTGTTCTCTCATAATGCATCTTGGCTACTTAAGAGGCCTTTACATTTGATATATCCTGCGATTGATTTTACACTCATTAAAAACAGAAATTATCTACATTCCTGCCGCTTGTGTGGGTGTGCTGAGTATGTCCAGCGCAGCTGTTTCGACGGGTTGGTCTGTCATAACAAAACGTATACTCTGCACTTAACGAATGTGGACAAGATATCAACAGAATGACAACCAAACATTACGTGTTTGGCGTACACACTAGTTTCGAAGTGATCTATGCAATATGCGTACGTGCAGACACGCAACAGTTCACAGTGAGCTCTCGATTCTTTTAACATCAAAATGTACAGTACGAAGCGTTCCCATGTTGCTTTAGTTGTTTCCCGTTTCATACCTTGAGAAAGAGAGAGGGAGAGAACTGAAAGAGAACATTTCATACCTAACTTGCACATTTTAATTTAGACCTTTCACTGGGTCTCGGTTAAGGTCTTAGCGTTTTCAGCTGTTGCTTTACATTGAAAGAAAGTGTAGAAAAGAAAGAAAAATACAAAAAACACGTGGTTGAGCCCCTTATATAGGAATGGGTGAACCACGAAGGTGAAACGTGTACTTACAATGGTAGTTTAATGTTTATTGCGCATTGTTTCAGCAACGCAAAAAATTGTAAAGTCCCGTTAACAACGGCAAGCAGGTCGAAACTTGCACACACACCTCAAGCAGAAAGCACGCACGAAATCAGCATGCGCAGGACGAGCGTGGGCTAACAACTGCCACAGCTCGACACAAAGCGTGCTGTTCAAACAGAAAGACACACGAAACGAGCGCACACATACACACGGGAGAAGCGCGAACAACTGTCACAATTCTTGCTCCGCTGTGTGTCGGCAGCGTGCTCATTATGTGAACGCGGCCGCGGCCGCGTGCGAAGTGACCTTCGTTCCCTCCCGAACTGCGGGTCGGATCATAAGCGCGCGCGCAGGAAAAACCACGCTCAGTGGAGGCGGCGCTTCGTGGAAACGACGACGTTTAGAGCGCGCGCCCAATGCGAGCCCGTCACATAATCTCGCCACTGATAACTAAAACACACCAAAGTTTCGAAGCTCTGACGACTGCGAAACGGTGTATGGAGTAAACGTACATTTCGTGTTGTAGTGATGAGTGCCGCCCGCTGAGAATTGAGAGGTTGCTGGTTCGATTCTGCAAGACGACTGCTAAGCTTCTGTTTTGTTTTTCTTTGCAATCTCTTAGTATATGGTTCTCAACGTCACTTCCGTGACGGAGTTGCGTCAGCGGAGCCGTGGTAGACCCCGGCATAAAACACTTTCGTGTTAATAATAAACAAATTGTAAGAAACGAAGAAAGAAAGAAAGAGAGGGAAAGAAAGAAAGAAAGAAAGAAAGAAAGAAAGAAAGAAAGAAAGAAAGAAAGAAAGAAAGAAAGAAAGAAAGAAAGAAAGAAAGAAAGAAAGAAAGAAAGAAAGAAAGAAAGAAAGAAAGAAAGGTTCTCAACTACGCGGGACCTGTGCTACAAGAAGATAAGGGCGTGTAGTATGCACGGCCATTGCAGGGAAGATGAGCCCATCGTCCGCAGCCGTCGTCCATGAAATCCTCTTCAACCACGACTTCTGGGCGTTCTCCAACTCTACAAAGGCTATTTTTCTGATAGGACCAAGGCTCTCGGAATCGATACAACGACCGAGAACTAAGTTGAGGGTGTAGCGATAAGTGGACTTCAGTCTCCATCTCCTGATCCGGTACATACCGGTTCCTGAGAGAGTGGATACTGTATATTTACCGCGTGAAATGTAATATTTATTTTATTTTCTGTTCCGTAATTTTTGCTTCTTCAGAATCTACACACGTGGTTGTAGTCCGAAGTTGGACTCAAAGTGTATCCATAAATATATATATATATATATATATATATATATATATATATATATATATATATATATATATATATATATAATGAAAGACCTTTAGGAGTTTTCTTGACTGATCTACGTGATAAGGTGAAATTTTATTTTGTTTTTTTTCTCCGTGACTATGATTGTTACCGATACCATTAACTACAAAAACACCTAGCCGGCGCTTTTAAAGGCCCTGCATCTCCCAAAAAAAAAAAAACACTGCAATTGAAGAAGTAATTTTTTGTAACGCAAGCATGGATAGCGTATCTCATCTTTCAGTGCGCTCTTCAGACGTCACAAATTGGTTCCGGTGCCGCCACATTCGGCCGTAGCACTTGCCGTTTGGTGTATTTAACAACTAGATCTCGTTTTTCTTGTCCCCTTCCCTAATCCACCAGTGTAGGGTAGCCAACCGAATGTGTTTCTGGTTAACCTCCCTGCCTTCTCCCTTTTGTTGCTTCCTCCTCCTCCTAGATGTGTTAACTGTAGACACATAGGCACGGATCGTTGAGCTGGTGCATCTGATGCGTCATGACATCGTTAACTCATATCGAGATATACAAAAACAAGAAGAAACTCAATTAATAGGCCAAGGTAGCAAGTATCATGTGTCGAATGTAAAATAGTTGATAGGTTGTAGATTAAGACTTTCAGTGACGCGCTTAAAGCATGGCACTGCTCTGCACCATCATCATCAGCAGCTGAGGCAGCACCATTATCATCTTCATTATCATATGGCAATACGTACATTGATTACATCGAGACACATCCTCCTGATGCGGTCAGATTCTCGTAGATTAAACGTTATCTGTGGCGCAGACGGCGTGTATAGAGGTTCTCAAACTGAGCCAGCAGGCCGCAGTCACGCAATATAGTCCCGCGAGAGCGGGTACAAGGAAAAGAGCGGGTATAAACTTCAGCTTGTTGGCTTGGCTTCTTAGCAGCGAACAGTGGAGGTACACGGGAAAAGAAAGACTGACAGGGCTTGACTAAATTAAAACCGGTGGCGCGTAGTTTGCGCAAATTATCAGCAGACTTGACCAAACGAAAGAAAAACTTTTCTTGTAGCTCGTATATGGGACATTTCCGAAGGATATCTGGTGCGCACGATTCCAACTACGTGTGGGTAGCCAAAGAGACTAAAATCTCGGCGCCGATTGGGACATATAGTTTTTGTTTCACGGTTATTTTTCAACGCATGGCGACTCTATATGAAGAGCGTCACGAAAACAAACCTTTAGATTAGTCACGTCTGTGCAGCTCACGAACATACTTATTTAAAAAGCTTTAAATTGTGGGACGGGCCGCTGGCCACACGCGATTGGTTCGCTGGCCGCGCGTTTGAGACCCCTGGCGTATATGTTGTCCAGCAGCGTAGGGTGCAGAAAAACGTACACACCAGCGTCAGCAAATGTGCATTTTGCGGACGTACTCAGTATGTCTTAACTCCCTCCACCCCCACCCCCATAAAAATAAGGAATTTCCAAACTATCGACGAACTTTGTCATCTTTGTCAGGGGCTGTTATTGCATACTTGCGAATGTTCGTGTTAGCGTGTTTGGGAATGTTCCTGGGAATGTTCGCAAGCATGTCTTATGTGGATACAGCCATTCGCCAAATCCATCGAGCGTGGATCAGATGGGTATTATCTCAGCTTTCAATATGCCACATAGACACTATTCTAAAGTGAGTCTATTCATTCCAGCATAGACTATGGCCGGCCCCGCCGCGGTGATCTAGTGGCTAAGGTAACTCGGCTGCTGACCCGCAGGTCGCGGAATCGAATCCCGGCTGCGGCGGCTGCATTTCCAATGGAGGCGGAAATGTTGTAGGCCCGTGTGCTCAGATTTGGGCGCACGTTAAAGAACCCCAGGTGGTCAAAATTTCCAGAGCCCTCCACTACGGCGTCTCTCATAATCATATGGTGGTTTTGGGACGTTAAACCCCACATATCAATCAATCAATCAGCATAGACTATGGCCATCAAACAGCAGAACGTACGAGCGAACGGACGGTGCATGCGGTTGGTTGTTTCTACCTGCGAAGCGAAACTTGCCGCTTTTGCTGGAGACTTAACGCCCTGGGAAAAATTTACTTCCATTACAGTGTTTTTTTTTTTTCACGACACAAAAGTTCCGAGTGACTAATTACCCGCCTCACTTATTTTAAGCTGCAAGGAGCTGCGCCATTTCAGTATGCTTAATTGCGTCGCAGTATTAAATGCGGAAGCCCACAACTTTTTACAGAATAAGTTAGTCCTTACATCGGGACGTAAAACTTCTCGTCGTGCTAGGATACGCTTTGGAGAGTAACACCGCACTGCCGACAAGTACAGCAGCGGTGCTTACGTGAACGCTCCTCAGTAACTTCCACCACGAATAATTGCTTCATTAACGCCATTTCAGTCGTCGTACGCTCGCTACACGCTCGAAAGGTTTCATTACAAAATTATAACTTATGGTAAGTGCCGTGCAGTGTTAATGAAATACGGCAGCTAGTTCAGTATGAAAGCAGCTATGCTTCGCTCATTAGTGCCAACTGAACGACTCAAGAAGGGGTGCACGCCTGAATTCCAACTTTGTCGTATCACGTCCATACCAACCATGCATCCATGTATGTATGTATGTATGTATGTATGTATGTATGTATGTATGTATGTATGTATGTATGTATGTATGTATGTATGTATGTATGTATGTATGTATGTATGTATGTATGTATGTATGTATGTATGTATGTATGTATGTATGTATGTATGTATGTATGTATGTATGTATGTATGTATGTATGTATGTATGTATGTATGTATGTATGTATGTATGTATGTATCTATTTACGTGCTAACGTACGTACGTATCTAAATGTAATATTAGAGCCAAGAACCACGCTATGCTTCATACCTCGCCTCATTTGTGGACTCTAGACAAATTTTGACCAGCTGCAGCCATTTGACCCGCATACGAATGCTATAATTATCCACACCATGATGAGTTTTTACTGCTGTATCTGGTTTCACGCACAAAAAAAGTAAAGACATACCACGCACTGAAGTAATTGGCTACGTACAGGAGCTGCATCATTGCTGCGTTACAGCTGCCAACTGGAACAACTCAAATATTTGTTCCCTTTCTGCCAGTGGCACTTGGCAAACGTGATTCGCTTACCATGGAAGTGAATTTCATGTCGAGACAGCTTTTCCGTTTCTCTTACTTTCTTGTTTTATAACCATAAAAAATAAGTGAGCTAACATTTAAAAAGAACAGTCCCAATCAGGCATACAACAACGTTAAGTCGGTTACCAAATTCCGCGCCACGAAACAAGCCTAAGCATCGCCTTGTTTAAAACAGGTCTCACGCATAGCTTCCAGGAAAGTAATTCGTTTATATAGCTGTTACTTATTTACGATTATAGTATGAATAGCTTTTTGCTTCTGAGTTTGTTCGACGCTTTCCTCCCTTCCTCGTTACTCCTCCCTTTCTTTCCCACGTCTACGCACGCTCGCCCAACTATAGTTCGAGCTGGGCCACGAGATATTGTCTCTCGCGCTCACACACTCAATGCTGGCCTTTCTTTCCTGTAGGAGCGAATATACACGCCGCTTGATCTTTACGAGCACTTCCCGCTCTTCTTGTTGAGTTTGGCCGGCACGCCGCAAACGAACAGGCGCTCCAGCTATATTTACGGGATGCGCACGGCTTGTGTACACAATTACGGCACCGGAAAAAAGAAAAACATAAGCAACGCATCGCGAGATCGCCGCGGTCGGGCGAACGGCGCGAAAGGGCTCGCTGGGTTTGCATGGTTGGCGCCACGTTTATACTGGGATCCCTTGTGCTCCTCGAGGAAATGGGCTACCCTTCCTCTCTCCACCACCTCCGACATGCCCCGCTTTCTAGCTTCTCAGATTATACTGCCCGCAGAGGGATCCCTTGTTCTAAAAAGGGAGGAATGACTGCTGTTATATGTGCGTATGGGTCCTGCGAGGGTATGGTTGGATCGCATATATACACACCACACACACACACACACACACACACACACACACACACGGGAGGCTGTTGTTTAGGCAGACCCGTACACAGTCAGCGTTGATGATAAGTGGTCGGTTGTTTGAGCGTGCGCGTTTGCTCATTAGTGTGCGTGCAACTGGAAGAGAGTGCGATTATGTAGGTCCCACGCGGAGAATATCAGGAATGAATGTGGCGCTGCTTTCGTTCTTTCTTTTTCGAAAGATGAATAGGAGAGGCTGATACCTTTACAATGGCATCGGCTACTCTTTCTCGCCTACCAGAGAAAATATGTCTTTCCGTGTAATAGAGTCTGGGTTGGATATTCTTCAGTACATTTATGTTTAATGTTCGCCAACGTATTTCGGTTTGTAAGTGACTCAGCACAATGCTTTCGCAAGACCACAAAACGATCGATGGCTTATAGCAAAAATATTGAGCGAAGGCTGTTGATTTGTACGTCAAAGGCGTACCTAAATAACGCGATCTTGGGAAAGAGAGATACGAGAAAAGACGTAAAAGAGAACAGGAAGGTAGGGCGGTAAACTTAAACAGTTAATTTTAATGAGCAAGCCACGGGATCACCGCTACGAGCGCATGCGTGCATCAATATCGGCAAACAGTGGTCACACTCGCACGCCAAACAGCCGCATCCCACGGACTTTGGAAAAAATGAAGCAGACGTATCACTGATGCAACGCCTGCCTCTCGTCTTAGAGAGATTACAAAGTGTGCGCTATTGTGAACCCCTCAGATGTCAACCACCTCACCAAACAAAACTGCACCATATTTCGTTCGCGTTTACCTGTGAGACATATGCACGCGCAATTTCACTCACTCACTCACTCAAAAGTGTAACGTTGGCTCAACAGAGTACACAGAACATTAAGACACCAACCCGAACGAAGAAGGAAAGTGCCGCCTGATTCTGTCGGCCAATTTGTTCGTTAATGACGACTTGGCAGATACTTTCTCATATATGTATATTGCAAATTACGGTCCGCTGCCTCAGTGTACAGAAAGGACAACACTGTCCTCAAACTAGCGAAGTGACGCAGTCCAACTTGTTGCGCTCACTGACCAATAACCTTTACCGTGCAGCTAACAATAACCTTTGCAGTGCGGCTGAAAGATAAGACAATCTAAATAGCTCGCATGTAGTGCTGTGCCTGCTGCTTAGGAGTGCGGTGGCTGCATCGATATCAACGCTTGCTCACTTACGTAGGCACGTGCACATGCGCACGAACGCACAGTCGTGCTAGCACGCACTTAATGAATAGGAGTGCATCACTCATTCGTATGATGGTAGGAGTCAAGTGTTTACAGCTGCGTGTTTGTCATTTGCGTCCTTGCAAAAAAAAAAATAAGTGTTAACTTCTTTCATCGAAAAGAGAGACGTTTATATTAACCATGTTAAGCTGAGAAACTGACAGACCACGCAATAACGCCCAAGCTCCAGCTTCCTAAACTAACGCGTGAAGCTGGCTGTGCCACCCCCGGTAGAAGCGCGGACCTGCGCTCCTACAGGGGGTAGAAGCGCACGCTTCTACCCCCAGTACCCCCCGGGGGCTCCTATACCCCCGGTGCCCACACCAAAGCGCGAGACCTCGCACCTTGGTGCGGGCAAGCTCGTTCAGGTTTTTGGGACCTCCCCTGATGGATCAAAGAATTGCGGAGTTTTGCGACTGCAGAATAAAAAGTATTGGAGAGAAGTTCTAGGGAGAACACTTGCAGAACTTAAATGTAAACCATACAAAAAGAAGAAGCGGTAGATGACTTAAAAATACAACAAAAACAAAAATAACCATAGAAAACTGCGATGAAACCAGCTGGAATAAAAGGTTGCACAACAGATATTTATATCGCACGTCCATACGGGAGAACATTTCTATTCATTTCATCGCGCAATCGCAGGGCGTAGGTGACATATTTTGAGAGAAACAAATCCACAGAAAATCACGAGCGCCTACGCACGCACGTGGGCTCTGAAATCCTAAAAGAACGAGCCCTTGGCACCAGCCCAACACACGTACGAATAAAAAAGCATTCTTTTATCATCCGACAGCTGAGTAATTCTGTTTTCGCCGCTTCCTCGGCACAGCGAAAGAGATACCTAGAACTCGATCCGAAACTCGCCGGAAGCCTCGGTGCGACAGATTGTGACGCCGTTCGGGACGACAGGCGGTGAAGGTTGACAGAGGAACATTCTTTGCCGTTCTTATCGGCGCTATGAAAAACGCGCTCTCGTACCTATTTTATCTTCATATTTTTTTTTCATTCGCCGTTTCTCCTCTTGTGCATTCTTTGTGTAAGTTATATATTATCTTGTTGTTCGCCCGGGTGCTGCGATTGAGCGAAGCTGCACAAAAGCGCCGCGCTGCTGTGGCTGTCTATATTCCTCTTGTCACACGGCACGTTTATAGGATATCTGCTTTTGCGACAGCTTAGATACTAAACGGAAAAGAAAACCGTGAAAACAAGAGAGAATTAATCCGGGAACGACATTTTTATAACAGGTCAACAGAAGTCACATCGCGATTAATATTGTTTTTATTCATTTTTTCCCTTCTTGCTATAAAAATACGTTACCCGTGGAATACATGTTTGGCGCTCATTTAACGATCAAGTTGGGCTGGATTATTATGTGGCTCGAATTCAAAGATATTGATATACAATCAGCCCATGTGTTTTTCAGCAACCCACCGAGTTGCAAGAGCCCTGCCTTTTGTCAGTTTCTGTGTGCCTCACTCCTCACCTCCCTGTGTCCTTGCCTTCATCGAGTGCACGGTTGCAAAAACACAGTCACAGCACTTCACCATCAATGCTATGCTATAAAATCAGCGCCCATCAATCCGCTGTCCTTCTCGGCTGACCCACGCACTCGTTTTCACTTCGCCCGCTTCCTAAGGCGAAAGGTACGTGACGGAATTTCCCCGCAGTTGAACTTTATACGAAGCCACGCGGCGACGGCGGCAATGAAAGTTAGCGTGGAGCTTCTGAATTGTAGCTATCGCAGTAGCCTGTCTGCCTCTCCCTCTCTCTCATTTTCTTTTTTGAAACCCGAATTGGGAGGGAAAGGTTGTGTCCTCCTTTCCTAGTTGTTTCCTTTAGCTTCTTAACTGACAATTTTTTTCTCTCTCTGTCTTCTCTTTCCTCTCTCTCTCAACTTTATGCCTTCCTTCCCATTTCCCCAGCGTAGGGTAGCAAACCGGGCATGTGCCTGGTTAACCTCCTTGCCTTCTCTCTCGTTGTTCTTGTCCGCCCCCTCCTTACCGGGCCACAAAAAGGACTACAAGACTCAGAGACATTGCAAAAGGGAAGTTTTTTATGTTCTTGAGGTGCTGCGTTTACGCTCTCCCTACACTGAAGCCCTGCCCCGCCGCGGTGGTCTAGTGGCTAAGGTACTCGGCTGCTGACCCGCAGGTCGCGGGATCGAATCCCGGCTGCGGCGGCTGCATTTTCGATGGAGGCGGAAATGTTGGAGGCCCGTGTGCTCAGATTTGGGTGCACGTTAAAGAACCCCAGGTGGTCAAAATTTCTGCAGTCCTCCACTACGGCGTCTCTCATAATCATATGGTGGTTTTGGGACGTTAAACCCCACAAATCAATCAATTACACTGAAGCCCAAACCACACGTAGGCGAAAAAACTTTAATTTGATTTTAAAGTTTTCTTCACCGAGCAACTGAAAGCTAGTCTAACCCGATAGACATTATTATGACGAGCAGTCAAGAAAGCTTGTTGTGTTTGGAAACTCTGCGTCCCGCGAGCGGCCACAATACATGCACCACTTGAAACTGCCTGCTAGAAGACGCCAAAGTTGTTGCTAGCTCATCGCCAGTTATTGTACCCCGCCGTCACTTCAACCTATGTTAGACTGTGTTGACCTGCCAATGCAATATTATTATGAGGTATTATGTCCCAAAGCCGCAATATGATTATGATTGAAGCCACAGTGAAGGCACCCAGAAATTTCTACCATCTGGTGCTCCTTATTAGCGTGTACTGACATCGCGCAGTACATGGGGCTCCACCATTTCGCCTTCGTCGGAACACGACCGCCCCGCCCCGACCGGGACCGCGGACCCACGACGTGCGGGTCAACAGCCAAACGCTGTACCCACTGCTCCACCACGGCGGACGACACGCCAATGTGAAACAGACTCATTAGTTTCAACACCCGAAGTGTATTTTTTTTATGGCAGTGGCATTTTATGGCAGTGGCACTGAAAAGTGAGTTCATCTTCAATAAGTTCCGAGGCACCACGACCCTCCTTTTGTGTTTCTCGACGACAGTGTTTCTATTTTTTTGGAGCGACAATACGTAACTGTCCAGAATTTGTGTTAGCTCTCCTTTAAGCAGAAAATGGTTTGTTTCTCCCCAATCGCTATGAAGAACTTAAATAAAAAAGACTACTTTAGAATTAACATCATAGGGCCAGCTTCTGTTCTTCAGAGGCGCTATGCTGCAACGCTGTCGAGGAGGGGGGTGGGGGGTAGTGATTTTAAATGAAAAGAAGAGAAAAGAAGAGAAAAAGTGGGTCCCGTAACTGTCTCTCAGGGGGAGGACACTTCAACAGTAGCTCACGAGGGGTGACGGTAAAGGAGGGATGAAAAGAAAAGGATTAAAAGGTAAAGAGATAGAGAGAGAGGAAGAAGAGAGCAAGGCGCAGTCACAGCGAACTACAGAAGTGAGGAGAAGATAGAAAAGATGAAGACGGTCGCAGGAGTCCGAGCACGGGGCACAATTGGCGAGAGCTCTTGTCGGCGGCAGGAGATGGCGTAGGGCGAATCCAGTCGGCCAGAGCTACGCTGTCGTCGTCGTCGGGGACAGGCGTCAGGAGATGGCGTAGGACCAGCCCAGTAGGCCAAAGCTGCGCTGTCGTCGGAGATCGCGAGGGCACAGCCGGTCGGCACGGAATCCAGCAAGCAACTGCACACGTATTAGCGCTTTTGTCGTATCGGTCGTTCGTGACAATTATCACACTGAGTCACAAGTCAGGCGACGTAAATTTGCCGTTCAATGGCACTTTGGTGCGAGCTCATACCCTCAATAACACAAGCCGAATTCGTCAAACACTGCGTCTCTCATAATCATGAAGTGGTTTTGGGACGTTAAACCCCACATATCAATCAATCAATTCGTCAAACAACGAATAGCAAAAGTCAATAACGATGGCGTTTTAATGTGCGCACTGCAAAAGTTCCTACCATAGGTTTGTTGTTCGACACGGTAGTTCGTGGTTCGCCAAGCTCCGAATTTCTTTACAGGTGCGTGCGCGTACATGTGTGCAGTAAACTAAAATAAGTAAAGAAAAAAATTAGACCTTTCTGCGTACACCAATGTCATCTGTTCTTTTTCTTTCTTTTCTTTTTCTTTGTAATGTTCCAGCTGCTATACGGCCAGAAATATTTTGCTTGCACGCGGGAACGCAAAAACAAGTTTGACGTTGAAGCGGCGCGCATCCGGCTTTTTGCAGCCGAGCCGCAGCTTCAAGCAGTGTAAACTATGCAGCACACGTGGTGTGTCTTTAGTGTGCAAGATGTAAATCAGCGGCCACTGAAGAACAAACGGTTTGTTTCAAACCACGTAAATCTGGCTCAATCATCAAGACTAGCAGCCTCCCTTACGGATTCACCGCTCAAAGACGACAGCCATTTTATTCTCCTTTACCTTCTCTGTCGATTTACCGATGCTCGCTCGCCCCCTTTCTCCCCCACTTTTGAGAGCTTCCTCCACCTGACGAGGTTCTACACGGCCTCCGTGATCGGTATGTCTTTGGCCCAGCGAGGATGTCGTGGGATGACGTAATAATGTGACACCACGTAATAAGTGAAGTCACAGTGACGTCACGTGGCTACGTCACCACGTGACGTCACTGTGACTCAACACACGTCGAGACATCAAGCATGGGTTTCGAACCTACCTGTTAAATTATGTAGTTCTGACTATATTCGATCGCACTGACAGCTAACCCTAGCGAAGCAGTAGCCATCCGTGATCAATGGTTGCCGATGCAAAAAGACCAAAAAACAAACAAACAAACAAATGGCGTACACGCAGTTCAACGTAAAGCAGCACTTGTTCGCTAACAGTAGGTGACGTGAAAAAAACAACAAAAATAAATATTAACATAGAAAATTGCGACCAAACGAGCTGTAATAAAAGGTTGTATAACAGATATTTATATTGCACGTCCAACCCCTTATGTAATTCCCCTTTTTGGGGCCTTTAAGGAATGAAGAATCAATTAATGAATGAACACTAGCCAGCATTAACGAACGGACGGGCAACCCTGTAAAACGTTCTACGACACCAGCCGATACCAGGCAACGCTAGCCGAATAGTGTTCGTATTAAGCGACTAAACATGGTAACCAAAAGTGCTGTAGTCACGCGCGTGAATACGGTACGCCTTGCGCGAACTCGCATACACGTACCTTTTTGCCAGATTGTCCCTCGTAATACGAACCCATAAAAAGCAAGCGAGCCCCTCGTTTTCGGCTCATAGCGCAGACAGCGCAATTGTCTAGCTCGCTTGCCGCTCAGTCAGTCTGTCTCGCACGCGGTCCTACGGTGGGTGCGTGTTCCTCTGTGTATCTCGTCTCGCAAACAGCGTCAAGGTCAAACGCCACTAACTTCCCTACACTCACGTCGCAACAAACGCACTTTAATTAAACCGTGCACGCTGCAGATTGCTGAGTTGTGACGTCATGCACGCTTAGGGCCGACCGCCATTCTGTTTCTCCATGTTATTGCACTGCAAAAGCAAAGTGTGCAAAGAACACGTGTAGTGGCAATAGGCGGAGCGTTTATATTTTACTTTTTTCCCTATCTTTAGCCCCTTGTTACATGTTGCAGCTCCGAGTGCGATATTACCGGAGGTGCGCTGAAGCGAAATGCTCATTGCCTGCGTTAACTATCCACGTGCCGTGCTTGCAATGGTTGCGCAGGCGTGGTTTTAGCAACGTGCGCGCAAAAAACTGAAGAGGGCAAAAGACGAAAAAAATTAAATGGAAAAACCCTCCTTATTTCGTTCTACCCAATCCGTTCATTCCAAGCCATTTAGCAAGAAAAGGAGAAGTTAACATTGCAGCGGAGTCTTTGCAGTGAATTACGACTCTTGAGGACAAAGCAAGATAATCTCTGAGAGACGATTTACGACAGCGCAACAGTGTTACCACGCAGGAACGGAAATTCGATAGCGTGATTCTCGAAAAACAAAAGTAAGGTGGTATACTAGCCGTTAAAATCAACATACGCATATTAATGCGTTTGCTTCGTCCCTCTATTCACAGAGCTATAGTACGTGGTGCAGACAACCGGTTAATGCCTAGATCCACCGTAACTCCAACAAACGCCAAAGCTTCAAGACAATGTCGCGAGAGGCCTCTTCCATGTCATTGTCGCATAGCCTCATCGCGATGAGCATACATCTTGAGTGAACTAAGTACCGTATGTGTACCAACGCTTACAGCACCAAGTAATTTGACTAGTGTTAAATATCCATGCCAGATGTGTTAGTTGATTGTCCCATGTTTTAAGAGCAACATTATCCGCACTATCTATCTATCTATCTATCTATCTATCTATCTATCTATCTATCTATCTATCTATCTATCTATCTATCTATCTATCTATCTATCTATCTATCTATCTATCTATCTATCTATCTATCTATCTATCTATCTATCTATCTATCTATCTATCTATCTATCTATCTATCTATCTAGGCCGCCATCTTAGGCCTGCCGTCTAACGTAGGACAGAAGTAAATCGACTACTATGGGCTAGCATGCATTAAAAAGGACTGCCTATTAAAAGGAGGTATATAACAAGTACTTACCTAAGGCGCAGAAAGGCCCGCCGTGGTGGTCTAGTGGCTAAGGTACTCTGCTGCTGACCCACAGGTCGCGGGATCGAATGCCGGCTGCGGTGGCTGCATTTCCGATGGAGGCGAAAATGCTGTATAGGCCCATGTGCTCAGATTTGGGTGCACGTTAAAGAACTCCGGGTGGTTGAAATTTCCGAATCCCTCCACTACGGCGTCTCTCATAATCATATGATTATGAGAGACGCCGGGACGTTAAACCCCAAACATCAATTAAGGCGCAGAAAGCTAGAAGCTTGTATGAAGAGAGTTTAACCTGGATTGAGGAGGACGAAGCACGTCATGGAAAGGATAACGATAGGTGTAACCTTTAAGGGACAGGAAGAGAGCAGAGTGGCTTATAGAACAAACTGGTTATCAGGACATCTCGGTAGTCAAAATCAAGAAGTGGGCATGAACAGAGCACATAGCGCATAGGCAAGACAACCACTGGTTATTGAGGGTTATAGATTCACTGCATTCTAAGAGAAGGCAAATGCGCAAGGTGGAACAGAAACTCAGGTGTGCAGATGAGATTAACAAGTTTGCAGATCAAGCACAGGACCAGGTTCATTGGTGGACCATGCCTGCAGTGGTTACAGTGACGATGCTAATGATGTATGAATTCCGAGTTTCATGGGCCTTGTGTATTTGACGTCACTATGCACACTAAGCTCTCAATCCAATCATGTAAAGGCCTGAAATGAGACGGCGTGTGGTTGGGAAAGAAGATCATCCGTAGAAACACCGCATCAATCACTGCGGCAAAGCACGTCGTCTGTTTCTCAAAACGAGGCGTTTTCGTCCCTTCAGAGTGCCAAGCGTTCAGCAAAATGCCGGTCGAAATGCAGACGACATCCTCAAATCAAAAGATCGTGCTTCATAGGATCATCCTCAAATCAACTCTCAGGACATGACAGATGCGTACAAAATATGTAGTTGTCGAAGCGAACAGCGATTCAACTCTCTTGCCAAGCACGGACAACAAGATTGAAATGAGAAAGAAATATACTAAATGAATACACGTAGTTGGTTATAATGGAATATTCAGTCGATCGTGAAAGTAGGTCACCCGCGACATATGCACGACCACAAATAAAAATAAAGCAGCAGTCGCTTCGAAAAGTAAAAGCAGCTAAACGCTACTGATTCGTCTTCTTTTTAAATCACTTCGTGTAAGAAGACGTCGAAATGGGTCTCTTCACCAAGTAGCGCGGAAAAGAAGAACCGATGACAAAGTAAAGAATTGATTTCAACATACGTGTCAAGTTTCAGCCTATTTAATTTTTTTTTTTTTGATGGTACACTATATACCGTCAACACAGTGATGCTGATCGCATAGGCAGAACCAAGTACACTTGCCAGAAATGTGAACTCCTTCAAAAACACTTCCAACCACGGTTCACACATCTAAATGACGACTATACAGCTATCCGCTTGGCCTCTAAAGCATGCGAACAATAAATAATAGGAAGATATTTCACGTCTGCAGCCTTAGAGAGACCGACAATCAATTTTTATGGCACGTGTTTTCTTTAGCGCGACGAATAGCTAACAGGTAAGAGGGTCTAATCACGGATTGGTAACGCAAATAACACTGGGAAAAATTTTATGATCAAGCTTCTCGATCTGCGCGCCTTTGAAATCATAAAAAATCAATACATTCTGCAAGCCATGGAAGGTGAGTGCAAGGACGTTTCGTGATCTTGCGCGAAGGCTTACTGTTTATTATTATATATTACTGTTATTACTGTTTATTGTAGACGAAATCTACGCCACGCCAGTTTTAAGAAGGGTAATCAAAATTTGTAAGAACGTGCATATATATATATATATATATATATATATATATATATATATATATATATATATATATATATATATATATATATATATATGAGTTTATCGATAAGGGGAAATATAGCTGAGTTTCATGTGATCTCATGCTTGCATTAATGATTTATCTGCCACGCGGGCAGTTTTAAATGATGCAGTATACCTGAAAAATTAAACAATATGCAGTTCCATGGGTTCCCATGAACAGATAAACATGTTCAGAAAGCAGTCTTTCCATTTCCCTGGAGAAGCTTTCTACGATTATAATAGCGCTTGAAGCAGTGTACTTCTGTGAAAATTGGTGGGATAACTTATTTTTCCGAAATATATAGATGCTCTCTTCTGGGAGGCAAATATGCAAGTTCTTTTTTAAATTCTACAAAAGTGTCAGCACTCCACAATAGAGAATCTTTTCACTATTATAATTCGTAGTATTTCTCTATATACGAGGACAATTCGCGGAAAGCTCACGCTGAACAGACGGAATTACACTAGCTTTTGTTTTCACTCATTAAAAAAAAGAATACAAGGAAAAGGAGAGGGCGCAGGTGGGATCATTGTAGGAAATTTCCAATTTTTTGTTCTGTTAACATACCTTGAGTTTCTTTTTTTTTTACGGTAGGACATACGACTCACGAGAGTGTTGCAATAACAATAGTTGTTGTAACGGCGCCGCCACACCGACTGCATCGTACCGCTTCCTCCCTTTGCCCAGAGAGGGCGCCGGCATCGCTTCGGCTCTCCTGGCAGATTGTACGAGTGCACGATGTTACAAGAATACACGGTGGCACTGAATGAATCACTTGTCTTCTTCAGTGCGTGAAGATTTCCTGTGTCTATACCCAATATTAACAAGCTACGGTCAGCATTTACCGGCGCTAGGTGCGTGCTCCATTTTTAGACAGAGACGTCACTAGAAAAGGCTAACGGGCATCCGCAGATCGACCGATGCGCCTGGGTTTCGAGGAACACAACGAAACGCCCCGGTTGCCACTGCGTATGCAAATTAGGCTCGCGCTTTTTGTGGTCGTACCTCCTCAACTTGCCACGCGTTTCTCTGATCGTGCGCTTGCTGTGTATCCGCGCTTTCGGCCGACGCTCAGAACAAAAACCTAAAAACCTGGGAGGTTGTGAATCAGCCGCTCGTTGAAAATTGGGAGACGCATCGAAACTTTCCAAGATTCTGTACGCGTTTATTTCGAGGCAATTTTAAATGTTACAGGGAAAGAAAAAAAAAAGGCTGGTCCTGTTTGTGTGGTCATCGTCGGAGCGGCTGCCTTTACGTGTGCTAAGTAAAACTATGGCTACCGATTACTGCGGATGCCCGACTCTTTTCTTGCTGGTCAGTTGAACGGTTGTTTATTGATTGATTGATTGATTGACTGATTGATTGATTGAGTGAGTGAGTGAGTGAGTGGGCGAGCGGTTGGCTGGGTTATTGATTTATCGTTTGATCTAGCTAACTGTGATAGCCAAGTAAAGTTATTTATTTATTTATTTGATTTGATTTGATTATGTATTTATTTAGCTATATAGCTAGCGAGCCGGCTAAAGGCATGAAGCTGTAGCACTCAATAAACAACTAGATCGGGCTAGTTGGTAGCAATTCATCTTCGCATGAAGAGCAAATCAACACACAGGCAACAAGAAAGACGCCACAGGTGCATGTAAACTCAACTGAAAGTTTATCACATTCGAGGGCTGAACGAAAGCTGGAAAGGATGACATGGTGCTTGCTATTTGCAACGTGGAAGTGGCATTCACTTGTAGCATCCACCACAATTTCCATCGAACGTCGAATTCGGCGCACCGTCTTTATTATTTCCAAGCGGTATTCACATCAAGAAGAAACGAAAAACGACATGTGTTCAAGGTCGAGTTGAGTGAGCATAACGCGTGCTTGTATAAAGCACAAGATAAACAAAAAAACTGCAAACTCCTATTGATGCAGTCTCCGTCCCCAAGTAATTTAACCCGAGCCTACTCTTACTTTTAAACAGCTCTTACTTAACCAGGCAGTAAGGGCGTTGTGACGCTGTCAACAGGCCTAATCAGAAAGGCAGAATGAATAGCAACAAGCCAACGACCTCGAAGACCGAAAAAGAAAATAGAAAGTGGTAAGAAAGAAGCTCAGAGAATGGAAAAAAAAAAGGATAAGCAAAGGAGGACAAGTTACGGGACCAGTGAACCCAGTGCTTGTAAGACCGTAGAAGATGGTTAAAAGGTTCTCGCCTTGCGTTCATCCATCTTCGTCTCGTGCGTCTAAACTCTCGGAGAACACGAGAACGAGCTGTTGAAAACTTTACTTCTTTGCACACGTACCATCAAGGCTCGAGCACGTGTTGGTTTTTTCGCCTGCTCTGCTGGATATGGTGATCCAAATCGCCATTCCTACCCAACCTCGCTTTTTTTTTTTTGGGGGGGGGGGGAACTCTTTACGCCGCGGTTCGTATATCCCGTGTCATAGTCGTAGTAGCCACCTCTCGTTTAGTCCTTAGAATTTCCGCTGGATGGCTGTACTTGTATATGATGATTATATGATGAAAAGATGCGAGATTGCGGTACTTGGAGTGTTCACTAGAAGAACGGACGGACGGACGGACGGACGGACGGACGGACAGACAGACAGACAGACAGACAGACAGACAGACAGACAGACAGACAGACAGACAGACAGACAGAGCAACAGACAGACAGACAGACAGACAGACCCACGACCGGGCGGATGGACAGACAGACGGTAGAACGGACGGATGGATAGACGAATAGACGGACGGACGCATCGCCCCACTCATCATCATTCACTCCATGGATATGCTGTGTGTTTTTTTCTTCCTCAGCGTTTCTTTCTCCCGTACTACTCGCGCGAGTGTATGTGTGCGTGTGCGCGTATTTTCTGTATTCTTTTTTTTATCTGTCTCCTTGTACCTAGCGCATCATTTATCACGGTGTTTAGCCCTGATGTTTCGCCAAGTGGCCTCCACGACAAAGTTGTTGTGATTTGGTTGTTTTCTTGCTTGAGTAATCTCCTAATTGCTTTGTGTGTTACTTCTCGTTCTTTGTGCTGACACGTCGCAGGAAGATAGGCCCAATAATTATAAGCTATTCTGCTAGTAACCATACGCATATACATCTTTTGCCTTGAGTGTGTGTGTGTGTGTGTGTGTGTGTGTGTGTGTGTGTGTGTGTGTGTGTGTGTGTGTGTGTGTGTGTGTGTGTGTGTGTGTGTGTGTGTGTGTGTGTGTGTGTGTGTGTGTGTGTGTGTGTGTGTGTGTGTGTGTGTGTTTTGAGTGTGTGTGTTTAGTTGCAGTACCTATAAAGTACATCGGTCCCGCATGGAGAAATCAAGACGAAATGCAAAAAAAAAAAAAAGACACGCAAGGGAAAGGAATCACGTATTTAGGTTTAGCTGCGTGTTAATCGACGCCACAAAAAATTAAGCCGGAGTACAGCACTACGTACGACTCACCTCAAATTCACAGTGTTCGAATGCAAAACTGCAAAATTATAATAATTTTAACTGTATAATCACGCGAGACGTGGGCGTCAACGAAATAACCATAATAAGGATAGAATAATAGACAAACAGTGATGTAAATATTATGTCTGAGGATTATTCAATGAGGCCCGTGACGTGTGTCCGTGGTAACATTCTTCATAACGCACGTTACACATTTGAAAAAAAAAAAAGATGGTTCCGTCCGGGATCGAACCGGAGACCTTTCGCGTGTAAAGCGAACGTGATAACCACTACACTACGGAACCACACGGGCTTTCTGCTGTGCAGTAGTACTACGCATCGTTGAAGCAGCAGCAAGAAGATGTTTATTGATTTCCAACCAAGGATAAAGTACATGACAAAAACATCGAGCTTCACGACTACAAAGGGTGCATGTACAATCAGGAAAGCACCACTACCGAGGTACAATGTATGTGGGGGAACGTACCCCTCTATTTACTGTACAGCGCGTGGTGCTCCAGCAGGCTTAATCATGCACGGTGGTAGGTCTTCTCAACACGCGGTTGGAACAAGTAGCGACTTAGCGCTGTACAACTCTAGGTATTATTTCTTTTTTGTCACCTGAAACAATGCTGCTTTCGTACACGGTAAGTGCATGCCCGGAAGTATAAAAGAGGCCTTAAGGCTTGGGGGGGGGGGGGCAGGGGGGGGGTACAATGGAGTGGGGGGGGGGGGTCTTGTCTTCCCCCAAATAAGGCATCAGCAACAATCTGCGCGTAAAAAACTGACTGCAGGCGCCAATCAATGAAGAAGGCGCCACCGCAGTTGCTTCTTCGACGTCAAGATGAATCGAAAGGGCCGCCGTTTCCTACAGCTGCCTTTTTCCCGCCGCTCCGCCGTGCTCGGTTCCGTAGTGTAGTGGTTATCACGTTCGCTTTACACGCGAAAGGTCTCCGGTTCGACCCCGGACGGAACCAGTAATTTTTTTATCAACGTTTTCTTTTTTTTATATGTATACGACGTGTGACAGAAGAAATACCGGTTCCGTAAATGACTTGTTGAAGAGTAAGAGCGCATTTACTGCACACAATGCTCCATCGCGAACTTCTGGTTGCTTACATCTGCGTTTGCTTGTTTTCTTTCTTTTTCGTTTTTTTTCTCCTCTTCCTATTACTACACTCATGAGTCACGAGCATGACTAATGCCCGACACAGTGGCTCTTCTTCTCTTAATTTCTTTTCTTCTTCCGATCTTTCTTTTTTTCTTTCCTTTTTCCTTTTTTGTTTTGTTTTTCCATTTGTCTATATATGAATATATATATATATATAGATGCTCGAACATGCTCGAACATATACATATACACATGCTCGAACATGCTCGAACATATACATGCTCGAACAGATATCTTCCGATTTTCCTTCTTTCCCGATGCTATTAATATGTGGAAAGAATTGCCGAACGATATGGTGCAAATAAGAACTTTGAGTGATTTTGAGGTTGCTCTTGATAGGCATTTTGTTGAGAATGTATAGTTTGCAGTGTTCATGTATGTGTTTCCTTAAAAATGTTTCATTGGTCATAGAGATCATGTTGTAAATATATTGAGTGAAAAAGCATGTCACTGTGTTTCTCATATAATTATGCTATATTTACAGAGTTCATCTTACGATTTTTCAAATATTTAATTTTGTGCAACTCAATTCTTCACCCTCCCTGTAACGACCCTCAAGTGAGGGTTAACAGTATGACAAATAAATTAAAATAAATAAAATAAATAAATATCTTGGTTTGGGGACGTAAAACCACTATTATTATTATTATTATTATTATTATTATTATTATTATTATTATTATTATTATTATTATTGTTATTGTTGTTGTTGTTGTTATTGTTGTTGTTGTTGTTGTTGTTGTTCTTGCTGTTGTTGTTGTTGTTGTTGTTATTATTGTTGTCGTCGTCGTCGTCGTCGTCGTTGTTGTTGTTGTTGTTGTTGTTGTTGTTGTTGTTGTTGTTGTTGTTGTTGTTGTTGTTGTTGTTGTACGCTTCTTTTATATCTTTTCTACACGTTTTCTTTCCATATTATTTGTGGGACTGCTTATTTTCATCAGCCAGCCATCTTACCACCTTCGCATTAGCCACGCCGCCACCAACGCCAGCTCCTCGAAACATTCCCTAATATTACTTAACTAATCGATCCCTCTCAGGCTAATCTAACGCGCAATCTCTCAAACCGTAGCCAGCCTGAACAGCCCGGAACCGAAAGGCATTTATAGTTTACGGATTGTGACAGCACCTAATGCGTACAGGCTTGGGCAACGCCCGCTCTTGTGGTGCTTCAAAAAACCACGTCACCTAGCAGCCCGTCTGAGCACAGACACTGCGTACGCCCTCGTAATTTATTCGCTCGTCCAGAGGGCGAAGAAGAAGAGTAAGATTTAAAGGAGGCCCGAGGAGACCGACCAGTTCCCGTGTTCTCACGGAAGCATGGCAGAGCGTACCCTGCAATCGCAGCGGGGCGACATGGCGAGTGCAGTGCTGCGCCGCTCGCATCTCTCGCATTTTCCCGTCCGCTCCCACCCATGTATTCCGGCCGCAAGCAGCAATAATGCCTTCCTCGCGTGGCCGCCTATGTTCGCAGGTGATGCGTGTAAGTGCGGTCGCTACAGTATACAACACAGCACAAGACGGCTAGCGCCTACGTGGAGCTAGCCAGGCAAGGCGTGCGTTTTCTTCGACCAGCTGTTCCTCCTGGGCCCCAGATGTACTCTGCAGCACGCGTTGTACTGCCGCATTTACTCGAACGTAGCCGACTCCGTGTAGCTGAAATCGCTGGGAACTTTGGCGCCGCGATCATCTAGTTGTCATGCGAACGAACGGGTTCATGTGTGTTCAATTCAAAGGCGGCGCCAGGATTATAGAGATTAGATCCCTAGGAACGGGAAGGCGCGGAACATTAGCCTTTTGCTTTGTGTTTTAAATATTATTAAGGAAGGTTCATACCTGGCAGTGCTTTAAAAGAAAAAGGTTTTCCAATATGCTTGGTCTCAAAAGTAGGGGTTGGGGAGCGGCTATACTGAGAGGCCGGCGAAAATTTTCGCGTGTAAGCTGCCCCGCTCACTCATATAAATGATGAATACTTTGTCATACAGAGTATCGATATCCGATTTGTTATTTAAAAAAAAAATATTTGGGCAGATTCCACGTACCCTGGGAATCGATGGTATGCAAAACATGCGGAGAGCAGGAACTGTATTGTAATTTTTTTATTGTGCGAAACGTTACGAAGTGGCGCTCAAGATATGTACAAATGCACGCACAGACACACATTTAACAGCCGCGTGTGTTTTATATTACCACTTGCTTGCAGTTGCACAACGATGCCAATAGCAAGATGGAGATGCCACATCCTACACCGATCCCTCCCTCTGAACGGACGTTGTATATGTGTATGCACGCGTACACATACAAAAACATGCAGGAAACCAAATAAAGGAATAGTAAGAACCCACGCGTCCCCAATTCTCACAACCACAGCCCCCCCCCCCCCCTCCCACCCTAGAAGAAATTTCTTGCTATCCACTGACGAAGACCGGCTCATTTCGCTTGTTCAACCAAAAATAAAGTTTTCAAGGAGGGTAGTTGTCTCTGTATTATGCAATGCCCTGTGTGACATCATTCTTTCATTGGCACTGTCATGGGCAAGGATGAGCGGTGATTCCGGGAAGCACGATCAAGTGCCCCAATGAGGCGAGGCTGATCGGAACCCGAAAGGCTCCCATAAACGTTGACCGGTACATCTCTCTCTCTCTCTCTCTCTCTCTCTCTCTCTCTCTCTCTCTCTCTCTCCTCTCTCTCTCTCTCTCTCTCTCTCTCTCTCTCTCTCTCTCTGTCTCTGTCTCTCTCTCTCTATCTCTCTCTCTCTCTCTATCTCTCTCTCACACACACACACACAACATAAACATTAACGCGCGAAAATGGCGAGGAATGATTTAAAGTGGGGCATGCAAATTATGGTATTCATTATACCAATATATTATAGAAAAAAGGATTAGTCATGTGCAGCATACCGTATTTACCCTGCAGAATATTGGGGTACTTTTTTCCATAAGCCTTGGCTCGCCAATGTGTGACCTTCTGTAAAAAGACATTCTAACTTTCTTTAGGTTCACATGACTCCCCAAAGAGGGTATAATTATCTTAAAAGAGTCTAGAGAGACGTATATGTGGCGGATCAGGACTCTCAATATGCAGTAAAATTACGTGTCTTTCTCTTGTCTTTCTCTTTCAGGGTGCACTTTGGCTCATTCTCTCTGATTCTGTCAATCCGCTGTCGTGAAAATGCAATGAAAATATGGCTATACACACCTATGTCTGTCAATTCTACTAAATCTTCAGCACACTAAGCAGCTCCATGTGATGAAATTCACCCCCTTTTTTTTCATTCTTTCCTCACACCATCACACAAAACCTTGCCGCGTTAGGTGGGTTCACTTTTAATAAAAAATCGTTATGGTTTTATACGTCCCAGAACCACGATATGATCATACGAAACGCCGTAGCGTATGGCTCCGGAAAGTTTGAGCACATGTAGTTCCTTAGAGTGCAACTAAATCTAAGCGCACAGGCATATAGCACTTTGCTTCCGTTGAAATGAGACTGCCACGGCCGAGATTCGCGCCAGTGATCTTCGGCTCTGAGTGTTGAGCACCATGACTACTATAGATTACCACGGTGGGTTCGGTTTCCCTTTTTTTTATTCACATACCCTAAAGGCCCTTGCCGGGCATTACATAGGGGGGGGGGGGTTACAGTAAACGGGATGAGGGTTAGGTTACATTTGAACAAATAAACAGTTGGTAACACCACTAAAGCACAGCAAATAACAATGAAACACTATCGTACAAAAAAATAATTCACTTTTTTTTTTTTTTTTTTTTTTCATACAATATTAGGTGAGCTTTTTAACATTTCTACAAAGGCGTCGAAGTTTCTTACAGACACAACATCATGTGGTAAGTCATTCCAAAGACGGAGTGCGCACAACAGAGGCGAGTTATAGAAGATGTTTGTACGCGCATATGGAACTAAAACTTTGAAGGGGTGATCTAGGCGCGGAAAATAGTGATGGGCAGGCAATATGTAAGTGGTAGCAAATGACGAATGATTATGATAAAGTTTGTGAAAATGGGATAGCAGGGCCAGCACTCTTCTTTTCTCTAGTAATGGGAGGCTCAGTGATGCTTTGATATTAGTGATGCTCGAATGACGCAAGTAGTTTCTGGTTATGAATCGGGCAGCTTTATTTTGCATGGATTCAAGTTTGTTAATTAAGTAAATTTGATGTGGGTTCCAAATGAATGAAGCATATTCTATTTTAGACCGAACAAGTGAGGTGTATGCTGTAAGTTTTGTCTTCCAGTTAGCTTGATGTAAGTGGCGTCTAATGAATCCAAGTGTTTTAGATGCTTTAGATGTTATTGCGTCAATGTGGGCATTCCATGACAGGTCGGCGGAAAGATGGACGCCTAAGTACTTTATTGATGAAACGTGTTCTATTGGCATTGCATTAATGAGATAGGAATTGATCGGGGGCTGGGTAGTATTCGTAAAAGTTATTACTTTTGTTTTGGAAGCGTTAATTTTCATTTGCCATTGATCGCACCAAGTAGCGATGCTATCAAGGTCTTTTTGTAAAGCAGTGTGGTCGTTTGGGTTAGTAATCTTTCTATAAATCACACAGTCGTCGGCAAATAAGCGAGTAGTAGATGCCAGATTTTTAGAAATGTCGTTAATGTAGATGAGAAACAGTATCGGTCCAAGTACAGAGCCTTGGGGTACCCCGGATTTAACTTGAATCAATGTAGATGAACAATCATTTACAGTCACGAATTGATAACGATTACACAAAAAGTTATTTATCCAAGTGGTAACGTTTCGGTTTATCTTAAGGCAGTCTAGCTTCATTAATAGACGACTGTGGGGAACTTTGTCAAATGCTTTGGCAAGGTCGATAAATACGGCATCAATTATTGTAGACGCATGAACGGCATAATGGAGGTCAGTAACTAATTCGAATAATTGTGTTTCGCATGAACGCCCGCGCTGGAAACCATGTTGGTTAGGAATAAAGTAATTTTGCTCGGTTAAGTACGTCATTACTGCAGATGATATGATGTGTTCTAATAATTTGCAGGGTATGCTGGTGAGTGAAATGGGCCTGTAATTAGATGGCATCGATGAATCACCGGATTTAAATATGGGCGTCACGCGAGCGATTTTCCATGTGTCAGGCACACATCCAGTGTCAATTGACTGCTGAAATAAAGCTACAAAAATACGGGATATGACTGGCTTAGTAATTTTAAGTAACTTCGGGCATATACCATCTGGTCCAGGGGATGAATTGTTTGCAAGACGTTCAATAGCCGATTCGATACCTTCCGGAGTGATCACGATGTCATTCATTGTGGCGTTAATGGAGTCAAATTTTAAATCGGCCGAAATGGGCTCCTCTTCAGTGTAAACAGATCCAAAGAATAAGTTCAGTTCTTCTGCAGCCTCTGACGGTGACAACAGTTTATCGTCTTTAGTTAGATGAATTGGCTGTCCCGAACATTTCCTAGGATTTACCACTTTCCAAAATTTTTTAGTATTGTTTGTTAGCAGCGCAGGTAGATCCTCATTAAAAAATTTGTCTTTAGCTGTTTTTATTTCTCTGTCGCATATCTTTGCATAGTTTCTGTACTCTTCCCATGCAGCATCGGTGCCCGAGAATCTTGCCTTAGAATACAAGCGCTTTTTTTTGTTGATGCACCGCTTGACATGCGAGGTGAACCATGAGTTGCGAGTCGAAGATGTGATTGTAATTGTAGGAATGTATTGGTTTTTTAGTTGCATGAGTTTCTCGTGAACGATTCGCCAGTTTTCATTCGTGTCACGAGAATGGAGGCTGGTGAGAAAGTGATCAGAGAAAGACGACAGGTCGGACAGAATGTTCAGTACGTCAGCTCGTTTGTAGTCGTACAATACTTTCATCTGTTTTTCTGGTTTTACCACTTTTATCATGGCCTCGCAGTGTAGAACATTGTGGTCACTAATACAATCTAGTACGTGGACGCGCATATTCTCAGGTTCAGTAGTGAGCACTAAATCAAGAACAGAACTTCCGCGTGTAGGGACAGAGACCATTTGAGTCATGTTAAATAATGAAAGTGTATCAAGGAAATCAATACATTCATTTCTTCTTGTACCACCCGTAGGTGTGCATGTCCGCCAGTCTATTCCCGGATAATTAAAATCACCGGCTAATATTATTGGTGATGTTGGATGTTTGCATTGAACAAAACTAAGTGAGTCATTCAAATTATCGACAAACTCGATAGAAGCGTCTGGCGGACGATAGCATACCCCGACAATACAAGTTTCACCTGCTGACAGTTGCAGTACAATCCACAAAATTTCTAAGTGTGCGTCTGTGTCTAATAGTTGCGCCTTAAAATGACTTTTTACGGCAATCATTACGCCGCCACCCCGCTGGTATGACCTGTCCTTTCTGAAAATATTGAAATCAGCAGACAGAGCGAGTTCGCCGTTCGATACATCAGCATTTAACCACGTCTCCGTACCGAGAACTAGATCCGCAGTGCAGCATTCAACGATTGTGGCAAGTTGATCTTGTTTGTTCAAGATGCTGCGAAAATTACATACAACGAGAGATAAGGTATGCGCACAACGATTCCTGCGTCAAGCCGTGTTTACACGTGGTTCGTGCCTTGGTATTTGAACAATTGTGCTGTCATTAGTATTCCCTAATCCGTACAATCTATTTCCCAGGAGAACCTTATCAAAGAGCAGCTTATACTTTTCGCCAGGCTTTCGTTCTACCTTTACGAAATCGCGAAGTTTCTTTCTTATCATCTGTATCCTTGGCGAGAAATCCTCCTCTACCCAGACTCGAGGGGAAGATTTCTGTAGCTTGTAGGCGTTTCTTAGAATGCTACTCTTATCTTTGAAGTTCAAAAATTTCACTACAATCGGCCGAACTCGATCATCTGTGACTCGCCCTACTCTGTGGGCACGTTCTATTTCACCCGATTGAATTCCAAGATGCTGTGTGACAAATTCAGATACTATTTTTTCTGTGTCCTTCCATTTTTCTGCTGTCTGCTCCGGAATACCTTTGAAGACTAGGTTATTCCTTCGCATTCTGTTATTCAGATCGTCGACCAGTAAATCTGCTTGCTCTGTCTGTTTCGTTTCAAGGCTTTTCAGCTGGGCGTGTGATTCTTGTAGGACCTCGTTCACGCTTGTAACGTCTTTACGTAAGACGTCTATAACGTCAAGTCGCTCTTCTATTTCGAAAGTCGCCGTTTTGTATCTGTAATAGTCGTTTGAAGGTCCTTCAACTTGCTGAAGTTCTTTCTGGAATTTGTCAATTGTCTGTCCTATATCTTTCACCAAACCTAATAGCTGCTCTACTTTGTCAGGCCCTGGATTTGTTTCGATGTCACCAGCGCAAAGCAGTATGTGTGCAACACTGAACCAAAACTACAAGTAGACGGCATCCTGGTCTCCAGTAACCAAAAAACGCCGTTGAACGGAGCCAGACAGCGAATTGCTGTTTGAGTTGTATGTGGCGCGCAAGGAAGCGTCCTATGCGCGCGCGATACGTACACACATCAACACCCATAGCAAACAAGAAATAATAGAAAGTTGGGATTTGCAGCCAGTGGACAATGGTAATAATCGAGGTGAAAAAAGGTGCTACACACTTACCTACACAAGGTAAACAGCCACCGTTAACATCGAGTACACGGCCGCAAATCCCGCAAGTCCGTCGTCGCCGCAGCTACTTGTAGGTAACCATGGACCACGGGGTGCCGCACTTGTCGATGCCGTTGACAGCGCAGTGCGAAGGGGAGAACGCACGCGCGATATTTTCAGATGACCGGCCAGATCCAAGGCCTCTAGATTGGTGATCCGCTATTTGCTCGCAATCAGAAGAACTGGTGCAGCATGCGCAGATCAAGCGTCTTTCAACGATAGCTGGGCTCGGCGTTGTACAGCAGTTGCGTGGTCCACCTACACAAGGGTAAACAGCCACCGTTAACATCGAGTACACGGCCGCAAATCCCGCAAGTCCGTCGTCGCCGCAGCTACTTGTAGGTAACCATGGACCACGGGGTGCCGCACTTGTCGATGCCGTTGACAGCGCAGTGCGAAGGGGAGAACGCACGCGCGATATTTTCAGATGACAGGCCCAGATCCAAGGCCTCTAGATTGGTGATCCGCTATTTGCTCGCAATCAGAAGAACTGGTGCAGCATGCGCAGATCAAGCGTCTTTCAACGATAGCTGGGCTCGGCGTTGTACAGCAGTTGCGTGGTCCACCTACACAAGGTAAACAGCCACCGTTAACATCGAGTACACGGCCGCAAATCCCGCAAGTCCGTCGTCGCCGCAGCTACTTGTAGGTAACCATGGACCACGGGGTGCCGCACTTGTCGATGCCGTGACAGCGCAGTGCGAAGGGGAGAACGCACGCGCGATATTTTCAGATGACAGGCCCAGATCCAAGGCCTCTAGATTGGTGATCCGCTATTTGCTCGCAATCAGAAGAACTGGTGCAGCATGCGCAGATCAAGCGTCTTTCAACGATAGCTGGGCTCGGCGTTGTACAGCAGTTGCGTGGTCCACCTACACAAGGTAAACAGCCACCGTTAACATCGAGTACACGGCCGCAAAAAAAAAATTTTGAGAAGACAGAAGCCGCTTATAGCCGAGAAAATACGGCATGCCGCGAGTTTTGTGCTTGTCCGTGGTTTACATCGAAGAGGAAGTGCATGGTCACGGTCCGCGCTTCCCAAGTGCCGGGGCTCCTGCTGCGTTGCCCGCAATCACGTGACCGATGGTGGAGTGTTCACCACTGCCACCACGCAAAGCTATATCCTGGACGTCGGAACGGTGACAACGAGCGTCCGAGTGTTTATTCTTTCCTTTCGCGCGACGCTTCGTGGTGCGCGAATCTGTGGACCGTCATTGTGTCCGGCGTGTTTAACGACTACCTATAAGCATCCGGATGCAAAGCAAGACCGCACCAGAGTATGCAGACGGGAAAAATAAATAGATAACGATTTCGTCATCCCGGAGATGTTGGCCCGGTTCGTTGCGTATGCTGCTCCAGGTGTCGGGTGTTTACTAAGGCAGTGATTCTCGGCCGTCGATGTGTAGGGCAACCGTTATCAAGTGGTCGAAGTGAAGACGGACCACTTGGCGTGACAAACCGCAGAGCGGGAGTGGAAGGGTGCAGTCGCGAGGCACGCTCGACCGTGTAATACCCGTGTCACACGTGGCAACTTAATTAAGTGTACTTTGAGCGAGTACGCTTAGCCGCGAGTGTCATTTGCGCGCTGTCAGACGAGCAAGTTTAGTGTCACTCGCTGCAAAGTATACACTTGCCGGCAAGTGCATTCCCCAACCTCACTTCACTGCGACGACAGCGATGAAGTGTGTAGCCTCGGTACCAGTGGCTTGTAGAAAAAAAACGCTGTTGCCTAAAGTGGCGCTCATAATATGTTTAAACCATTGTTTCTGTTATGATGGATATTGTTATGAGTAAAAGAAGTCGTAAAATACAATAACTTCGCTACTTTCACAGTCGGGCTGTTTGCGGCCACGTCCGCTATGAGGATGCGGCAGCACATGCACAGCAATGACTGCATCCGTCGTGTTGTTTACTTTCAGGTATACACTTGCACATGTGTAGGTGAGTTGTTTTCTAGCCATTCAAGATGAAATGTGACACAGGTGCTACTTCAACGAAGACAACGTGGTCCGAAGATGAGGCACAGGCGCAAAAACAACAAATATACGTTGTCCTACAAATCCGTCGATCGCCACTGCCATCATTTCTAAAGTACACTTCGCTTCCACGTGTAGCAGCGAACCACCAAAATGACACTTCGTGAGCATATAAGTACACTGCACTCAAAGTGCACTTAAGTTGCGACGTGTGACAGGGGTATTAAAAAAAAGACAGAACTGGTGAAGGCAATTCAGTGCTGTTTCGGATGATGTAGAAGGCTTCGTTTTTAATTCAAGCAATAGGGCACCCGAAGCAATCTTGTTCAGAGTGTTGCTCCAGTTCCTGTAGTAGAACCTGGAACTGATAATAGGTCAAAACTCTCCTCCAAAATATTTTTTGTTTATGTTTTTAGCAATGGATGACGTCGCGGCACCACGCTTGCAGACCACTGGGCTACATGGTATATGCAATAACATGTGCACACAAATACCGTGTACAGGTTCATTGCGTAACAGAAAAAAAAACAATACAGCAAAGGTGAGAAAGAGACACAGACAAGACACAAAAAACGCTTGTTTGTGTGCCTTTTTCATCTTTTTTTTTCGCGATGTTCCACAATGAAGCATTGCCAACTGGCCCAACTCACCACGCTAACACATTAGTACAGCCATGCAGACACACATACGCGAAATAGTAATTCATGACATTTCGTTAAGGTGAGCACTTAGTTCTCAATAACAGAGGGAAAAAAAACACGTACGCTCTAACGAGTAAACGAGAAAGAGGGACATCGAGGTTGCTCCTAAGAGGAGCAACCTCGATGTCCTGCACACCCACTCCACCTTGCACACCCACTCCTCCATATTGGCAGTAACGGCGAAATTACTCCGTGCTTTCGCAGTTGGTCCTCAAGGGACAAACAGTTATTTTGTGCAAATAGAAAATCATCATAGTTGACTTAACCAGCCTTTCGAAGTGCGTGCAGACGTTTAATTATATGTTCGATCAATGTCCAAGCACCACATTCAGAAATAAATTTCGGAAAATTTGCTGCGAAAACACGGGATTCAAACTCATGACCATTCAGTCAGCATGCGCGTACACTAATCACCACACCACGCTACGGCAGCGTCTGAAAGGAAACAGGCGTACGATTGATTTATTGATTGATTGATTGATTGATTGATTGATTGATTGATTGATTGATTGATTGATTGATATGTGGGGTTTAACGTCCCAAAACCACCATATGATTATGAGAGACGCCGTAGTGGAGGGCTCCAGAAATTTAGACCACCTGGGGTTCAATAACGTGCGCCCAAATATTAGCACACGGGCTTACAACATTGCCGCCTTCATCAGAAATGCAGCTGCCACAGCCGGGATTCGATCCCGCGACCCGCGGGCCAGCTGCTGAGTACCTTAGCCACTAGACCACCACGACGGGGTGTTCTTTTATCCTTATATACGTGTTTTTCTGAAAATAAACCTCCGTTTTTAGTCTGTGCCTGTTCGTGCTCTTTCTTTTCGTCTGCATCTGTTCATGCTCTTTCTCACAACAAATAAAGTTTTAGCGACGTCGTTATGACACTGAAGCAGGTTAACCACCACGTGGTTGTACTGGCGTGACGTCATTTAAGTCGCCATGTTGGAGCCCTTTTGTGCGTTCATGGCGTCACGTGCAAGTTATCTATTGGTTGAGTCTTAAAGAAAAGAAGCGTCTCATTGTACGTTAATACGACAGTGAAGCCATGACGTGCGCTCTACGGCGTGGTCTTCGGTCCCCGGCCTTGCGAAGCGTGAAGGAAGGCAGTATGCAGCTTTTGGAATAGAACAGGACAAGTCATGGGCCGCCATTAATGCCGGAAATCTGCATAGCCGTGAAGCGCTGCCCTCTGCACAGTTACGGGATATGTCTGGCTCATTAAAGGCATGGAACACACTTGACGGCCCCTTCAATGAGAGGGGGGGGGGGGGAGGAGAAGCGCATCGCCCACTTTGCTCTGTTGTTCGCACACGTCTATGACAATTTTCGTCTGCCATTATCTTCACTTTTCTGAAGCGACCTGAAAAACGAGCTGTGTGCGTTTCGTCCTCAACAGGGTGAACTCTTCAGCACGACGTATGGCACGATAACAATGAATGCGGAAATGTGCTCTTTGCAAGATTAGGCCCACTAGTCGGGTTACCGATAAAAGAGCATGTGTTGCTTGTTAGATTACTGTCCAATATTCAGGCCCCTGCAGAAACAGGGTAGACAAGCCATCGGCAAAATCGCTGGTGACTACACACTTGCATCGTTTGTTCATAATCTCAGTTAGCGGTATAAACCGTAGTAGAAAGAGTTAGCCTGGTCAAATGTGCACACAGGTATACGTGAAATCAGACAACACAAACTGTTTCTGCAAAGAGTTTCTGCCAAGTAGCTCAAATTTCTGGAGGTGGAACAGAAATAATTTGTTCCAATTGTTTGTTCTCTCTCCTCTCTCTCTCTCTCTCTCTCTCTCTGTGTGTGTGTGTGTGTGTGTGTGTGTGTGTGTGTGTGTGTGTGTGTGCGTGTGCGTGCGTGTGCGTGTGTGTGTGCGTGTGTGTGTGGGGGGGGAGAGGTGGGGGTCACGAATATTCACAGCTGTTCAGAGCACAGTGTGTGGTGGTGCCCAAGAAGCCCTAGTCTCGTTGCAAAGGTGCAAAGTTCGTACGAGCAGGTGCAAGCCAATAGGGACGCTGTCGGGCCTATTATTAGTGAAGCCGCCCAGCCGATGGCAACCTCCTCGTCAATTCCCAAAATAAATAGCAAAGAAAACGTCTGTTATAGAAGAGAGACGCCATTGAAGATGGCGTCACCCCCTCCACCCCTCAGCGAGAAAGGGAAAACTACTACATCAGTGCTTCTTGACGTCACATCTTGCAGTGTTTCTTGAAAGGTTTCGACCTGTCTTACTTGGAAAGAACCTACAGTTGACACCTGTATCACATGCACGTGCTCAAAAATGCGTGTTCAAACCACTGGGAACGTCGCTAATAAAAAAAAAAGGAGGGGGGGGCGGATGAGGGAAGCCGGATCCAAGCGAAGTTTCGCGCCTCGATGTTGTGGGCGTTGCTTTCGATGGAAGCTGATAAATTGGAAACCGAGAGGCTTTTGATTTTGTTAGTTATACAGTGGCAGTGTAATTTATAATTCATGTCACATAGAGAAACCGTACGAGGTGCCAGTTTGCATGTAGTGAAACGAAGCCAGTATAAGGCCTCCGTCTGCGTTTGGTGGGGGCTAACTGGAAAAGCCCTACGAAAGAAAAATCAGCGTATTGAATAGACTGCTGTACCCCGTAGAAGCCTGCCTTCTTGCTTTCACTTGAAATATGAATTTGAACAAACGAGTGAGCTGCTGTTTTTCATAATATTAGTTTGGTCCTTGCTTGTTGGGCTTACAGGGACGCACAAAGAATTGAACTCACGAACGTGGCGTGGCAAGACAAGCCAACAATGTTCTGTGTTAGTTAAATTAGTTAGTTCTGTGTTAGTTCTGTGTTAGTTAGCAGCCGAGTGCCTAAGCCAAAAAATACAACATGACAAACCCTCTCGCAAGTCGGTGCGCACGATGATTCTAGTGCTCTCTGACGTTCCGCGTACGAATGACAACCTCCCTCGCACCGGTTCATGACAGCGATAAGCAGTCACAGCGGTTATCGTTTTGTAGCCGATAGCAAAACATGTTCATTGTAAAGCCACCACCGTCGTTGCGGCCCAGCCGAGACAGCTCAGTGGGGCAAATGCCATGGTCGTTCGTACGCGGAACGTTAGGGAGCACTAGAATCATTGCGCGCACTTGCGCACGAGCGGCTTTGTCACGTGGTATTTTTTTTTATTTCGCGGGCATTTGTAATTAGCAAAAAAACACTAATACCTAACATATATAAAGTTCAAAACTGTCTAATCGGACGTTTTCCAAACCGGTCTACAACTTTCTCATTGAAATTTTTTATCTAACTTCCTTTCTTGAAAAGTTGGTTAAATAAGCATATATAATTAAACAAAATTTGATAACACAAAACATAGTCTGACTAACTCCAGCCAACGGTGAGCAACATGCATTTGTTCGCGTCGTAATTACGTGTTCCGGCATATTTTTAAACTCTGACATGGGACACCCTGTATATATAAAGAGCGGGACAAGGGGAGACAGAAAGTTAGGTGAGCAGATGAGATTAAGAAGTTTGTGGGTATAAAGTGGCAGCAGCAAGCACAGCACCGAGTTGACTGGCGGAACATAGGAGAGGCCTATGTCCTTCAGTGGGCTTAATCAGGCTGATGATGATGATGATGATAATGATGTTGATTATGATGTGTAAGAGGGAAGCTTGGTTCGACAGCCTCTCTTAGAAGTACGACAAAGAAAAAAAGAAAGAAAGAAAGAAAAAAAGAAAGAAAGAAAGAAAGAAAGAAAGAAAGAAAGAAAGAAAGAAAGAAAGAAAGAAAGAAAGAAAGAAAGAAAGAAATTCGCAACTGCGACCTGCGTGAAGCTCCCCTACTTTCTCTTTCAGTCGCTCTTCCTTTCGCGGGGCAAATAATAATAGCAGCTCGTAATAACAACGATTAGGACGCTGGCCTCTGCAGTGACCGCCCACTGCGAGCCCGGCGCACTGCAGCGGAAGGCGAGACGAAGGGCTGTTCCTGAAGCGCACGCTTTCGAGAACCGAGTTGACTGCGAACACAATGCAACCGCACAGAGGCAGGGAAGTGCGCCCGTCGTTCGGGCGTGACATATATGAACGCGCAACGCTCTTGGAGGAGCACGAGCTACGCGCCAGCAACGGCGGAAATGTTGCCCACAGGCGTTCCCGCTGACATTTATACATACAAGTCATTGTCAAGTGGCTTTTATAAAGCAAGGCCCGTATTCAGATTAGATTTGTGGGGTTTAACGTCCCAAAACCACCATATGATTATGAGAGACGCCGTAGTGGAGGGCTCCGGAAATTTCGACCACCTGGGGTTCTTTAACGTGCACTCTAATCTGAGCAAAAGGGCCTACAACATTTCCGCCTCCATCGGAAATGCAGCCGCCGCAGCCGGGATTTGAACCCGCGACCTGCGGAGGCCCGTATTCACAAAAGTGTGTAACGATAGAGTTGATCTTCAAAGCAGATGCCAACCAGTACCACGCCGTGAAAACCAACGGACAGCAAAGCTGTAAGCGCGCTAGTATATGTACATTTGGCTGCAGAGAGGTCCCGTGGCGTGTTAATTGTGCCGCTATAGATATGACATAGGCGCTTATGCATTTTGAACATTATCATCATTCAATTTTATTTATTTCTTTACTCACTCCCCCTCTGACTACATGACCTGTGTGACGCGTACTACTACTACTACTACTACTACTACTACTACTACTACTACTACTACTACTACTCTTACTACTACTACTACTACTACTATCTTAACTGAATTGCGCGAAAGAAATTGAAGTACAAAAGGAAGACACCTGGACACAGCGCACACTAACCAACTCGTCCAGCAGTCCGTTCTTCTCAAGTATACTACTACTACTACTACTACTACTACTACTACTACTACTACTACTGCTGCTGTTACTACCACTACTATTACTGTCACTACATACTGCTAGCACGACAACGACGACGGCACAGGAGAGACCAAGACAGCTTCACTGCAATATTTCAGAGCTAATCTGGATGCAGACACACCTTTGCTAAAAACTGCTGGCCAATGGGAAAGAGCACTTGTTATATGGCCACAAAGCTTTCTTGAAATCAGTCCCAGTTATAGTTACTACACTAAAAGCAGTCGTCAACTCGCCCGTAACGAAAGTCGTGACGAGGTGGCTCCAGCATTTCATGCGTACACGTGCCATTCCGTTCGTAGACGTGTGCGTGCATCGTGCACGTGAGTTTACACTTCAAGCCACGCTAATCATGAAGCAAAGGCCGCGAAACTGTTTATAACGTTATTACAGCCAGCGCCCCGCCGCGGTGGTCTGGTGGCTAAGGCACTCGGCTGCTGACCCGCAGGTCGCGGGATCGCATCCCGGCTGCGGCGGCCGCATTTCCGATGGAGGCGAAATTGATGTGGGCCCGTGTGCTCAGATTTGGGTTCACGTTAAAGAACCCCAGCTGATCGAAATTTCCGGAGCCCTCCACTATACGGCGTCTCTCATAATCATATGGTGGTTTTGGGACGTTAAACCCCACATATCAATCAAGCAAGACAGCCACCGCTGCGACCACACATTGGTTACGGCTCTCGGTTGCTAACCCGAAAGTCATTGCGGCAATCACTGCTGCCACAGTGGCACTTCAACGGGGGCAAAGTGTTTGAGGTCCATGTACTTATATCTAGGTGCACTTCAAAGAAGCTTACCCCCGTATTCTAGAACGCCCCTTCACTCGACGCTCCACCTTCACTTGAGAAAGCCGATGGGAGCGCCATCTCTAGGCAGGGCAAGTCACTGCATATCAGTGATAATTTGCTGTTATTCTCGAGTAGCGCAGCGTCATTTTCAGCCGAGCAGCGGCGCAGTGGGCAACTCTGTCAAGTGAAGGGTGAAAGTCTAGTCGAGGAGCGTTTGTGAATACGGGGGTTAGGCTGTCGAAATTTCCGGAGCCCGCCACTAAGCCTAATCATATGGTCGAATTGGTATGTAACACCCCTGCAGTTAGTGTTATCAAAACATTGTCATTGGTACGCAACGAGCGAATCCCTTAACAAGCAATCGCTCGACAGCATCCCGCGCATGCGCATTTTGCACCCACTACTTCAAGGCTTGCGCAAAGGCCTATTCTTAACTGTCGTGTGCAAACGGAACGAGACGACAGCGCCTGCTGGGAGTAAAAGAGGGAGGGCCTGCATGCGCGGTGCGATGTTTGGGACATGCGCCGGTGACAGAGCTGGTTGTCATACGAGACGCCCCATTGTTCAGCCCGGATGCGAAGCCTTTGTCTCGCGCTCGCATCCGTGGCCAAGCGTGCACCCGCACGCTGTGCGTCGTGTCACGTTGCACGCCGCCAGGCGACGACGACTGGTGTTCGAGACTGGGCCACCGACGCCGTACAAAACAGCGATCCTTTTGTCTGCCTGGCGCCGGCGGTCTGTTGCTGAGCGCGCACTGCACTTGCACCCGCTTTGTCGAATGGCTTCAGCTTCCAGAATGGCTGCGCAGTTTGAAGGGCCATGAAAGGGACAGTGAAGGGAAAATTAGGCCACTTGTATTTAAGTAAGCTACCGCTTCAGAAAAAAAAGAAAGCACCACTCTAGTCGCTTGAGAAAACGTTCACTCAGCCGGTCGGTCATGGTCAGCCATCAAGCCGGCCAGCCAGCTCAGCTAGAGTGTACTAGAAGTGTACACTGTAGCTCAGCCCAGCCAGCCCAGCGCAGCCAGAGCCAGCCAGCCAGCCCAGCTACAGTACACTGTTAGGGTGGCTAACAATGTAGTCCAGCTAAAGTAGCCCAGCTATTTAAAGTAGCCCAGCTAATTCTAGCTCACTTTAGCCCAGCCCAGCCCTGCCCAGCCAGCCAGCCAGAGCCAGCCAGCCAGCCAGCCAGCCAACTTGCCTGCCTGCCTGCCTGCCTGCCTGCCTGCCTGCCTGCCTGCCTGCCTGCCTGCCTGCCTGCCTGCCTGCCTGCCTGCCTGCCTGCCTGCCTGCCTGCCTGCCTGCCTATCTATCTATCTATCTATCTATCTATCTATCTATCTATCTATCTATCTATCTATCTATCTATCTATCTATCTATCTATCTATCTATCTATCTATCTATCTATCTATCTATCTATCTATCTATCTATTCTTCAAGTACCACTGCAAAGAATGGAGAGCTCTGGAAAAAAAATATCCTCATTAGTCGATAACTCAATTACAGCGATATGTCATCAGCCCATTGAAGAGGCGGATATCCCGCATATCATAACAGAAATAACCTACAAAGGAAGCCATGGAAAGAGCGCCTTCATACTTAATATCTATAGTCCCCCAAGACAAAAGAGAGCAACG
Organism: Rhipicephalus microplus; assembly: GCF_013339725.1. Taxonomy (NCBI): domain Eukaryota; kingdom Metazoa; phylum Arthropoda; class Arachnida; order Ixodida; family Ixodidae; genus Rhipicephalus; species Rhipicephalus microplus. The sequence goes on along the minus strand of NC_051171.1, from coordinate 154,707,025 downwards.
TTCGACAAGCTCTTTCAAGAGACAGCAAAACTGGCGAAAGGGAATCCATTAATCATAGTTGGGGATTTTAATGCCAGGCATGCAAGCTGGGGATATAAGATGCAAGACACCAAAGGCAAGAATATCGCAAGACAAATAGAGAAACTGGAAATGACTCTGTTAACTGACCCTGCAATACCAACGAGGATAGGCAACAGCGTATCCATGGACACAAGTCCGGACTTGACGATAGTACAAAACTGCCACAGCGTGGACTGGTACAACACCCTTGAAAACCTGGGCAGTGATCATTACATACTAAGCACCACAATCCGCACCGGCCGAATCCGCAAACACATCGGCACAGCCAAAATTACAGACTGGCACGCATATAGAAAAGCGCTAAAAGCGCACGTGACCGCCATAGACGACTTGGACGAGTGGTGCAAAGTAATTCGAAATGAAAAGCAAATGTACACCAAAACTGTCGCCAGAACAGATGATACCCCTGAAGTAGACGCTCACCTTCTCCACTTGTGGGAAGCAAGAAGAAACCTCACTAAAAGATGGAAAAGGCAAAAGCGAAATAAGAAACTCAAAGCGAAAATTGAAGAAATAACGCAGCAAGCCGAACAGTACGCTAATCAACTCGCGACAGCCAACTGGGAACAATTTTGCGATTCACTAAATGGAACCCTAGGAACAGCAAAGACATGGAATATCCTAAGAGCCATGATTGACCCTCTGAAAACTAAACGCGAAGGACAAAAATCTCTAGAAAGATTATTGCACACATATCCAGGCACAAGAGATGACCTGCTTCAAGACATCTATATTAAGTGTTTCGGCGCCCGAGCCATCACAGCCCTTTACCAGGCTAAATACACTGGGCTCCCAAACTCAGAACTGGATGCACCTTTCACGCATGCCGAGGTCAGAGCGGCAATCGTCAGCATGAAACGCAACACAGCGCCTGGGGCGGACCAAATCACCAATGCCATGATTCGCAACATGAATGACGAAGCCATAACAGCGCTTCTAAACTTCATTAACAAACACTGGGTGAATGGCACTATACCACAGCAATGGAAGCATGCTGTAATCATTATGATACCCAAACCAGGAAAGAAATTGGCAATAGAAAACCTCAGGCCAATCTCTCTTACCTCGTGCTTAGGCAAAGTGTTTGAGAGATTAATAAATGCCAGACTTCAACGGCACCTTGAACAAAATAACTTGTTGCCAAACACCATGTTTGGTTTCCGCTCGAACCTTTCGACACAGGACATCCTTCTGCTTTTAAAGGAGGAAGTACTAACAAATGTTCCAAAAGCAGGAGAAAACATTGTCATGGCCATCGACATAAAAGGCGCTTTTGACAACGTAAGCCATAAGGCCATATTAGATGGGCTAGCAGCGACAAACTGCCGTCAAAGGACGTACAAATATGTACAGAACTTTCTTACTAAAAGAACCGCTGTTATCAGATTAGGAGAACACGAATCCAATGTCTTCCACCCACCGAGCAAAGGCACACCACAAGGCGCTGTGATCTCGCCTACGCTTTTCAACATAGCCATGATTGGTCTAGCCAAAAAACTGGAAGGTATTCCCGACATCCGACACTCCTTCTATGCGGATGACATCACTGTATGGACAACCAAGGGTAGCTTGGCGGAAAAAGAAGAGCGGCTTCAACTGGCAGCTAAAACTATCGAAGATTACACTAAAGAAAGGGGGCTTCAGTGCTCAGCAGACAAATCGGAACTCATTCGGTTCTCCAAGAGTAAAAAACAAAGGACAGACCCGAGCCTCCACCTTGAGGTCAAGCTAGACGGCAATATTATACCAGAGAAAACAACTGTTCGGATCTTAGGGATGTGGTTACAGTCCAATCAGCGATGTCTCCACACACTGAATATGTTTAAACGAACAGTTCAACAAATTGTTCGTATGATAGTTCGAATAACGAACAATCGTGCTGGACTGAAAGAACAAGACGTGCTTCGTTTGGTAAAGAGCTTAGTCATCAGCAGACTAACATACTCGCTACCCTACCACAACATGAATAGAGAGGAGAAAGAAAAAGCAGACAAAATAATAAGGATGGCGTATAAAGCAGCTCTGCGACTACCACAAAGCACTTCAACTGCGAAGCTATTAGCGCTCAGACTTCACAATACATTTGATGAGTTGGCTGAGGCACAAGTAACCACCCAGATTAACCACCTGCTACAGACGACAACCGGCAGAAAACTTCTTCAGAGGATCGGCCTCGGCGAACAAGTACAGGCACATGGAAGAGCTAAGGAATTGTCGTGCTCAGTCAGAGCCTGGTACAAAATATGCCCCCTACCGAAGAACATGGACCCAGTTTTACATGCTGGAAGACGTAAAGCAAGAGCCGCTTACATAGATAAACACACAAAATATCTGAATACGGCGAGATTTACTGACGCTGCACCATATCAGGCAAATGCAAAGAACATGGTGGCCGTGGTCACAGACCGAAAAGGAAACGTCACAAGTTGTGCCTCCATAGCCCAAGCCTCTATCACAGAAGCGGAGGAGATAGCGATCGCGCTGGCAATCAAGGAGGGCAGGGAGCGAAAAACCCCAATGACAATAATCACAGACTCGAAGGCTGCATGTAGAAATTACGAAAAAGGTAGAATATGTATGAAGGCCTTCCAAATTCTAACCAAAGCTCACAAGGACTTCCCAATTGAATACACCCAAACCATTATCTGGGCGCCAGGGCGCGAGGGCGTCACCGGGAACCAGTTTGCGGATGAGGCGGCTCGAGGCTTCACAGATTACCGAGCTTCCTTGCACACTGCAATAGAGGATCCAACGCCCCTAGACCCTAACTTTGGTGCAATTCTTCAGTATTACAGGGACAATAGAAAAGTGTATCCAGCACCGCATAAGAAACTTACAGCAATGGAATCGGTGGCATTACGCAGAATCCAAACAAACACATACACGAACTTACACAGGCTGCATGTATTCTACCCCACAGCATACAAAGATATATGTCAGTGGTGTGGGGCCACACCAACTCTGTTTCACATCACGTGGGAGTGTACGCATCACAATGAAGAACACCACAACATGAACAACACAGAGGAACAATGGGAGGCGCTGCTGTCCAGCTCGGCCATTGTTGATCAGCGCTGGCTGGTCCAACGGGTAGAGATGATGGCTAGGGCCAGCGGAGCCCTGGAATAGGGGCCCGACCATTTGGAATGCTCCGCGTTATGCGCAAATAAAGTTTTCTCTCTCTCTCTCTCTCTCTCTCAGAGCACTTGCCACCAGAGAGAAGGAGGAGAAAAACTTTATTTTAACAGGGGAATGAGGAGCGCGCCGGCTCCTTGGTTCCTGCACGATCCCACTTCGCTCAAGCGTTCATTTGATGGTGATCCTTGGCGCTAGCAGCCCGGTCGGCAGCCATTGTCTGCTCAATGACTGCCGACCATCTGCTGAATGCACTAGGTTCTCACAGGTCTTGAGACGTTCCCGTCGAGGAGGATCCGCCGGGCAGCGAGAATGTGTATAGCAGAAGCATGAGGTTCAGGGCAGAGAGTACGGGCTGGTGCTAGGAAAAGGGGATGACAATGCGATAGAATGAGAAAATAAGAAAGAGTGTGAATCTGTAGTAGGCGCCAGAGGGCGGCCTGTTGGTTTCTGATGGACTTGTGCGTTGGAGGACAGACAGAGCTGACGCCCGGCCCTATGCCAGAGTCTGCTCATTGAAAGTGTGCGCGTGCTCCTACGCGAATCCGGGATCGGAGGCCGCCAGTAGCGCTGTTAACAAAACGAAGAGCCACTCCACACACAGTTACCTCGGCTAATAGAATCGTGTAAAAATACCTGCTAATTCCAAGATGCGATTACGAAGTGCACCAAAGAATGGGGCTTCGGAATGGTTCTGGCCAACCAGGGTTCTTGGGAAGAGCTAATCACTGGGCAAGCTGGTGTTGCGTAAGTTGCTGATATAAACTATTCAGTAGAGTCGTACCAACATCTAAGGAAATGTGCGTTCACGGTGTGAATTTCAGCCCCATCGAAAAGCGTCGGCTGAAATTGTTCCTAAATCTCTTGAAGCGGTGCTTGAAAATGCACGAAATGTTACATGTCACGACATCGTTGTCTATTGGAAGACGTTCAGTGAAATTTGAAGCGTTTGGGAGCATATCTGACAACTTCCTATAAACTTAAAGGTATTATTATTAGAAGCAGTAGTAGTAGTAGTAGTAATAGTAGTGGTAGTAGTAACAGTAGTAGTAGTAATAGTAGTAGTAGTAGTAGTGTTAGTAGTAGTAGTAGTAGTAGTAGTAGTAGTAGTAGTAGTAGTAGTAGTATCTAAATATTTATGATGACTTCTTATACCAAACGTCATCAACATAGCTTCGCTGTCCTATGCTTTGCACGGCGTGGACGTGGCTGAATTTTTTCTTGCTCTTTCCGTTTTTATTTATTTATTTATTTGTTTATTTATTTATTTATTTATTTATTTATTTATTTATTGCAGGTCTCTCCAAGCCAGCGTATACTTTACCGAGTCTACACGCTGTTCTCGTTCATTTGCATGTACGGGCGTGTCCGGCAGCACGTCGCTGCAAGGCTGGCACGTCCACGGCACGCACGCAGCGGCTACGTGCACGGACACCATGGGCCGCGGTCGCGGAAAGAGGAACCGCACCGTGCGCATCGTACAGTGCCGCGACGGATCGACGCTCTACAGCCACCGACGTCACGGAATAACAATGCCCGCCGCCACCACGAAGAAGGGTGGACCGGTACACGGTTGCGATACAGCAGGCTGCTGTCAAACAGACGTGAAGCCGCGCACAAACACCGACCGCTCCACCGCCAGTGGCACGGGCTCCCACGCTTGAGAGAGCGGGAGAGGGTGAACTTGTACAGCGTAGCTAGTCATATATACGCCAACAATTACATCAGCTTAACCTTCCTTGACATCATTGCCGGTTAGTTCTCGTTAACATCACGCATGTCGCATTGCTGTTGCCGGGTTGGTGGTGGTGACTACCACCACCAACCCGGCAACAGCAACGGTTGGTGGTGGTAGTCACCACCGCCACCACCAATCCGGCAACAGCAATGCGATATGCGTGATGTTAACGACAACTAACCGCCAATGATGTCAAGGAAAGTTTAGCTGATGTAATTTGTAGTAAGTAAGGATGATTCAGCTGTGAAAAGTAAGGCGGACGAAAAAAACAACTTGCCGCCGGCAAGAACCGAACCTGCGACCTTCGCATAGAATAACGCGTCTGATGCTGTACCAACTGAGTCACGGCGGAATTCGTGCCCCGGTCCGCTTTATGGGGTATATATGTTCATTTAAACGGTGTTAGTCAGCGCCGCCAGTAACTACGGCGAGTGTGGTGCACAGTTGTCATGACGGTGTTGCACACTCGCCGTCAGTCTACTAGCGGCAGGTTTTTTTGCGCACCACAAGTTTCGTGATGTAGAGCGCAGAAGCCATGAAGCAATAAAAAAAAAAACACTCGAGAAAAAGACATCTCTTTTTTTTATGCTTATTGCGATGAATCTGTATTATCATTAGAATACATTGCCAACTTCGGTTGACGTAATAGGGGCTGACCGCCATTTAAATCTGCCTATGCAACTTTTTTTTTTCTTCAGTCCTATACCCATCCTCATAACTACCAAATAAGGAAACTTCATTCTTCAACCCAAGCGCAAAGGTTTCAGAGCTGGAACATAATGTGTGACAGCCATATTTTTTTGCAGGGGTGCAACAAGGGAGTCACATGATACTCACAAAATGTTAGGTGTCCCTTTGATTATGTGGCCTTAACACGAGAACGTGATAAATATAGACACACAATACATTACGTGCGCAACAACACTGAAGAGAGTGAGTGCCACCTAGCCCAAACCATCACGTCAATAAGTTACATATATCTAGTACCATGGGGCCTTTTTCAGCGCTTAACTCATCACGCACCATCCATTGCCACTAATCGCGGTTACCGAGTCAGCACTTGCGATAGATTCCCTCGCTTCGCCATTTGTTTATTATTATTTTTTCCACTGTTGTTGTCTTGCACAGTACTTGTGCAAGACACATACCTTTTGCCGAAAATTCACAAGGTCCACATTATGCGTTCGCCTGAAATGACTCAAAAGAAATCGAAAGCAATCGCCTGTATATTAACCTTATTATTGCATGATCCGCCCGGCTTGCAATGTCACCAGGTTAGGGGGCATTGCAAACTTTCTGCGCCCCCGTAGGCAGCAGATACAGATAACTCAATCTGCACCTAACGATCGAGCTCCGGGATCGGACCACCTATGACCAAGCGTGGCGTATGACATATGACCAAGCGCCACAGCGGGAGCTCATCACATCACCAAGGTCGCGATATGGACCTCACGACATGACCTCACGAGAACTTTTCATAACGTCATAAATTTTGTCAATCAGTGTCCTCACGATGTCATCATATGGTGATGCCATCACGTCGAGACGATTTCTTGCATCCCTCGAGCTGTCACCGGCAGTCCATTTCGTCTTTGATAAGGCGTGTAAGGCTTTCGTCTTAAAAAGCTATACACGCGAAAACACGGCATGCGCCTGTGCATTCTACGGGTGTCGCACATTCAGAGCAGGGCGAGGGACGCGGAGCAATGCAGCGCCAATCGGCGGCGCCAGGAGCTTCCGCACTTTTGCACTGCGCCGATCCTCGCGACGAGCAATGCAAAGACCCGTCCAAAGTCGACCTGCCGCAGTTGGCAGGTAGCGGCGGCACACTTGTTCTTTAGCTCGATGCCGACGGCCCGCTCCCATTGCGCCAGTATATATATACACGCAGGACCGTGAGAACATCGATGCCCGATTGGGTTCTTCCGTCGGCCTAACACCGAACTCTTCCCCTCCTTCTCATTGGTCTCACAAACCACGTATGTACACGCACGTCACTCCAATGTACTATCCAGTGCAGGTCGTGTTATGCGCCAGTAGAACTTCGTTAGTATTTTTTTTTTTTTTTTTTTGACGTAGAGCGTACACGATCGCATACAGTGCGCCCAGTACTTACGAGGATCGAGGCGAAGGTCTCCACGCGTGAAAGGTTGCTGGATAGATTTTGCTGAAGGACCGGTCTCACCTTTCTTTTACGGGGAGACTCCAGGGGCTAGTCAGGTTCAAATTGGCGTGCGTGCACCACAGTGCTTAAATTTTCAGACGAGGCGTCGATAAGTGGTCTATACGCTGTGCATGTAGCATCTGCTGGTACGTGACTTCGTGTCCTCGTCTACCACTCCTCTCGTGTCTCCGTCAACCATCACATTTGCTTCTGAGTTTTCTTTTTCTCTTTTTGTTATGTTTTTGCAAGATCATTCCGAACTGCTCATGTCGTACATCACATTTTGCACAGAACGCGAGCGAGCTTTTAAACTGGGGCACGGCAGTGTGTTGCTATAGCAACCTCGTCAGAGATGGCCCTCACTCTTATTTATTTTTATTTATATATTTGTTTGTTTGTTTGTTTGTTTGCTTATTTGTTTGTTCTGCATCCACAAGACAAGTTGCGAAATCGCTCCACGCGAATCGTAGCCTTGGACGCTTTTGCAAAGAGATTGATAAATGTGTGAGGGGCTGCACGACTTTCTCTCTCTCTCTCTTTCTTTGAAGTGAAGCATGACGTTTTTTTTAGAACCATTACCATTACGAGATTGCACACCGGATACGACTTCGCATTCGACTTCATCGCCACTTATCGAGGCATTGCAGATATTACCTCGAGCCTGTTCTGCACTCGCGCCTGATCGCACTCTTCCGTAGGCGTCGGATAGAGCAATGTGGCTAAAGAAAGATTACGTGCTGTGATGCCACGCAACGCTGTTGCGCTGAAACTCAGTCACGCTACGCAGTATTACGACAATGGTGTTTTTTTTTTTTGCTACCATTTTCCCTTTGCTGGTTCCATTTACACGCACTATCCGCACTCTAGGCACTGTGCAGTGCGGTCAAGGTAGGGAAAACATCGGTGTAAGTACATACGTACCATGAGGACTGCAAAGCATAGTGCCTTAAGTCTGTGTTAGCCACTATGCATACACTTATTGTTAACTTTGTCCATTACATCAGCGTCCCAAATCTGTCTCTGCTTAGAGGAAACGGATAATCGACAGGTGTTGTGTACAACTGCAAGATCGATAATATTTTTTTATGTAGAAAAAATAAAACGCTGTCATCGCTGGAGCTGACACGCTGTTTTGCGTTGTACAAAATAGAGAGCGTAGTTTAACCAGCGTGTGTATAAAGTACGCTGTTAAGCCCATGTAGATGAATGTCAGTTTATGCTGCGCTGCACGGAACTATAAAAAAGAAACCCAGAGAAAATGAAGACGACACTGCTACGCAAAGGCGTGGAAGGAACACGGGAAAAGCGCTATCATAACTCGTTACGCACGAAGTGCTACGAGACAGTCAGTGAGCGCACCGATTCGTCTAGAGAACACACAAATTAAAAGAAAGAAGACAATAAGTCTTTCTTCTTTCTTAAAAAAGATAAGTGCAGGGAAACAGCAGCGTCCACTCACGGATTCTCTCGAAGAGCACCCGATCCCATTCGCGCACGAGCAGCCATTTTGGACGCGTGTGCGTGAACATCGCAACGCCGGTGCTTCAATCGTTCGTACAGCAAGGAACGTTGATAGCGTCTCAGGCTGCTTGCTCCAGGCACCGGAATAGCAGCATAATCTTTCACGCAAGAAGCCACGATAATGCACTAAAACAGAAAAAAAAGGTGCACGAAGATGAAGGCGGGATGAGGAAAAAAGACGCTCAAGTTCTTCACGTTTGACGCAATAAGCTGGCCTCGCGTACAATAATGCCTGCGATCTACATCCACGTACACTGCCTCAAAGGGCTCCTAAAGAACTTCGGAATATACAACATTTATACAACCACGACATATACAACAACGACATTTCTTGAATATGCTGTTGAATAAAACACTGTATGGATGCAGGCCCGTAGCCAGGAATGTTTTTTGGAGGAAGAGGGGGGGGGGGGGGACACTTGTCGGAGGCTTTTCAAAACACCCATTTTCATTACTTATTATCAGTAACCCCCCCCCCCCCCCCTGCAAATTATTACTTCAGAGGGGATGGGGGTAGAGTACCTCCCCTGGCAACGGGCCTGTATGGATGTACTAAGGGCCCTCCGATTACGAAGAACCCGGAAACACTTAATAATCATCAGCTGCAAACATATCAACAATGTGAGCAGCTCCGTAAGTTCGCGTGTTGCCTTGCAGATGCGTATTGAGTCCTTTGCTGATTCGCAAAAAGGAAGAACTATGAAGTTGTGGGTCCTTAACAACTGTACTAGTAGCAGGCATTTTAGGATAGACTGAAACGGCCCACGTTAAGCTCATGATCAATCCTTTCCTTAGGGCACGGCTGAGGCATGTGCCGAGAACCGAAGCTAGGCTAGCAAATGATAAGGCAATGCGCAAGGAGCCCAATTACGCTATCGCAATCTACTCTTGAAGGCGAAGCTCAAGCATCCTCTAAGTGTTATCTGTTAATTATGTCGTCCGCTTTCTCGCTGTTTAAGTTGTAAGTCTTTTTTTTTCTTTTATATTTTTTATTCCGTCTAGCCCACACGTCAATCACTTTGGGGTATGTGAAACACCACAACATTTTTGCTGGTGCGAAGGATTCACGATCCTGCAATGTCATGATAGAATGAATGAAACCTTGTCAAATTGGTGGCACATTTTCTTAACATCAATAAATGATTGCTATATCGCGAGAACAGAACGACGACAAAGGGACAAGAAGAAGACGAGCGCTCAATTTTAAACGCGTTCAAAATTACTGCAATTTCAATTCGAGATATATAATATCCTGTCTGGTCGAAATGGCAAAAAAAAAAATATTGCACTCTTTCTGTTTTTACGTGTGCTTATCCTCCTTCTGTTAGGATTAGGTATCATTCGAAAGGCCTTAAATTTCACATCCTCAATTCTTGGCCAATCCCCCTGAGTGGGCAAGAGCCATAGTAGAGGCATTATCATCATCTTCTTCTTGTCGCTTTGTCTTCCTTCTGTTCTCACGCCATAACAATCATCATGTCATACCAACTCGCCCAAACTCCCACGCACAAATAAACGGCCTGAAGGTACAGTTTACTGTGTGTGGGGGGGGGGGGGGGGAGATTTTTTTTAACCAGAAGAATCTGCGTGGAGGTAGACTTTATTGAAAAAAAGAAAGATTGGGAGATGGGACGAACATTTTCTGCATCAATAACTGGCTCTGAATGAAAGCTAGGCGGAAATCACGCTGACATTAAGGCGACCACAGCGTCGGTGTCCGGTGAACGTTTCAACATCGCTTCCTGCCTACCGTAAAATTGATTGCGAGAGGGACCAGCTGCGCTTCCGTGGCAAGAAATCGAAGTGCCCGCACGAAAACGAAAGCAATAGATAAAATGATGTGGCGGAGTTGAGGTAAAGAAAGAAGAGAGAGAGACATGGCCGCTCTCTTTGAGAAGCCTCTGACGACACATGTATTCGTCAAAAACGTTTCGCAAGCCGAGTGCCTCCTTATATTACATCCCGTGTAGCTGACTCGGTGGTATGCGGATATTACATTCTGCGAGCGGCCCCGTCAAGCATCACCCATCGTATGGACAGACCTCAATTGCGCGTTGAAAGAAAGAAAGAAAGAAAGAGAGAGACAGAAAGGAAGAAAGAAAGAAAGAAAGAAAGAAGGAAAGGAAGAAAGAAAGAAAGAAAGAAAGAAAGGAAGAAGGAAAGAAAGAAAGAAATGGTATTATCTTGGGTTTCACGTCCCAAAACCACGATATGATTATGAAAGTTGCCATACTGGAGGGCTCCCAAAATATTTACCATCTAGCGTTCTATTAACATCGCAGATTACACGACCCTCTACGATTTCCCCTCCACTGAAGAAAGAAAGAAAGAAAGAAAGAAAGAAAGAAAGAAGGAAAGAAAGAAAGAAAGAAAGAAAGAAGAAAGAAAGAAAGAAAGAAAGAAAGAAGAAAGAAAGAATATTATCTTGGGTTTTACGTCCCAAAATCACGATACTATTATGGAAGTTGCCATAGTAGAGGGCTCCCAAAATTTTACCATCTGGTGTTCTTTCGCAGAGTACACGACCTCTACCATTTCCCCTCCACCAAAGAAAGAAGAAGAAGAAGAAGAAGAAGAAGAAGAAGAAGAAGAAGAGAGAAAGAAAGAAAGAAGAAGAAAGAAGAAAGAAATGGTATTATCTTGGGTTTCACGTCCCAAAACCACGATATGATTATGAAAGTTGCCATACTGGAGGGCTCCCAAAATATTTACCATCTAGCGTTCTATTAACATCGCAGATTACACGACCCTCTACGATTTCCCCTCCACTGAAGAAAGAAGAAGAAGAAGAAGAAGAAAGAAGGAAAGAAAGAAAGAAAAAAGAAAGAAGAAGAAGAGAGAAAGAAAGAAGAAGAAGAAGAAAGAATATTATCTTGGGTTTTACGTCCCAAAATCACGATACTATTATGGAAGTTGCCATAGTAGAGGGCTCCCAAAATTTTTACCATCTGGTGTTCTTTCGCAGAGTACACGACCTCTACCATTTCCCCTCCACCAAAGAAAGAAAGAAAGAAAGAAAGAAAGAAAGAAAGAAAGAAAGAAAGAAAGAAAGAAAGAGAGAAAGAAAGGAAGGAAGGAAGTGAGAGAAAGGAAAGAAAGAAGAAGAAAGGAAGAAATATCCTTTTATAATTTTCGCTTATCGTAAGCTTACATAATGAAACATCCAATCGCCAAGCCCGAATCGCAGTGACGGGGAGTGCAGAAAAGAAAAAAATATATATATGCAAACAGCCGCTGCTGTGTTCGCTACCGCTGTTGGATTTGCTATGCCATTATTTCCGGAGCCCTTCACTACCGCATCTCTCATACCGTGTCGTTATTTTGGGACGCTGAACCCTACATATAAATTATCTGATATGCCACGAGCAAACCTCAATGTAAACTGCCCAATACAAGATAAGTGTAGATGAATTTTTACGGAAAGCTTTAAAAACCATAACGCAAAAAAAAATGGCAGCATATCCACGGAGTGAATGATGGGGAGTGGGGCGAAGCATTCGTCCGTCCATTCGTTCTTACTTCCGTCCGTTCCTGCGTACGTCTGTGTAACCGTCCATGCGTCCATCCACCCGTCCGTGCGTCCGTCCCTGCGTTCGTCCATGCATCCGCGCCTGCGTCCGTTCATGCGTCCATCCATGCATCTGTCTGTGTGTCCGTTCGTCCATCTATTCAGCACTCCAAGTACCACCATCTCGCATCTTTTCAACATATATTCTCCATATAGAAGCACCGCCATCCAGCGGACATTTCAAGGACTAAACGGGAGGTGGCACATGCACACTTTCTTACGGCTTGCGCTTCGGGTTTACTTCCCACCTTTAACCACCTCGAGTTCATGGTATATACTAGTTCACTGTATTCATGGCTATGCGGCCCAATGCTCGCTAAACCTTTCTAAAACCAAGGAGGTTGCACCCAGCGAGTATAACGTAGCAACCCTTTCTTGTCAGATCGTGCTCAATGTACATGCCAATAGCTGCTAATGGGGATCGCAGCGTGCGCGTTACCTAAAGGCCGAATGCTCCTGTCTCTCATTCCCCCTTAGCAGCCATTAACATGTGCATTGAGCACTATCTTTTATTGTTCAACAACGCACAGAAGAAATCTCTCACCGGAACCACCTTGGAGGTCAAAATCGTAAGGACCGCTATTTCGGGTATGTGCCACTGGTGGTTACGTACTACGAGGCACGCACAAGCCACGCCATAAGGAGCTTCGCCCCTAAAAGAGACAAGGTCTGGGTTCTTACAGTATAGTAGTATTCACCAGTCTTGTATCGGATAACTAAAATTCCGAAGCGTCAACTGAGACCAGTTGGTGCGCGGAACAACTATACAGCTAACAGTCTGAAATGCGAAATCGATCGTTTAGTGGGGTCATTGAGTGACGCATCGCCTGCAGACGCGTAAGCAAACGAAAGTTATATCGATGCCGCCTATACTATACGACGTAATGAACCATTGATATTTTCATATATGCACTCACTTGGAACTTTAGACTATAAAAGAGGACTATATGTGCGGCTATAAAATGTGTCTCAGCTAGAAAGAACACTACATACTCACCTCTCTATCTCACCATCGTCTTCCATTATTCTTTCTTTTCCCCTTTCCCTTCCCCCAGTGTAGAGTAGCAGGCTAGAGCAAGCTATCGCTCAGGCCGACCTCTCTGCCTTTCTGTAAATAAACTTATCTCTCTCAAAAGAGGCAGTTCAACGCAGTTCTTCTTGTATAGTATGGTTTTCACGTGAAACATACTGTTCCACAATAACTCCGTTTCATCACAAAACGCACATCGCTGGTTTCAACGCGAACCCGATATTCAAATTAACTCGCCAATGACCTCTTAATGAACGAAGATAAATTAACACGCCCAGAAACAAGCGTTCGACCCGCTTCGCCTGGCCAGCCGTAATGAAGACGGTTCTGTTAGGAACCCATTTATTATCGAAGAGGGAAAAAATAAATACTTCAGTAAAATATAACAGAAATGATTAAGAGTAAATAAAATAGTAAAATGTGGCTCGGACAATGCAGTAAACAACGCGGGTCTGCGATCCTTTATCGATTGCCTGGTATAGGTGGCAGATGGCGCTGCGTGCAGACATTAGCACCTAGAGCTCGTATATCACATCGGTGCTGAGGCGGAAAGAGCGCCTATTAGTTTAACGAGGCGGGTAGCGGCTTAAAACAAAGTGCTGTGTGGTATTTGTGATGGGTAGCGATCGTCTGCGTACAAGTTCACCCGAGTGGGTGGGTGATTATGGGGAATTACGGTTTTCGGCTTTTTAAGTACGCGTACAAGCCCTGGAGAGTTACTTAGCAGTGCAGTGGCGCATCTCAGCAGATCACTGACGTGCGTTCTGATTGTTCTAATCATATCTGATATGTTTAAAGAGTTCAAAATAACTACTCATGGCACGACGCTAACAGGTTTAAATGGACCTACATACGCCAACAGTTGTACACTTTGCATGCCAGAGAATGGTATACAAATAAAAAGGGGAAGAGATAAAATACGAATTACATTCCGTATACGCAGTTCCAAAAGGAACAATAAAGGAGCCGTTTGGCTGCAGTACAGTGATGCACTCTCTTCTCGGACTCGCTCGCTGGATTTTGTGCCGACAGGTTGTGCCCCTGCGATCTCCGACGACAGCGCAGCTCTAGCCGACTGGGCTCGCCCTATGCCATCTCCTGACGCTGATCTCCGACGACAGCACAGCTCTGGGCGACTGGGCCCACCCTACGCCATCTCCTGACGCCGACAAGAGCTCTCGCCAGTGGTGCCCCATCCTCGGACTCCTGCGACCATGTCCATTTTTCGTATCTTCTCCTTACTTCCGTCATTCGCTGTCCCTGCGCCTCGCTCTCTCCTTCCTCTCTCTCTATCTCTCTACCTTTTACTCCTATACTTTTATTCCCTTCTCTAACCCCACCCCGCGTGAGCTACTGTTGAGGTGTCCTCCCCCTGAGAGACAGTTACGGGGCCCACTGTTCTTTTGTTTTCATTTTAAATCACCCCCCCCCCCGCCAACATAACCGCTAGTCATTAAGGATCACAGACTGAATTCCAAGAGAAGGCAAGGGGGTGAAGGAGAGACAGACAGTTAAGTGGGCAGATGAGATCAGGAAGTTTGCGGGGATAAAGTGGCAGGCAACAAGCACAGGACCGGGTTGACTGGCGGAATATGGGGGACGCCTTTGTCCTGCAGTGGGCGAAGCCAGCATGATGATGATCATGATGATGTACACCACAAAGTGGACGAGAATATGACCGCCTCAGCAGCTCACTTGGATTGACCATCTGGCGTGTTACTCGAAGGTCGCAGGTTCGGACCCTGCCTGAGGCAAGTATCGTTGCGTCCACTTTTCCTTCTTCACTATACTAGTAACATCCTCAATACTTTCATTAGCATCACTGTCTGTTAGTTGTGGCTACTAATGCTACTAGTTATTTTTGTTGCTGATGCCACATCTTTCGTTAACTGAAATTTCTAAAGCAGCTGCAGCGTGTGCTGCAAATGCCTGCGTAAGACTTAAAGGACCTGATCAGATGTATCTATCAACAATGACTCCCTATCTGTTTCGAGACGTGTCCAGATGTAATCTGTATAATACATAACTGTGTTCGTACTACGAATCAAATATGAACAACTCCTTCCGGACGAATGCATACGGCGAATATGGGGAACGGTTTTTCCATTACGGCTTCCGATGCCTCTGCCATAGATAGAAGATGCAGATTAATGTCACCTCTGAGACGGCCCCCTTCAAAGCGCCAAACTGCTTTGGAAGGCGGCTCTACAATAACGTAATGGAAGACAAAGTTGGCAGCAAACGTATTAAAGTAAAGCAGCACAGAAACATAGCGGGACACCGAAAGTACTTTTATTTTTTTACATTTGTTGAGGCGCGCAGCATAATAAGGCCGGCCAAAGAGTAGCTCTGACAGGAGAACCTCCACGGGGAGTCCTCCAAAGACCGGTCGCCTTTGAGGTCGACTTGACGAGCTCTCGGTCGCCGCGCCGCGGGGTATAAGGACCACCGAAGCCATCAGAGGCGCCACTGTCGGGAACGACGCACCCGTGTCGCCCTCTTTTCACTGCCAGCCCCTCCCGGTCATAGACGCTCTCTTAACTTTTCTTTATTTACACATTTCTTACATTGTACACGTTTTTAGTGATTCGGCCTGCCTTTCAGTCTTTCTTACAATCTTTAGTTCATCCTATTTTACTCGCTTTGCTTCTTTCTTTCTTTCTTTCTTTCTTTCTTTTCTTTCTTTCTTTCTTTCCTTCTTCCTTTCTTTCCCTCTTTCTTTCTTTCTTTCCTTCTTTGCGCCGTTTATCCCTCAGCTCTCCTGAACTGCGGTTTCACAGCACCGCGACGGCGGCAGTGGTGTTACTCTTCGCTCTAGTTTTTATCTTCAGGCCACCAGACACGCAGCCATGCAAAGCATTGCCAGTTTCGAGCAGGCCATCCGTACAACTGTTTGCCACTTTTTCTCCTCGCCCTGCTCATCCGGCGTCGTTTACTCGGAAATATTTTTAAAAAGTTCTCTTACCAGGGAAGCACTTTCCGGGTCTTCTTTATTTATGTTTTTTTCCTTTTTCAAACCTTCGCCGCAAGGACATGCGAACACGAATGCGCCGAAAACACACCCCGACGTGTGCTCACTCGCGCAAAGGCAGCCCTGGCAGGAGGATGAACGCCCCGAGACGCGTAAACACGCACAAACGAATGCGTGCCTTGCAGAGCACACTGTATCCGCGGGCCTGCCATCGCACTTTCATTTTCTGGCACATTTCAAGCACATGTCGCCCGCCCTGTCCCTGTGGGGTTGGTCACCTCCCTCACTTATACAACTCCCCCCCCCCCCCCCCCCCTACTGAATTCAACTCCGCCGTGTTCCTCGTGTTCCACCCCCACCATCTCTCTCTCTCACTCCCAAGGGACGCCGGGAGCGCTTCCTGCCTTTTGCAAAGGCGATTCCTGGAACCATTCGTATTACAGAGAAAAAAAGAAAGCTGTAATATATACAGAATTTATGCTGTGTATAGCTTTTCATACATTATTATTCTTTTTCCCGGTTGTATGTCATCCACATGCACCGCTTCTTCCCCTCCTCGATGCCAGAAATGCTCCCCGGAGCCAAACAAGCAGTGTACATACTCAGTTTTGTTTTCATAGCTGCTTTTGTTATCTTGCTTTCTTTTTTTTTTTACAGGGTTCCAAAATTCCAAACTCACGTTTTTTTTTTTTTTTTTTTGAAGTACACGTACACGCGAATACTAGCTAAGGGTGAATGCTTTCAGCGACTTCGTAGAAGCAACGCATCCTTGCCTCCAGACTGCGTCTGGCTCCAGACACGTTCGCTTTACTGCGCTCACCCATCCATGTTTACTTTAAAACCTTTTTTTTTTTTTTTTCACGTGTGATTCAATGTTGATGGCATAAATACACAGGGGTAAAAGGCAAGGTCCCATATAGCGTCCTGTGCATAATATAAAAAAATTACAGCATATCCACAGGGTAAATTATGATGAGTGGGGCGAAGCATCCATTAGTCCGTCCGCGCTTCCGTCCGTCCGTGCAACCATCCATCCGTCCACCCGTCCGTCTATGCGTCCACTCATCCATCCATGCGTCCAACCGTCCGTCCATCCGTGAATCTGTCTATCTGTCCATCCGCCCATCTGCTTGTCTGCCTGTCCGCCCATGCGTCCGTCCATCTAGTGAACACTCAAAGTACCACCATCTCGCATCTTTTCATCATATATTCATCATATAGATGTACCACCACCCAGCGGACATTCAAAGGACTAAACAAGAGGTGGCTACCCACTACTACTACTACTACTACTACTACTACTACTACTACTACTACTACTACTACTACTACTACTACATACATTGCGGACGCACGACCCACGGCTTAATTAAGGAGCTTCGTCCCTAAAAGGGCTCCATTGTTGGAACAATAAGATACAGTAATCATGTTCTTAGGTGTACAATAGGAAGATTTAGAAGCTCGCAAGAACTAGCGCCAGCGCAACAGACTTGTTCGGAAGCTAACTACCTCCATGGCCCTGATATACCAGGTCCCTGATGATATCTCCGGGACACATTGTGATAGTTAGCGGGTCATTGTCACGCTACACAACCGATTGTCCTGACTCATGGTTCGAGTGAAAACATCAGTGTTGGGAAACCGCATTAGATCTCGAGAACCAGGCAGTTTATGCCTGCAGCTTGAAACTTTCGAAGTCCCAGAACTTGAGGCTGCAGGTCACGAAGTTATCAGTGGCGTGTTGCGATGCATAGTGGTAACTAGCTGGCGCATGATAGTTCACAGCGAGTTGGCGATCTGTGGCTTTTGTATCGTGCGACGTCCTGCTTGGAAGTGCAGAGTATGCTGGTAAGCGAAGGTACGAAGTGAGCTGGTAGTAACCTAATGTTTTGTATGCAATGTTTACGATGTAGACTCCTGCAATATGACTTGCTACTACAAGTGCGCGCTGGGTTCTCCATCGTTGGGGGCGGGGTCAAATTTCCCTGCAGGCTCTTCATATGGTTGGTCGAATACGAGAAAAAAAGTTCAGCAATAAATTAAAAAAATAATAATAAGATGTAGCGAGGCTCGCTTCTCACAACGGTCGGTCTACTGCTTTCCGGGTCCAAAGGGTGGGAGGTACTTTGAATGCAACATAAGGAATTCTCGGTAGAAATTGTCGTCAACTTCATGCTTAGCGAAAACCCCGCGCATTAGAAACAGCGTGGAAAGAACGACAGAGAAAAGGCATGGGACCGCGTATTTGGCGACCCCTTTCATATATGAATAGAAGGGCGGCCGCCCAACCCTGCCCCATTACTGCCCCGTGCCATCGTCTATACTTGGTGCTGCATGGCTTAGACCGTGGTTTAGTGGACAGCATGCTATGCGATCAGGTGTAGCTGCGAAGAAAGCTGCGCTCGTTTGCACGGCCATCACACAAGACTTATGGCTTTATCGAGTGACCCACGCGCAGTTCTAGGAGACAAACGTATCCATTTACTACTCGCTTGTTATGACTGTTGGGGCGCAGTATCCGTGAATTAACGATGAAAACCGTGACAGCAGCTACTATATGCGTGGCTTTTCGTTTTCAGAGCTTTAGCTCTATACTCCTGCCCGTACAAACGCAGAAAACGCCTGCGTGCATGCGTTTGACCTTCAAGCCCAACCAAGATCAACGCACTCGAAGGACGTTCAGCGGACACTATGTGGCACGTTCGCGCAAACAAACAGCGGCTCAATGCGAATCTTGCGTGCCGCGACCGCACGGGCATTGGCTGCACCCAAATTTTAGGGGCGAACCTCCTTAAGCCGTGGGTCGTGCGTTCGCGATGTATGTAGCAGTAGTAGTAGTAGCAGCAGTAGTAGTAGTAGTAGTAGTAGTATGTAGCCACCTCTCGTTTAGTCATTGGAATGTCCGCTGGATGGCGGACTTCTATACGATGAATATATGAAGTGTTCACCAGATGGACGCACGGACGGGCAGCCAGATGCACGGAAGGACGAATGGACGCACGGACGGGCAGCCAGATGCACGGAAGGACGGATGGACGCACAGGAGGACGGATTGTTGGATGGACGGACGGACGAACAAACGCACGCGGGGACGAACGGAAGCAATAACGGACAGACGGACTGACGGACACTTTGCCCCACTCATCATCATTCACTCCGTAGATGTGCTGTGATTTTTTTAATGTTGAAAGAAAAAGAAATGGGCATTCTGCCACAAGGAGTTGGGCTGTGCAGTTGTTCATTTTTCTATAAGAAAATCACTCTAACTGAAGTAGACGAGGTACCAGACCAACTTTTCAGAAATAGTGTTCTTCTTGTTTATGTGTCAAGCCTAGTGGGGCACGACAACGCTCTTTTGTAAAAGAGACGGTCACAGCATCCATCCGTTCATCAATCAATCCATCCTTCACTGCGCGTTCGCGCCGAGAAGGTAATGTAGTGTGTGTGTGTTTTCTCTTGTCGTGCGACACGTTGGTTCTCTTGTCGCAGCATGTATAGTCGAAGCTTGTAGACCTTCTAGCCTAAGCCAGGACTCTGCAAAACGAATGCCGAACCAATGGTCTCTGCAAGCCCCTGCAAAACCAATAGCCTCAATGTTTCCCAGAACAAGCAAAGTTGAGCTGCCGCTCGAAAAACTCGGTTTAACTGCGTCCAACCACTGCAAGCTTTTCATCTTTAGAACACCTAAAGGGCACCAAGGCCTCTTGTTGCGCTATAGCGGGGCACTTAAAAGAATCGCAGTAGTATACCTCGGATACGACAACGAAGAGGGGAAAATGCCCTTTTGATGTTGAAATACCACAGTTACAGCGGGCTGCTTCTACCATTGAGTGTTCATTGCAACAAACCTGGAAGAAGCTAAACGAATCAAGTAACATCGACGCTTTTATTTTTCGCCCATAAAGCGCGCTCATAAGGCGAAGCGGCCGCACCTACGCAGACACCGGCGGCATATTGCCCGACAAAAACAACGCCCTCGGAAACCATTACAGGCATCTCTCATAAAAAGGAGCGACGGGCGCATTGCGCACAGCTTCCAATCGATCCCACCACAAAGGAACAAAGGCTTCGAAGGTCGCTTTCGGCCGGCCCGCTACAAAACATCCCCCTCCAGCCTACCTCGCGTGCATTGCCGAGAATGATGGCTTTTTTTTATTATTAATATTACCAAAAAACCGCTGCACAAACCTTCAACTATAACGCCGCACGGATCCTTTCTTTCATGGCCGGCCAGGGGGCCACAAAAGCGCTGCTTTCACGTCAGAATCTATAGCCGGGGCGCACTTTCAAGACAACAAGTTGTAACAGCTCGCCCACTCCCTCTCTCTACATGCTTGGCCAGAGGGATTTCTATTTGGTCGTTTGTTTCTCGTTCGCCACACAAAGTAACGCAAGCACTAGGTTTCCTCGTATATATATACGTAGCAGTTTTACTACAACACCAGGCTATGACAGAAGGCCGCGTTCGAAGTCTCTCCCAAGCTCGCCCACTCAATGCGTGCACGCGTGCGACGTCGGTTGAATAGGTTCTCAAAGAATTCGTTGACACATCAAAAACTTGGTAGGGGTAGAACGTTACGATGTTGCTAGTAAAAGAAAGGAACTGTGCTTTAAAAAAAACTGCTGAATGTTCTAGTAATGCACAGCCAGAAGCACAAGCTGAGACATCCGGAATTTCTGTACTTCGCATAGTTTCGATTTATCCTGCTCGACTTCCATGAGCCGTTGCTGTCTGGCCCATAGTGTAAATCCTACCGTGTCAGAGTAATCACACTGAACATGGAAATCGCGCTGGAGATTACGTAAGTAGGAGGAATCGTCTCGCTGCCTTAACACACGTATTCTCTGCTAAATGACCAGTACACATTCCTAAATGCCAAGGTTCCATATTTGCACCGGGAGGGGGCAGGTCAGCATGTTCACACCCCCAATTAATCCCACTTATTAACCTTCAGGAGTGCGCAGAAATTTTCTCGTATATATCAAATTAAATAAAACTTCAGTCAAAGAATATAGGCTTGCTATCAGCAGAAGACACGATGCACTAAGAAGTCGCCCGCAGGCTGCATTCGATATATAGCTTTACATCAAGTAATCCACACTTAAGTCTTCTTTTCACTCGTATAAGTTCAAGTTCATGTCTACTTCTTCCTCTGGGCGCCAATTCGTTTCGTAAAACTCAGTGCAAGTACCAACTATAACCCACGTCATCACCCTGTTGAATTTCAAGTTGTACGCTTCGATGACGATATTTATGCACTTCCCCCTCCCCTTCATTCCCCCATATCCCACAGTGGCCGTAATTTTCCATACGAACAGATGCGTGAAGACGTGCGAAGAGTACAGTGTCCTGTCTGGACAGTCGTGAAACAGATATGCTTGCTTCGACTTGTGCGGCTGATACGGGCATGCATCGAGATAGTGTACACTGTGACATTCAGCCCGCGGCGTTCCTGTTTTTTTTTTTTTTTCTGCGCCATTCGTTCCGAGCCCGTCCAAGGCCTGACAGTGAGCAGCAACGTGTCTCCACAACATAAGGCCTTGGATCTCGACCAGTCAAGGCTCAAGACTCCATCCAAATAGAGTGTGACCCCCGCAGTCGTCGCCGGGTAGTCGCGATGCCGCAGCTTTCGACAGCTGAAGGCTGCTGCTGCTGCTGGGCGCGAACCTTCCGACGGCAAAAGCGAAAGACTGCAAGAAAGCGATAAGAAAAGAAAGATAGGATCCGGGAGGTCGGGTTCTCCGAAGAAAAGCTACCTCTCATCCACAGCTTCCTGCATCTAGCGAAAAAAAATAAATAGATATACTGCCACAACCGGGACGTCGCCGTCAAGTTCACTGCGGAGGCGTAATCTTTCTCTCTTTCTGTCATGCCGATGTCTATGCGATGTCCTTCTTCTCGTCTCTTTCTCCTCTTTGGGTTTCGCGTTATGGACCGGGCCAGCTGGAAACTGCGCTGAAGGAATCGCACCTCACTCACCCCTCCTCTCACATACCCTCCCTGCAAAAAGACACACACACACAATCTCCACCCCACCGCTGGAGAGACGGCACGACGACCTCCCGAGCTTCTCGTCCACGCCACGTGACTTCGCGATACGACAACACACACACACACAACCAGCAGCCGCCGTTTCTTCGCCGACCCAAACAAGGGCAGAGCGGCGGCGAAAGCAAAGCGCCCATGAATACACGCCGCGGGCACAGACACGCTCGAGATCAAAACAAGACAGAGGAAGCCCCCGTCCTTCCTCCTTTCCATCTTCTTCATCCGCTATACAGTGGAACAGCTGATGCCTCATCCTCCCTCCCCCTCTCCCGCGTTTATTACTCCCTCCTAAACCGTGTGAGTGCCGCTTCTGCTGCTGTTGCACTCAAGAAAAACGCATTTTATTTCTTCTTCTTCCTCTACTTTAGTCGGCCCCACCTCGAGCGAGGAGTCTTGAAGAACATATGGAGAGTCCCGGGAGGAGCGGCCGCTTCCTCTCAGAGCCACGCTCGCTGCTCCGCCCGACCGGAGGCACATTCCAAGGGAAAGAGTGCGCGTGTGTACCTCGGAGGGGTGGCCACGCCACTAGAACCTGACTGGCCTTTTTTTTTATTGATTTTCCTTTAGTCTTTTCATCTTTCCCGTATATATCTGTCTTTTTCCTCTCTCCGCTCGTTTTACGGGAGGGCTGTTCTCACTGCTGTACTGTCACAGGCGGCGGAGATGTCTTCCCATCTCCACCCTCGTCCTTCCAATTTCCTTCGGCTAACGCGAATGCAACGAAAAGAAGCAAGACATCCCTAACAGCCAGCTACGCCATCCGCTATACAATATATACAAGGTTGCAGATGCTTTTGCACAGCCAGCCGCTTCCATCCCTTCTCCTCCTCCATCCTTGCGGGGAAGACCAGTCGAGAAGAACCACCACAAACTAGAAGATGGGGAGAGGGTGCCACCACTCGCTCACTTCCCCGAGATCTCGCTGCTCCGACAGGCACGTTTTTTTGCTTTTCTCTCGCTTTACTGATGCTGGTGGTGCAGCCGATTCGTGCGACGATGAAGGAGGCAGCGTTGTTAAATGGCGAAGGCCGAGGAGTGATGGTGCGTGCAGTGCGGTGAGAAAGAGGGGGTGTGGGTGTTGCTGTTCAGGGAGGAGAAGATAGTAAAGCATCCTTGATCCCTCTAGAAGCAGCGAGCGAGGGTGTAAGTAATAGAAGACGCCCGGCAATGGAGCGAGCGTCGGGGCGGAGAAAGAGAGAAAGAAAAAAAAGTAATTGCGGCATCTTCAGAAATTGCGGCCTCTGGCCTCTGAGAAGAGCAGACCAAGAGCGAGTCGAACCCTGGGTCGTCCGTGGCAACAAGAAGTTACCATTCTTCGGCGGCGGAGGCTCGTCCACAAGCCGGCTGCGGCGAATTCCGCAAGGGCGCATAGCAAAATAATAAAAAGCAACTCCCAGGTCACCCCCCTCCCCCACTTGTCAGCAGCACCTGTCGGGACGGCATACAGCAATACGTGCGTGTTTATTGCTGCACTGTTCATGGAACAACCCGGTGGCGTTTGTGTGTGCTGACACGAGAGAAAACAAAAACGCCAGAGACTACGTTTCCTCTTACTCTGTATGTATGACTCATTTTGTGCGTTTCCTTTTCTAAATTGCAGTTTCTCACCTAGGTTACCATACCCTGCCTCAGGGCGTCCGAGGCCGCCATCTTTAAAAGGCCCCGAAGCGTGATCGAAAATAATGAACACGGCGGGGAGTCCCTCAGCCCGGCTTCCAGAAATGCAGAGCGCAGATTCAGCCTCGCAGTATTTCGAGTAAAAAGAGGCAGTGCCCGGCGTGCTGTCAGAGCATTTCTTTTCCTTTAGCTGTTATTATAGTCACCTTTGTAGGACTGGGGCATCCATCCCATCTCATCCCCCGGTTTCAGGGCGGCTACCACGCGTCTCCCATTTTACCGTCCCAGTTTCTTTCTTTGTCTCGTTTCCTTTCTGTTGTGTATAGGGAAGAGTGGTTGCTGTCCGCGAGGCAAAAAAAACATGTATGTTCGATGGGGAAGCCTAGTTGGTGAGTATGTTCTAAAAGTTTTCTGCCTCACTTATTGCCGGGAACAGTGACCGGTGCTGTCCTGGTCGAACTGGGACTAGCCCGCGGTCACCTTGGTCCTCATCTGCCAGTCTCCTCACTCATTAAGTGGATACTGAACAAAATTGAAAAAAAAAAAAACTGACGAAACTTCGAAATTTGACTCGATATATATAAGTGGTTATATCAGAAGAAAAGAAAAGAAAGGTGCCGACCCGTAACTGTCTCTCCTTACGAGGACACCTCAACAGGTCAGCACAGGAATGGGATATGGGGAATAAAAGATATAGGGAAAAAGAAGGAGGGATAAAAAGAATAGAAGGAAAATAGACGGAGAAGAAGCCATCCAGCCAACGAGAGGAAAAAAGAAGGAGATAGGAAAGTGGGGATCCGGTCGAAGCAGTCCAAGGGCGGGGTGCGACAATGCGAGAGCTGCACGGCTTCAGGAGACCGCGGAGGGCGAACCAGTCGGCGGGAGCTACGCTGAAGTCGGAGATCGCGAGCGCACAACCGTCCAGCTTGAAATCCTGCGAGCGAATCTTTGACTCGAAAGATGGCACCGTTCCCACAAACGGAGTAGAGTTAAAGTTGATTTTCCGTAGTTTTGAACAGTTGGTTGTATTTTTTATGGATTGTCAGCGAGCGCGAACCGTGAAAGCAGGAGTTCTTCCTTTTCTCCACATCTCGTCTCATCCCACTCTCCCTTTTCCACAAAAGCGCTGGTGCTTTGCCCCAGTTAAAGCATTGTTCGCTGCCGTTGCTGTTCATACAGGTTCTGGGAACCGAAGGGGAGTTGAGCGAGTCGAGAGACGCGGGCGATGATTGGCATTGTTGACCTGCCCCTTTCGGGTGTTCGTGACGTCACCAAACATGACCTTTTATAGTTGACGGCGCGGCCGCTAGGCGCGGGAATCGCGGGAATTCATGAAAAACGCATTCATTTTATTATTTTCCCGTAGAGTCTGCCTGGAATAGAGGTTGTGTCTATCGATTTCAGCCTAGTCCTTCAATTTGACTGAATATCTTGGTGGCAAAAATTTTGTTCAGTATCCCTTTAATTCACTTACCCCCCCCTTACGTACTCACTGACTCATTCAGTGAGTAGTTTACTCACCCCCTTACTTCAACTCACTCACTCCACTCATTAACTAGCTTATCTCACTCACTCCTTCCACTCACACATGACTTCACTCACTCGCTCAATCACTAACTCGCTTCTCTTACTCACTAATTCATTCACTCACTCATTAATTCACTCACCCCCTTACTTCAACTCACTCCCTCATTCACATCACTCATTAACTCGCTTCTCTCACTCACTCACGCATCACTTCACTCACTCACTCACTGACTCGCTCTTTTCACTGACTAATTCATTTATCCCTCATTAAGCCACTCACCCCCCTACTTCAACTCACTCAATGACTCCACTCATTAAGTAGCTTCTCTGACTTCCTTCACTCACTCATGCACTCACTTCCCCTCTCTCTAGTCTCCATCTGACCACCAGTAAACCGCAATGAAGTGCTATCCGCTGTAGGACAACTTCAAGCGACTGCCATACTCGTGTCATTCGAACGACGCCGTTCGCCAAATGCGGCGTCCTGTTCCGCTACGGACTACACTTCGTGACCGCGTCGTGACCCGCTGAGGAGGACGCCGTGACATGTCCCTCGACGACATGACAGCGGCGCCCAGACGTCGCTCCCCCCCCCCTCCCCCCCCTGTTTCCAAGCTCTGCCGGCAAAAGGACTCGTAGCTAAGAGGAGCTGCGAAACAGGACTGCGCAAGGGCAAAACCATGACTTTGCTCGGCCGCCTCTTCGAAACCATGTGATTAGAACTACCGACGGATGGGCACATGAACGAGAAGGGAGAGACACTATGCGTGGTCGGCAGTGGTGTCACAGCAAGTCTGGTGATTGCGGCGCGTTTGGTGTCCGGACTTGTCGGCGTCGCTGACACGACGAAAGCGGATGCGCATTCGGGAATAGTTTCACAGGGTCGAGGGACTAGCTCGGCACACCAACGAGAAAGGTGTCACCGAAGACAACAAAGCAAGGAATAGTAAAAGAAAGAAAGAAAGGAAGAAAGAAAGAAAGAAAGAAAGAAAGAAAGAAAG
Organism: Rhipicephalus microplus; assembly: GCF_013339725.1. NCBI lineage: Eukaryota > Metazoa > Arthropoda > Arachnida > Ixodida > Ixodidae > Rhipicephalus > Rhipicephalus microplus. Next base: position 154,680,623 of record NC_051171.1, on the reverse strand, counting down.
AAAGAAAGAAAGAAAGAAAGAAAGAAAGAAAGAAAGAAAAACTAGAGATTGCAACACAGCTGATCAGAGAACAAAGGAAGCGTTATTTTCCTTCCTCATAGCGGTGACTATTTGCTTCCTGCTGTCGCAAAGAGCTTCTTTTCGTTTTGCCTGACATGCGGGACTGGATGGTCAATAGGCGGCAGGTACGGGTGTCATTCGCTTGCGCGATACGGCTGTGTTTGTGGTTCACTGAAAACACATGGAACGTCTTTCCCGCACACTGAAAAATCCGTAAACAGCGATTGTGTCGAAACGTTGTCTCGACACAACCTCTGCTTACGAATTTTTCATCGGAAGCTTCCATCTACCCCTCCTACCATATTTAGGGGGGAGGGGGAGAGGGGAGGATCGCGCACACTGTTACACTGAAGCTCTGTTGCGGTGGCTCAGAGCCTTTAACGGAATTGTTGAATACTAGATTATTATTATTATTATTATTATTATTATTATTATTATTATTATTATTATTATTATTATTATGGTTGTTGTTGTTGTTGTTGTTGTCGTCGTTGTTGTTGTTGTTGTTGTTGTTGTTGTTGTTGTTGTTGTTGTTGTTGTTGTTGTTGTTGTTGTTGTATGTGGTTAGAAGACATTTTTGTGGACGCCTCCGTGAGCTCACTGAGAAAGCAGTGAGAGAGAGAGAGAGAGAGATCACACTGGCGCTCGTATACTAAGACTCAAGCTGTCACTGGAATTCGACAGAGACATAACGGGTACTTCGTAGTAGTAATATGGGCCTGAAATTATCCACGGTGTCTATTTAAAATAAGAGGACGGACAAAATAATGGTGAAAACTGGGGCGTGATACTTTACTGTCATAACAATGAACATAATCAGTGTCGAAATCAACAGCTTTTCTTCTCTCTGCGCACTGCAAGATGGAAGCCTCACACCCATTATGTCTAATTTACCTTGTTTTCAGCTATTTAATTGTATTTAATTTTTGCAAACTTTTTAATTTCATCGCCTTACTTAAAGGAGCACTAAAAATAACGAATTGGTTTATATTAATAAAATGCACGGCGAGAACTATAATGTCGTTGGTTCCATCATCATAGGTTTATTGATAGAAGAGAAAAATAAAGTTTTGTTTTTTTTTTTAATTTCGCGCCTAAACCTCTATCCTTGATGTCACTGATTTCAAAGTATTTCGGCGTCATTGACTCGACCAAATGGTCTGAAACCAAATATATCAAATCCCGCCCTCCCCCACCAGAGGACAACGTACGTCACTTTTAACGACTAGTAACGACGCAGCCCGTAGTAGGAGCAGTCGAGACAAATGACGTCATGGCGAATGGTGCGCGAATTTCAAGGTGGCGTCTCCATCCACATTTTCTTTCTCGCTTACTGGGAGCCTTCTCGCTGAAAGCCCAGTGTCTTTGAGATTGTTAAAGAGTCGTTTACTAATACGAGAAAAATCTTCTCGCTGAAAGCCCAGTGTCTTTGAGATTGTTAAAGAGTCGTTAACTAATACGAGAAAAATCTTCTCGCTGAAAGCCCAGTGTCTTTGAGATTGTTAAAGAGTCGTTAACTAATACGAGAAAGATCTTTTCGCTCTTTAGTGTACCTTCAACACATAGCCCACCTCGTCAGCGTTTGGAAACACTGAATTCACCACTAACCGATTTCGTGCATTCATGTGGGACGTAGTAGTCGAGTATCGCGCGAGGGTGACCAAATCTCGTCTGGTGACAGGGTGCATTGCCAGCTGTGGTCACTGGTCTGAGGCGGTAGACCAGGCCTCTTTTATGCAATTTCATCAATGCATGTTTATTATTAATATTCCACAGGGAAATTGCGTGGCCCGGGGAATACGAACGACAGACCTCTTTTATGCGAAGCTTGCGCTCTGCTTTCTAGGAGCCATCACTACAGTGATCAAAGAAACAGTCTAGCTATCTCAAGGCATAAATCACGCAACACAATTAACAGTTTCTTTGGGATAGGGTGGTTGCAAAGTATGCGATACCAGTTCTTTTAGACGTTGCTCCACAGGCTTCTGCATCTTGAGATTCAAGAAAACATGCATAAGCCAAGCGCCCAGAGTCTACCAGATATCCAGGTGTTTCTGCTATCCTCAAGCGCTGGCTTATCTGCCTGAGTGCATGAGCAGCTGCTTTCTAAACGGGAGCCAAAACATTAGAAACGAAATTCGAGGAAGCACACAATACTACAGATCCATCTTCGTGTAAGGAAGACGGAAGCTTGCAGGTCATTAGAACTTAATGAGAGGTTCGCACGGCGAGGTGTGTGTGTGTGTGTGTGTGTGTGTGTGTGTGTGTGTGTGTGTGTGTGTGTGTGTGTGTGTGTGTGTGTGTGTGTGTGTGTGTGTGTGTGTGTGTGTGTGTGTGTGTGTGTGTGTGTGTGTGTGTTTAGTTGCAGTACCTATGAAGTACAGCGGTCCGGCATGGAGAAACTAAGACGAAAGGCAAACAAAAAGGGCGATAGGCAAAAGAAAGGAATCACGTATTTAGGTTTAGCTGCGGGTTAATCGACGCCGTAAAAAATAACCTGGAGTACAACACTATGACTCACCTCATAATCACAATGCTCGAATGCAAAACTGCAAAATTATAATAATTTTAACTGTATAATTACGCGAGACGTGGGCGTCAACGAAAGAACGATAATAAGGATAGAACAATAGACTAACACTGAGGTAAATATTTTGTCCGAGGATTATTCAAAGAGGCCTATGACGAGTGTCCGTGGTAACCTTCTTCATAACGCGCGTTGCGAATTAAAAAAAAAAAAGATGGTTCCGTCCGGGTTCGAACCGGAGACCTTTCGCGTGTAAAGCGAACGTGATAACCACTACACTACGGAACCACACAGGCTTTCCGCAGTGCAGTAGTACTACGCATCGTTGAAGCACCACCGCAGTTGCTTCTTCGACGTCAAAATGAAATGAAACGATTTCCATTCACCGACGTCTTTCGTCGGTGAATGGAAGGCGAGTACCATATCATTTTTAAGTGGGTCACGTTCAGTTTTCGAGCCGGGTCACCAATTATGGAGCATATTAATCAAGTGGTTCTGCCGACTTAGTTGATAGACTAAGCCATACTACCTAGAACATTACGAAATTGTACAACACAGCGAGTAGAATGCTGAACTCATTCTATAGAAGACGGGCGTATTCCACGAAGTAATGAGAGTAGAACACAATAGCTATTGTCCATCTCAGCGTATAAGTAAATATACAGTGGTGGTCGAGGTGGTTATGACTGCTTACTGGAAGGCCGCGAGATTGATCGAATCCTGGCCGCGCTGTGGCCGCATTTCAATGGAAAAGTGCTATAAAGATCCGCGGGTTTAGGTGTACGTTAAAGAAAAATCCCATGTTATCGAAATTTCTCGAACTCTTCACTACGGCGCCTCTAGTAATCATATGCTGGTTTTGAGACGTGAAGCCCCAATCTTCATCATCTCCATCTAAGGCGTACTATAGGTAGCTAACTGGGAGACTCCTCTACGAATGAGGTGCGGCCGACGTTATTTCTGTAATACGTTCAAGCTAACCTAAAGCCTTATTCAATGGAAGCGCTTTCACCACTAATATTTGTAAATATTCTGCTTTGCTCTTTCTAGCACGTAAAAATGTTGCCCCGCGAACTAGTCTAAAGCACAGGCTACAAAAAAGGGGGAAAAAAAAACACTGATGAAAGTAGGGCAGAAAAACACTTGGAGAGAGGGACGAGGCAGAGAAGCATGTGTATCTGCAAGAGAGCCACGTAAGATAGAGAGGAAGGCAGCGAGGAACCGAATGACCTCATAATGTTGGGCACGTTGTTCTCGCCTCGCGAAAGTGCGCCTTCAACGTCAATCCATTTGAACAACCACAAACGATGCAAGGACCCTCTCGATGACACATGATAGAACGACTATACCACCCCCACCCCTGCTTTTTTTTTTTTTTTCTGCGTTCCCCTTGTGTAAACCCCCGCACGAGTCTTCGAGTTATTCTCCAGCCATTGTGTACCTCTTCGCTGCCAGGGTGTGCTAACGCGCTGACAAGAAAACTCATCGATTTCACCACCCCACGCTGAGCGCGACCGAATAGGTCGCGGGAACCTTCTATGGCATGTGGAAACACGGCGACATATTCGACCATGCGTGCGAATAGAAAGAAATCTGCCAGTGTACGACGCTTTAGTGTCAGAAGTTTTTCTCTTTTTTTTTCCCGCTTATCTCTACGCCTCTTCGTACATCTGCAACAGCGTGGATCGCACACGGGCATCCGGGATCTGACGCAGCCTGGTTCCGCGGACAGTGACGGATGCGTCCTTTGTGGTATCCTTCAAACGGCGTCGACGCGCTGGAGCCCGTGTGTGCGAGCGTCACAGGTGTGGTTTCGTGGCACAACATGCGTTTATACCATGCTCAGCAGGTGCAGCTGCTTGTTCGTGTACCCGCTTAGACCTAAAGATGCACTTGCGCGTGTACTCTATAGATATATAAACTTTCCGGGAGGAGCCATGCACATCGCCGCTCTCTTGTTTCGTTAAAACGCGGTGCCGATGAAGTAAAAAACACATCAAGATTTTCTCTGTTCCCGGAATCAAATGAAGCGCGAGTTTCGTGACGCATGTTTTGCCAGTGAAACAAAACGAGGATCTAACGACGTCTGTAAACACATATTTAAGTGCGCGTTCGTGAAAGCGTAGCCATTTATCACTCTCCGCCATTTCCCGTGGTTGCACGCTATCCCTCGTGAAATACATGGCACTTGTGGATACGACAGTTTGTTAACACGGCAGCTCTGCTTTATCCCTCGCCTATACAGCAGCTGCTGTTTACATAGTATATTCCCGACACAACGAATTAACGATGCTGTGAATGTCGCGATGGCTGCGGTGCACTCCTAGATCTTATCTTGTTGCTTCATGTCTGACTCTACATGCATGTAAACATGATATATGAAGTTTTACGGTGCGTAACTTAGCCTGCGTCAAAGGAGACGAAAAACTTCATTCCCACTGGTGTTTACCCCGTTAATGTTTCGTGCGTCAGCGTCGCCTTTACTTCTCAAGGCATCACAGGCCACGGCCGCGCATGCTAAAACTTACACTGGTGCGGCAGCATGCGCATAGCACCTCGATGAGACAGACTTGTCGAAGAGATTTATAGCAGCTGCGGTGTGTGTTGGAAAATTGCCATGTATGTCGTAATGTGTGTGTTTGGGGGGGGGGGGGGTGCAGCTTAATCAAGGGCGTAGATAGAATTTTTTTTGCGGGGGGAGGGGGGGGAGGCACCTCCTTGACTTCGGGAGGGAAGAAAGGGCACCTGTTTAAGATGGTCATTTATCACTCTGTAAGTCACAGCGAGAAACATTTCGGGAGAGGGGGGTGCACGGGCGTTGCGTGCCATTGGGCTGAATAGTATGACCGTTTTTATCCAGTGGGCTTAATCGAATCCAGAAGCAAACCGCGGGCAAAAGAACCAACGTTCCATACCGTCCACTTATCGAGGAAACTAAGTTATGTTCCTCTCGCAGGGGCATATCAACAAATTTTTTATCTGGGAGTGTTTAACCAGCCTTTATGCGTGGTTATACGTATGTTAGTACACGTACGTGCATATCTAGACATGCAAAACTAAAAAAAAAACCTGCACAGGGGGGTTGAAAGCTGCATGTCTGCGCCACTGCTTTCTCCCGTGTTCAAGTGCCGCCATTTTGAATACGAGTAGCCATTTTGCATCTGTGACAACTACATAAACGGTACCATAGTAGGATTGTGCACGAATCTAAACGGCTGTACGGTAGGTTGCATTCACTTTTTCGCTGCCTTACGAAACGCTGAGCCGTGAAATAATTCGGCGTAGACGCCCAAAATGGCGACGGCCTGGCCATTAATCGAAACAATATCGTCAATACACGTCAGGGACGTGACAAAGCACGCGGATAAGGCACCTCTACTCGTCGGACTTCATTGTCCTCGGGGGAAATAAAGCAAGCGTGCCCATTATCCCGGCGATGCTGCCCGTTTTGCGCGGCCCGCCACGCCGCCCCCTTGCGGCTGCGAAGACGGGCAGTACCGCAAGCGCGGCAGATTCTCTTCGTATGCTCGCAGAGCTGCGATTCGCCAACGACGGCAATTCTGTCGCTTCTGTCGGTGCGGCTATGCGCGTTCGTGCACCTTTGACCCGCGCGTATATTGCTCGCAGCTGCGCCGCAGCCGTCGCCGCTCTCGCTGCAGTTATGGGGCTCCCCGTTTGTCCTCTATAAACTATACGAGCGGGAAGGCCCCGACCGGTCTCGGTGGCTTTCAAGTGACTGTCGACGCAGACAAACACGACCCTTGTCACATTCGAGTGGCCGCTCCCATACAGGGAAGATGCCTTAGTTTACCCTAGCTGTGCCGTCGTCGTAGTAGTAATAGTATAGTAGTAGCAGTAAAAGGCGCCACGCTTTTCCCGTGAACAATAAAAAAAAAGGGGGGGGGGGAGTGGATACAGCAAAATAGATTGATAGATATGTGGGGTTTAACGTCCCAAAACCACTATATGATTATGAGAGACGCCGTAGTGGAGGGCTCCGGAAATTTCGACCACCTGGGGTTCTTTAACGTACACCCAAATCTGAGCACAAGGGCCTACATCATATCCGCATCCATCAAAAACGTAGCCGCAACAGCAGGGGTTTGATCCCACGACCTGCGGGTCAGCAGCCGAATACCTTAGCCACTGGAACACCGCGGCGGTGCAATGCAGCAAAAATAAAACATGGTGGTGATAGTGAGGGCGGTGGTGATCAGGGTGACTTCCGGTACGGATGACGCTTTGGTCCGCGAAACTATAGTTGCGCTGGAATATTTCGTGCGAAATATTTTCAACCAATTGTTAAGCCGAGCGTCTTATTAACGAGACCGTCTTGACCGTGGCAAATAACACCAACGAACAACAAGCTAAAAAAAAAGGAAACCTTTCAAGTTCAGCTCCGTGGAATCAAATTCTCATCTCCGGTTCCTATAAATGATGTTTGCAACTTTCCTGCCACATTTCTAAATCGGAGTTCTATATAGTCGCGACCAGCTAGAATTTTTCTCCCGCGATCTCCCCTACATGCCCATATATTTAGTCTGAAATGGGACTTCGCGAAGTTTTGCGTTAATAAATGCTTTTCGACTTGGCTAACAATATTCAGTATCGTGATTGTGTGGAATTTGCACTTACATTTCTAGCACTGTGTGTGTTTGTGTGTGTGTGTGTGTGTGTGTGTGTGTGTGCGTGCGCGCGTGTGCGTGTGTGTGTGTGTGTATGTTTCTTTGTTGTTGTCGTTATGTAGTCGATCTTGTTGTAATGATTTCTCATTTAGTCTTCCGACAGTGCACCACCGAACTGACCTCGTACAATAAAGGACACGCAAATTATATCAAGTGGCGTTTCTGTGTTTTTTATCGTCCTGTCTACCCCTTCTCCGCTGCATATAACAGAATATCAACGAGCCCATCTGTCCGTTTTCTTAGTCGAAAACATAGCTCGTTGCTCGCCAATCGTCGGGCGCATGCCCTTAAAAAGTCTCATTGTGGAAAAACGAAAAGAGATACGTCTTTAACGCGTTCAATACGCCTTTCATGACATCATCTTATTTAAACAGCTTTTAATTTTTTAAAACATTTACAATGTAGGGCATTTCATCCCCCCAATGAAGCTGCATAATTATGCAGATATACCACCACAATTTTCATCCACAGTTGTCATTTAGGACCTTCGTTCTACTGTCGGCGTTCGCAAACAGCTTCTCGGTCGCTCGTATCATGCCATACAGGTGAGTCATATAGGTCTGAAAGAAGCGTACATTGCACGTACACGTGCCGTCGGGCTATGTTATGTCCAAACTCCGAAAGAGCGCGTCATTTCAAACAGTCTTGGGTGAAATGGCACGCTTCAACGAGCGATTAAAAATGAAGCTTTCACAGACAATACGCGGCGGAGTTTCTTGCAGCAGGTGCGGAGCATGACTGTTGCTAAGGGCATCGCGGACAAAAACAACAGAAGAGGAATATCTTACACAAAAAGCGTTCCATTACTAGCAAGAACCGTGGCACATATCGTTTGCTAACTGTACAGATTTTTTCTGACGTATATAGTTCTACAAAGTAAAAATTTGGACTATAGGTGATGGCAAATATATCTGACGACGCTATAGTGGCGCAAAGGTTAGCCTAGAGCTATAGTACAGTCTTTAGTTAACATCCCTACATTTCTTGTATCTTTCGCTCTCTGTTTTTTTACGACCTTTATCGCCAGAAACATCGGCGCCCAATGTCACTGCCAGTGGTGCGTTTTAGTGAGCATGCAGCTCTGAGTCAGCGACACGTAAACTTCGCGAAGGTGAACGGAAATGGCAGAGCAATCATAGCGCGGCTGAGCAGAGCTCAAGAAGGAATAACGTACCATAAATTGCCAGCTCACTCACTTGAATTCTTTCCTTTTTCTTTCTTGTTTACACAGTCCGAACAAATACCCATTAAGTGCGGCAATTAGGCGAGAAGCGGTCTGAAAGCTAAGATCTCGCGCCTGTTTCGCACGCGGTAATGTTTTCTCCCGTAATCGCAGCAGAGGGACTCTGCATCACGGTCACTCAGCGTGTATAACAGTGGTAATTTTACTTAGACTAGTAACGAAACAGCTCGCAACCTGCCACGCCATACGGCCCCTGTCCAAGAATCAATAATTCTAGCGTGCAATCAGTTTTGGTGTCCGGTGGATTTAACGCGAGTTGACGAAGGTCATGCTGGGCCTTGTAGCATGTGCAGAAACACGGTTGTCGAATCGAAGAATCTCTATCTCTTCGCCAATCAAGCACGAAGACTGTCTACACCACTCTCCTCATCTGTCCGTTTGAGCTGGCAAGACGAATCTTTAATTGAATTTAGTGAGCCAATGAGAGTTTTAAAAAAAGAGCGTTACAAACAGAAATTGGGGGGTGCGAATCACCTTTTCCAGCTGTAAAAGCATGACGGTGACTCAGCGACAATTGATCGGCGTCGTCAAAACCTGTCAAGCGTCTGGAATCGCTCCCTTTATACACGAAGGAGGGTTCTTTAAGGCACACTAAAGAGAAAAACGATTGTTCTCGCACTAGCAAATTACTTTTTTAGGCTATCAAGAACAACCCGCTTGTCGCGAGGAGACGCTTGGTAAACGAGAAAACGCGAGAAAAATAAAATGTGGGTGGCGACGCCACCTTGATGTTGCCGCGCCCTTCGCCATGATGTCATAAATTGTGATAGCACATATAGCCTACGTAGTACATGACCGGTAAAACTGAAGTACATTGTCTTCTCAGGGAGCCAGAGATTTAACAAGCGAAATTTTGTTGAGTTTACATGGCAAAATTACGAGAAGAAAAAACCACACTAATATTATGACGTCACCATCGCAGACTTCGGCGGGAAACTTAAAAGTGAATCTTGTTATGAAGCGTGCGAACTTGGGCAAGTTGGTAGGACATAACTGAAAATACGAACAGCGCAATATAGTTGTTTCTTGCTTCAGTAGTTACGCTGTTAGCTACTATTAGGTTGCGCTGTTCGTATTTTCAGTTGAGTCTGGTCACACTGATTTTCAGATCTTTTCTATAAACTTAAGGTGATGAAATTAAAGATACTGGAGCTTTCAGAGCCAAGTATAATTTATCAGTCTAGACTAACTTATTGTTTAACTTCAGTGTCCCCTCCTTTTTAAAGGCGTTCTATCCCGCCCTATGAAGCATGCCCATTGTGCATCGGGCTTCGATTATAGTTACTCAATCACGCGAAGTGTAATGACTTCACTATACTCTGGGCATATGCTTTAGGCGTGTCCTATGGCTTTAACAGACTTTGACCGAGAAAAAAGACTGGTGGCAAAGAGTCCTTCACAGCGGAGATCTCTCACATCGAGTACAGGCCGTCCAGAAAGCCCACGGTGCGGCAGTAAGGTTAATAAACCTTACTGTTCCGACGTGGGAACCGCATGCGTCAACCTAAGCGTTGATATTCAGGACCTGAATAAAATTTACGATAACACGCCATACACGCAAATTTCATGAGCAACTATACACCTCTTCACAGGAAGGAAAAAAAAAAACACCACCATGATGGGCTGTGTGCGGGAGTACAAAGGCTAAGGACGCAGCGTTGTCAGTGCATTTTCGAGGGTACGCGCCAATTTGCACAGCCCAAGGAGGGCTATGGCGGCGCCCAGGGAGGCGTTTATGGAAAGGTGAATACACAAGGTAAAGAGTGGCGGTAGGCACTATAGGATAGGCACAACGCTTGCCCCCCATTTCCTGAAGGAAATTATAAAAAATAAATGATGAAGATTAAAAAGAACAAAATGCAAAGAAAAGAATAAACAAATGAGCATCAAACACGGGCAAAGTGCACAACGCAGCGGGAAGCCTGGTTGTATTAGTTATAATAACTTTATGGGTTTAACGTCTCGACACCGCGATGTGATCATGACGAACGCAGTTAGTTGAGCGCTCCGGAAATTTCGACTATCTGGGGTTCTTAATGGGCACCTAAAGTGCAAGTACACAAACCCCAAGCGCTTTCGCCGACAGTCTAGCCCCAGTGGTACGCAGGTCGAGTGCCCTGTCCACTAGACTACAGTGGTGGGCTGAGAAAAGTGATTGGCTACCTTTTGCGACAAATCACAATCGTGACACTGCTTGCCAATCGATATGCTGGAATAATAAAGCAAATGTGAATTTTCATCTTGTGTTCCCGGTTGATAACTGCGTCATGGTGCGAGTACATTCACAGATGCGTGACCTTTAGCCAGACAGCTTGGCTCTATGTCGCATTTGCCTAATGAAAGTTAGCGCTAGACTGATCAATCATTATTTTGCCCGTGCCTCACATCAGCAGTAAGAGCCCGCTTTATATCAACTTTAGTGTCATTAGAACATTGAAAATTCAATTTAAAGCAGTCGTTCAGCTCGACTGCTTAGCTGCTTTTGCAAAGCTCTCGAAGCTCGAGAGCTTTGCAAAAGTTCCTCTTCGCAGCACAAGTTAAAAGATTGTCTTAAAGACAAGGGCATTGTTGGTCCATACGTAATGTTTATGGGTATATTACGTACGTACGCAATAACGTTTGCACATGTGTTGTGTTGGCAGCCTTTAAATGCACGTTTTTACCCTGTGAAAAGCCCCGAGTTCATATTCGCTGAACGCGATTTTAAGTTTTTTTTTTTTTCATGAAATTTCGTGGGCTCTTCGGCATCTCTTTGTAGCCGGGTCGTCAATTAAAAGCTTAAGGTTTATGTATTAACGGATTAGCTAGTCATACAAGAACAATTTTTATTGACTTATTGTTAAAATATATACGCGTGGATGCTCCCTTACCCTGAATGCGCTATATATATATATATATATATATATATATATATATATATATATATATATATATATATATATATATATATATATATATCATCAGCCTGACTACGTCCACTGCTGGACAAAGGCCTCTCCCATGTTCCGCCAGTTAATCCTGTCCTGTGCTTGCTGCTGCCAATTTATACCCGCAAACTTCTTAATCTCATTTGCCCACCTAACCTTCTGTCCCCCCCTAACCCGCTTGCCTTCTCTGGGAATCCAGTTAGTTACCCTTAAGAACCAGCGGTTATCCTGTCTACGCTCTACACGCCCGGCCAATGTCCATTTCCTCTTCTTGATTTCAACTATAATATCCTTAACCCCCGTTTGTTCCCTAATCCACTCAGTTATCTTCTTGTCTTTTAAGACAAGAAGAAAGCAGAGTGTATGTATGTATGTATGTATGTATATATGTATATATATATATATATATATATATATATATATATATATATATATATATATATATATATATATATATATATATATATATATATATATATATATAACGGAAATAAGAAGAGAACTACAGAGAGGTAAATCACATCAACCACGAACGCGCAAGAAAAACAATCGGAACACTTCACGCGTCCTTATACAAACCACAAACCCAACATCGCACTCGCACAAAAGAAAAAAATAAAATAATACACAAGGATGTCACCTCTTCAGAATCCGTATTGTGTCTAAGCGGTATTGTTACTAGCTGGATTGTGTAGCATTTAGCCACAGCTGCGAAAGCAAAAACAAGGAAGTGGCCTGGGAGTTTGAAATAGAACAACATGGCACCACCAGGTCAAAGCAGGCTTCTTGGCCAGTACGTCGTGATGGGTAAGCGCGGTATAGTTAGACGAACATGCAAACAACGGAGACACTGTCTCGAAACTAGTTTCTTAACGTTTATGTTTGAGTAGTTCTGACCACAGTTCACGCGACACTTATGGCCACCCTTTGTAAACCAAACTGCTTGAACAGAAAAAGTGTGCGATATACGGCTGACCGGTCTTTTCTAAGGGTAAGTCGGAGCAACGCAAGTTTCCCGCGACAAAAGACGTGGCGACTCACGTATTTTCTAGCCATAAAATCAAATTTGTCACAGCTGTTTAACTGGAAAACTGGGGAGAAAAGGGCGTTTCGTCACACGTAAGGCAGTATAGTTGAAGTCAGACGCTGCAAGTCCGAGAGGGAAGAGAAATTGTATAGATGAAAATATATAAGACGTTGAGCAGTATAGTTAAGATCAGTGAAGTAAGAAAAACCACACACATTTTATACCATCACATAATACGGCATATGTCAAAGAAACATTTGCCTTAGCGTTAAACAATTGTTACGAAACGACCCATTTCTCGGCCGATTCTCCTCGGTTGGCGTCACATGAGAGTAGGGCACGCACACACACATAAAGAACACGACAAAAACAGAGACAGTTTCTAAACACTTGCCTAAGATGACTACGAGGTGAGAGCCATTTCCTTCTTTGTTCCTCAGTCGATAATCATATTGTGGTTTTAGGATGTTAAACCCAAGATATCGAAAAATTGTATTGATCCCATCCCCCGAAAGCTTGCAGCGGGGAACGTGGTTGTCTCCGGCCTCCAAGATCAGCCCGCCTCTGATCAAACAACGATGTCACGTGATGACCTGATCAGGTGACGTCACGATGACGGCATACGATGACGCCACCCTACGGTGACTTTTTTGCATCAGCCGCAGTGACGTGACGGACGTCGGCAGTCCCATCTTCACACTTGATGAAACATCTAAAGGGCTTTCGCCTTAACAACAACATCGACGACTGCAAGAACAGAATATCAAATGCTGTACTACGCTAGACGCACGGCACGAGGCCGCCCAGCTATGTTCAACATGTTTCAACCTTCTCTTCGACGGCCTTATTTTTGTCAGGCGACATACCAGTAACGGAGCGAGAAGTACATAGATCGTAATCGTCATAATGATCAAGAGTACTTACATAGATGTCTGTGTAATCTTGTACTGCCCGTACGTCCATTTGCAGAGACATGTGGTTCTTCGGTAAGCATAAAGATGGCGCTCTCGTCTGCCGCCCTTGCGGGAGCACGCATCACTAATTTTATCTGACCGCTCTATTCCCTTGTTCGTGGGATGTCAACATTGATGTCGAAAATGAGTGCCATTGGCGCTGCTATGAGCACGTGCGGGGTCGAACTCTCACGAAGCTTTTAATTTTCGCATGCACATATATACACGTACGACCATACATTAATGTTGGCCTAAACAATTAGAAAACAAGTGTTCACGCTAACACATTTGTATCCCCATTGTTTAAACTCTTATTGAAATAACAGCAAGCTGCAACTAGGGATATGAAGCCTTGGGCAGTGGAGAGACATAAGGATCAAGACATACATTTATTGCCGAACATGTTGGAGCCTGTTAAGTTTGAAACATGCAATAACGAACAAACCACAAATCTGGAAAAACGATTAAGTGATAAATATGTCGAATACTTCTTTCATAGTCAGTTTGTGTTACTTGCAGTGTATATTGCTTTTTGTTTGTGTTTAGTGATTTGCGTTTGCGGCAACAATGATACGGTTGCAGTTCTATATTTCCCGAATGTATTCGTGCACTCTTATTTTTTTGCATGTTTTCTTATGCAAGTTTTCGGTCACCTTCATTTTGTGGCCAGTGCCCGCCTACAGACTGTTGTTACAAGTGGGAGGACCTCGTCAGGCGCGAACACCTGAAATGCTCTCTTTCCTAAATGTATCTATTTTTGTGAACACTGGAATAAAACCAATTCAAAAGAGTTGACTGCTGGGCGTGTTGGTGTTGACATAAAAACTCTCGAGAGTAGCGCTATACTAGACGGGACACACAGGAAGGAGCAGAGGGACACAGGCGCATGTGCCCTCCCACGATGGTTTCCATGTCAAAATCAACTCATTTGAATTCAGCGCAGTGTTCGGACATTGTCTCTCAGGGGAACCAGTGTGAAGGCACTAGGAGTCCAAACTCCGAGGATTCAAGGTGTGGTGAAATGAATCTCGACTCTAATCCCAGCGAACCCATCTTACTCTCATATGAAAGAACACTTCCAAGGATTTAGGTGCACGTTAAAGAAATCCAGCTGGTCGAAATTTCTTCTGGAGCCTTCCACTACGGCGCCTCTAATATTCTGGTTTTGGGACGTTGAAGGTCATCAGTTATTATTAACACTTCTAAGGACCTAACGAAAGGCGTGCTTTGCATATATGTTTACCATTCGTTGTCGGAACACAAGATGGTACGACTGGAAATCGGTCCTCTGACCTTGAGTGTACTAGTACATTTAGGTGTCATTGTCACATAGGCCGGGAAAAGAAGAAGAAGAAAAAAATACACATGAAGTGGCGCTTGCAGTTGCGTTAGTGGTAGTTGCGCCCTGCTACGCCGGAGTGTCTTTCTCCAAAAACAAATCGCCCCGACGCGCGTGAAACGAGCCTACCGCGCTTATTATTACCGTACAACGAGTTGCGTAAATGGCCCCTGGACCGGTGTCCGGCTGGCCTTCCTTTCGCGGGGCGACCAGTGATCGCTAAACCAACCAGCGTTAAACGAACTACGAGTTCCGGTCGTACCTGTTCCCACTCTCGGCGCATAGAGCAAGCACAAAAAAAGGAGAAACAACACGAAAGCAGCTCAGAACCAACAAAACTGTATATACAGGAAGAAGGCAAGGTAACGCTCGTCATGGAAGTTAACACTAACTAGCATCACAAGCAGCACACCATAACCCTCGGCTGCTCGTCTTGGATGAACGCCTTTTGGAACTGCGTGCAAGGTGGCAGCCACGCGAGGCGGTGGTTAAGCCCATGAATAAGGGTGTTACCAAGCCTTCTTTCACTGGCTTAAGGTCTCATCAGGTCGGGTCAACCCGGTTCAATCGGTGCGTGCCCTTCGGCAAGCCTCGGGTATCTTGCCGCACCAAGAGACGGTGTGTCATGGCGCTGTTGCGCCTGCGTGGCAAAGAGAGAAGTGAATTAACACCACAAAAAAATAAACAAAACACAAAACATTAACGCGAACGAACAAAGGAGTGTTATATCGGGTAAGTGCATGCCGACTGCACGGCTCCGTCACCCCTTATAGCGCTGTTTTTCTATAGCCACGCACGATACACACGACTGCTTGCTAAGCTTACTGGACTCGTCTTCCATTCCGCTGCGTTCCCACGAACACAAAGCGAAGCGTTGTAGTTACGTGGGAAGACGATTCAGATGGTGCGAGCTTACCTCTGCTATGGCTATTCTCGTAGCCGGTCAAATGGGTAGCCGGTCAAATGGTTATCTCAACGTTCGTGCCTCATCTCATCCCTCTCGCTCTTCCACATAGCTTTGATTGGGGATAGCGGGTAATCGAAAAACAAAACGCAACCACGTGCATGTGCGTTCCCCCCTCTATTGCTTCATCGTCACATTTGTTATGACGACCTTCTGGGGTCATTCAAGGTGCACCTTAAAGTACACATTTATTAAGCAATGTGTGTGTGTGTGTGTGTGTGTGTGTGTGTGTGTGTGTGTGTGTGTGTGTGTGTGTGTGTGTGTGTGTGTGTGTGTGTGTGAGAGAGAGAGAGAGAGAGAGAGAGAGAGAGAGAGAGAGAGAGCGAGCGAGCGAGTGTATCCTGTATCCTCCGTGTTCCATTATCTTGCAGAGCCCAAAGTACTGCGAGAGGCCCGTCACTAACGAACTAATAGCCTACGCCATGGAGAGTGACGCCTGGGTTCTCTTCTCCGTGAAAAGAGCCCACCAGCAGCTGCGACTGGTGCTAGAGAGAGCACACTGAATGCTGACACAAAGCAGCCCCCTCGTTAAGAAGCTCGTTCTTGAGCCCCGGCCACTGGCGGCTTCGCCTGGGAGTATTTATGAGCCCCGGTCGCACACGTTCAGGCTGTAGCGGAGCACACAGTGTGCTCCCAGGGGGACCCAGTGCAGGTCATCCTCTGCGTTTAATTGTTGTTCTGCGGTAAACTTCACGAACCAAACGGACCGGTTGGGCCGAATGGACGGCGCACACCTTTTTGCCTTCGGCTGGTTGGTGGAGGCATCGGAAGTGTGCAGAAAAATAGACGGAGAAGGGAGAGAAGGGGGACGGGTGCTTTAATTCTATGCTGTAGACGTGTAAACAGAGTATACTGTAGGAAAGAGAGAGAGCGAGAGAACACGAAGCGAAGTACTGGCATCTGAATTGCGGTTGAATCATTTCGACCAATGGAGCCTTTCAGAATGGGCTCTAATCGCGAGTCTCGGGAACGTAACACCATTCCGACGCAATGAATATTCAGTCGTATGCTAATGAAGTAACTATTTTGGTTAAGCCTTGGTTCGTTCTTTCAGTCGTTGGTTGAGGCAATTTTTCGTAGGCGGGCTTAGCATGGCAATCAGCACCAGCAATTCATCCGCCTGTTCGGCTCATCCAGACTAGCTAACCACAGGCACTGTGTTAAAAAAAAACAGATGCTAAAGAATGTATATAAAATAAAGAATAAAGACCGTGTACTTCAAGAAATATGGATTCAACCGAGGACAATAATTGCGTTCAGTGATTAACGAGATACAAAGAGTCCATAGTAACAATAAAATGGGAACGTGAAGCATTCGAACGACTCATAATGCATTATAGTCTAAGACGACTCAGAAGCGAACCTCATCACTTTTTTTTTTCCTTCTCAGTCGACGAACTAATCTTCGCTACCTTCCTTCTTAACCTTATCGTTTTTTTTCCACTGCCTCCAAGACTGGACGCATTGCGAGCTCTTCGCACCTCACCTGTTTCTGCACAGCATGCCTCTGTGATCGGCCCAGCTTTGATCAAGAAACCATACCGCGTGATGATGCAGGACGTGATCCACGTGACAGCAAGTTACTTGACGTCATAGTGACGTCGTGACGGCGTGACCGGATGACGTTGTCATCATGCGATGCTTTTGTTTTGTTTTTCATTCGTGGTAAAGACGACGACGGTCAATTTCCGCGTAAGACGAGGCACCTAATTAAGGCACCCGCCTTTAAAAAAAAAGAGAGAGAAATAAAGGTTACCACTGACGCCCCACACTCTTTGAGGCTTTCTTGTTGTCTATCATTTTCCCTCCAGCAAATCGAGCTTCACTTCGGGCGAAGGCTACCCCGACGAGTGCGTCAGACGAGTTTCCGTGTCCTTCCACTTCTCGGTTCGCCGAACGACGTTCGCGATTTCAGACGCACGGGAAAATAAAAATAAAGAAGCTAATTAGAAGTCGTATGCTATAAGGTCATTGTAATGACGTAACTGCGCAATTACATTCTGAGGGTACTTCACCGTTTTCGCCCAGGTTCAGGCCACCGCCCTCCGCGCTCTTCCTGCTATCAGCGCGGCGCTGTGCTTAACGTGTCGCGCTTGCTCGTAATTGCTTTAAACGCTTGCGCTTGCATATATACGATACAATCCGCATGACTATTCGAAGGTGCATATATATATGGTTAGGCGAAAGCAAAATTTACACGTCTCATGTGTAACTCGCGTGAGCCACAGAAATCGGACAAGCTTTACTAAAAATGAAGAAGGGACGCCAATTAAGATTTCTGGGCATGCGTAACGAATAACGGAGAAAAGCTTTAGAAAACCATCGGAAAAGCATCTGGGTTTCACATTTCACCTTCTATGCATACACAGTGTTTGAACGGTGGATTTTCCCCACAATGGTTCCATCATGATTCCCATAACGCTTGAAACAGGATCGACCATATATGTGCTTTGAGTAGGCATACAACTTTTAACATGTTCCAACAGCCGATTCAGTTATCTTGCTAATACGATACACAGCCTCCCGTGACGTTTGACGCCTCTTGAAAGAGCGTGTAAACTGAGCGTTATATGCATTTATTTGCCTTTTAAATGACATCTTAATCACTTACAAGACTTCAGAATGAGATAACATCATGCACACACTGCAGTGACAAAAGCTGGCTCAGGTTTAGCTCTTGTGAACGTAGTTATGGTGAGCGAAAGGCATGTTTTCGTTTTGCAAAGACTGTGCGTAAGTATGCTCTCTTCTTGTCTCTTAAGGTGAACGTAGTTATCACGAGCTAAGGGCGTATTTCCGTTTTGCTATGACTATGCGTACAGTGCTCCATTAAAACCTTCGCACGGTCACGTGGTACTACGGCGAGGCCTCAGGCAGGCGCTGCTGGCTGCGACGAATTGGCAGACGTGGTGTAGTTGAGCATTCGCTCAAAAGCAACATAACAGTAGAGGCATCAGTAATTCTAGGAATACGGATATATTCGCATAATATTTACACATTTAGAACGGATATGTCGCCGTTCAAAGCTCGTGTATATTTATGAAGCGCGCACTCTGAAAGAGCTGATCATTCTTTAAGTATAGCACCACTGCAACGTGCCGACGTTGTCATAGGCAGTGTGAAATCAGTACTCATATTCATTGACAAGTATTAACAACGTCAACAGTATTCACCAGTATCAGTAAACTGTACCGAGTATTTAAAACACGTGGTACACTTGTCCAGTGTTCAGATAGGGCCTCTAGATTACACGTCCTTTTTCACAGCTTGGACCGTGCATATATAAGTATATATAGGCACGATGTAGATTTCTCTGCCCTGTCCATGCCCTCAAACATTGGCGTTTATTTATTTATTTATTTATTTATTTATTTATTTATTTATTTATTTATTTATTTATTTATTTATTTATTTATTTATTTATTTATTTGTTTGTTTATTTATTTACAGTAAGTCTGATGCACGGCCTATGTGTACCAGACCATTAGTTTCTGCGAAAAGAGAAAAAAGCAAGAAAAACAGCAGCGTTGTTGGCGCTATCCTATACGCCTGGCACTGGTCGGAGGTTATCGCTAAGAGACGCATCTCCGGTTCCATGCGAGACTATAACGCGTAGCGTACCCTACTTACGAAGTCCGCTAAGCCGAACGAGAGCGTGACTTTATTCAACTGACTGCGCGCTCCAGCTCGTTTTCCATATTAGAATATCCCCTGCTCTCATTTTCCCCTCCCCACATTTTTTTTTTTTTTCCTGCATGCTCTGGCCTTCGAGCCAGGATGTGCGCGTTGTTCTTGCGATCCAGTCTTGCCTGGTTATTTTAGTGCAGCACTCCCAAGGCTGCAAAGCTGACGTCAGTACAAGCTCGTGATTGAACTCGCGTATCTAGTCCGGCACCGTCCCGATGGCATTTCAGTCACCTCGTCCAGACGGCATGTCACTTTTCAGTTGAATCCCGTATGTGCGGCATGTCTTGTATGATTTCTGCGCTACAAATGTCCTGCGTACCGATTTGATGTAGGAGAAGAATCCAACGGCAGACCACAGTGGATTTTAGCTTCGTTTTCGTTTATTATATAGACAGGAGAAGTGAAAAGAAATATTCATTCATTACTTTCATTCGCAAGATATTACCGAAGAGTACCTATACTCTTGAGAGTCACAGCGAATCATTTTATGTGTGCGAAATATGTGGCAGCTGCCGATAACTTACAGCTAGCCAATCCCGCTGTCAGCAATCGAATGATGCGACAACAAAACAAAACTGAGTTGTCACACGAAAGTGTATTGACAGTCAAGTTCTTGACAATCGCGTACCATCAGTACGCTTGCAGACTACGGTCATTTTTTTATTTATTTCAAGTAAACGTCGAATATAGGTAGCTGCTGTAAGGCCATTATAGAACAACTGGCTCCTGCGGCCAACCTGACGAAAAAGTACCTCACAATATGAAACACAAAGGCAAGTATTACGAGGAAGTTTGTAACTTTTAAATAGGAGGCCCTAACAGTGACGAAAATACTAGGTCCATGGCCAACTGCAGGTCTTCAGAAAAGAACACCTGTTGCCTTCAAGACGTTTCTTGAGGAATGAAATACTTTATGGAAATATTGACCATATATGTGATGTCGTCTTCATGCAAAAGGAAGTATGTAATATTTATATAGTATGTTTAATATGTGTAATCATCTTTCTCAGTGTGAACTGACCTTGTATGTGGAAATTCTGCACATATGTATCTATTAGGCCAATAGGAACTGTCATGTTAAGAGAACTGACTTTGTTTGTGAAACATATGAAGCTATTAATCTGTTTGTGTACTGACCTGTGATGTTTCGTTAAAGTGTACTTCACATCATATGTTGTACAGACTTGCATTTTGTGCCCTTATTGTTCATCTTACGGCGTATCTCGCTTACTACGAGAAAAGGAGTAGCCAGTGCCACCATAATGACACCAACCTCTCCTATTTCATCATTTTAATAATAAAAAATAATTGCCTCATTACTTACTTATTGTCTACCAGAAATTTTGGCAAACTTCTCGGAATCATTACACAAACCTATATCGTCTTTAGCCGGGAGCTGTCCCAATGATAATTAGTGGTTCAGTTCAGAAAGGTTTCTCTCATTTACTTATTTATAAATACATTAAACACTGGACATTCACCTAGTCTCTCTAGATGTGCTAGCTATTAATTTCTCCTCGTGCTTTCATGCAAAGGCTGAGAGCAGTTTCGTCAATACTAAGCAGATCTGTTTGACAATGAAAGCCAGATCACAAACCTACACACTTAGTATCTTAGCCCGCCGCGGTGGTATAGCAGTCACGGTGCTCAGGTGCTTAACTGAAGGTCGCGGGTTCGACACGAGCTGCGGCAGTCAAATTTCGATGGACGTGACATGCTAGGAGGCCGTGGTCTGTGTGACGTCAGCGCACGTTAAAGAGCAGCAGATGATCGAAATTTCCGGAGCCCTCCACTACGGCGTCCCTCATAATCACATCTTGGTTTGGGAACTCTGTGTGATGTGGACACATTTCTATGTAGTGTAGACATTTCTGCGTGGTGTGGAAACTGAGTATTGAAAAAAACAAAAAAAAAACGTGGAATCATTGCTTAAGCGTTGTGGTATGTACATATGTATAGCCTTGTGTTTGTAACAAAATATGCGACGTCCACTTTTGTGAAAGGGATGAGGAGTAGCCGTCCCCACGCATAGGCACCAACCTCTCCTTATATACATTTATTTAAAAAAAAAACTGAAAACCCGTGACATTATTATTGCTTCGTATCTGACGCCGATACCACGAGTCTCTGCATATCTCACCCTTCATAGTTTAGTTCGAAATCTAAACACTCTAAACCTCCGAATCAGTGACAAATATATATTTATTCATCAAAAAATTCAAATAAATGCGTCTACAACGTTATACACACCGTCTGTACATCAGTGCGCCCTGTCCGTACCCTCAAGCATTTGCATTTATTTATTTATTTATTTATTTATTTATTTATTTATTTATTTATTTATTTATTTATTTATTTATTTATTGACAGTAAGTCTGATGCACGGCCCATGTGTAGCAATCGGACGCGAGGGTTAAGCGCCGCCCACTGCACGGAACTAACAAAGCGCCGTGGAGCAGCGTATCCGTTACACGGGACCGTTGCTTGGCGCCAACGAAATGAGGGCACGCCTTTGATACGAGGTCAGACGGACGTATGCGTGCTGGGCCGGGGATGTCTGCGCGTGTGTGCGAAGCCAGTCGGATCGACGACCACCTGGAGTTTCCGTGAAAAATCGGTCAGCTACATACGAAGCGAGAGACGTGGGCGGTGGTCGCGAGACTCGGCAGGTGCCCGCACACAGACGTGGCACCCTTCGCATCACAGCGTATCAACAGGGAAAGAAAAAATGGCGAGGATTCAGCGATATTAAAACGAAGAAAAACAAACAAACAAGTGAACGGCCAGAAACGCAAGAGTCAATTTAACACGTGTGTGCCATATGCAATATCACAGCCCGTTCCGGTCAAGGGATGAAGAAGTGCAAAACAAGCGGCTGGTCTACATAGATCCCAAAGCAGTTTTCAGTGGGCCGCCGCCATGAGTGCGCGTGGCCCGATCGTGTGTTTGCGTGTAATCAGTTTGAAAAGAACAGGAAATTTAAAAAAAAAAATGAGTCAGGAAAATGCACTCTTGACCTGCCCTTAACACCGTTGTGTGACGGGCGGTATAGCCAGTATAGGTTTGTTTCAGATCCACGAAATATGAAGCCGTGTTATGTCAGGGTCGGGTTCGGTGGAGTGGGGTTTAGGTTAATTAAGGGGGGCACTCATAATCGGCTTGCTGGTCTTCAGGGCTGAAGTGAGGCATACATACATACATACATACATACATACATACATACATACATACATACATACATACATACATACATACATACATACATACATACATACATACATACATACATACATACATACATACATACATACATACATACATACATACATACATACATACATACATACATACATACATAAATACATACATACATACATACATACATACATACATACATACATACATACATACATACATACATACATACATACATATAATCCTTCCCACGTGCAAAAACATTCTTATAGCCTGTTACCGCGCACCCGACTGCGACCACTCTTTCACTGATGACCTTCAAAATGTTCTTTTTGATCTGACATCCCGGTTTCCTCACACAAACTTCTTGCTTTGCGGGGACTTTAATTACCCTGATATTGACTGGGACAACTTGTGTGCTAGTTCACGACAATCCAGAGATTTCCTCGAACTGTGTCTCCTTTTTAACTTATCGCAATCAGTCACAATGCCAACTCGTGGCACAACCACTCTTGATCTTGTTCTTGTCTCCAACCCAGATTTAATTCAGTCAGTGTCATGCATTCCCGGTCTGAGTGACCATAATGTTGTATTGTTTTCATCGTCCATTGCCTTACCTTCGCGAAGACCTTCGAAAAAATTAATACGCGACTTTAACAACGCCAACTTCTCGACGATTAACTCTGAACTTAATAAATTTTTGGTCTCCTTCACCCTGTCTGCTTCTACCCGAACAGTTGACCAAAACTGGTTATTGTTCAAGCGGAAATTATTAACCCTTATCGATAACCACGTCCCCCTTATTCGTGTTCCAGGCGATGCTCAGCGAGCCTGGTATTCTAATCTCCTAAAGAAACTATCTCAAAAGAAAAAACGTCTTTTTCGCGCTGCTAAAAACTTTGAGTCAATATCAAAATGGAACAGATATTTCGCATGCCTTCGTGAATACACTCACTTGCTGAAGCGCTCCAAAAAGAAATTTTTTCATAATGACTTGCTTAACATTGCCCGAACTAATCCAAAGAAGTTTTGGAAACTTCTCAACCCTAAAAATAACACGCACAATATATCCTTAACCAACTCCGATGGTTCTCACGTTCCTCTCCCACAGCGGGCGGACGTTATGAATACTTCCTTCACTTCAGTCTTCACTTCTGAACCACTTCATAGTATTCCAGTCATGCCGAGATCTAATTTTTCACAAATGCCGCCCATTGACATTACCTCCGAAGGCATCAGCAGTCTGATAAAGAAATTAAAAATATCCAGCTCCCCCGGACCTGACAATATTCTTGCCAAAGTTTTAAAGGCTACTAATAGCATTTCTAGTAAATTTTTGGAGATAATTTTTAAACAGTCCATTTCTGAAGGTTTCATCCCAGATGATTGGAAACTTGAGAAGGTTGTACCAGTTTTCAAGTCTGGTAAGCGATCTGACCCATCTAACTATCGCCCCATTTCACTAACGTGCATCGCTTGCAAACTTATGGAACATATAATATATTCACATGTTGCTCGTCACCTCGATGATCACTCTTTCTTTTTTCATAAGCAGCATGGTTTTCGTTCAGGGCTCTCATGCGAAACTCAACTTTTTGAATTTACGACTGATCTTCATCTCAACCTTGATTCGTCATTTCAGACTGATGTTATTTTTGTCGACTTTTCAAAGGCCTTCGATCTCGTCCCTCACCAACGACTAATCAACAAACTTTCTTCACTTTCCCTCGATCCCCTGACCTTATCATGGATTAAGTGCTTCCTAACCCACCGGTCGCAATTCACTGTTATCGGTGGTGCCCATTCTGATACTACTCCAGTAATTTCTGGCGTCCCTCAGGGCTCGGTTCTCGGCCCGCTCCTCTTTTTAATCTACGTAAATGACCTTCCTTCCGGCATTTCATCAATGGTTCGGCTTTTTGCTGACGATTGCGTCATCTACCGTCGCATAACAACTCCCGAAGATCAGCTAATACTACAGCAAGATTTACACATCATTGATAACTGGTGCGCTCAGTGGATGATGAGGCCGAATACTTCCAAATGTAAGTTCATGCCAGTCTCACGAAAACACACTAACGTCATCCATCCGTATTCATTAAACTCAACAGTGTTATCCCAAGTGGATTCTTACCGATACCTGGGCGTTGTAATTACAAGCAGACTAACCTGGACCGAGCATATTACCAAACTAGCTGCCGATGCCTCAAAACTCTTGGCTATCTTAGGAGATCATTGTCATTATCACCTGCAAGCCTTCGCAAATTGGCCTTTGAAACTTTTGTTCGTACTAAAATGGAATACGCATCTGCAATTTGGAGCCCTCATCAGATATACCTAATTAACATTCTTGAATCCGTCCAAAATCGTGCCGCCAGATTCATCTCCGCAAATTACGACAAACGAGCAAGCATCAGTCAAATCAAATCATCCCTCGGTCTCCCTGTTTTGTCAGCTCGACGCAAAATTTCACGTCTCTGTCTTTTCACAAACTTTACTACAGCTTTCCTCACCTACATGGTTCACTTTTACTTCCGCCTGTCCGAACATCTCGTCGCCTATTTAATTCCCTGAGTATCCAACGTCTGTTTGGTTCTACTAACGCTTTTAATAAATCATTTCTTCCTACGGCTATCGATGAGTGGAACGGTTTGACGGATGCTATTGTCAGCGAACAAGTTGCTGTTAAATTTAGAGATTTATTACTAGCTACCCTTGACTCTTAATCGCTGTTTGTCTTTCTTTGTTGTTTGTTCTCTGCCGCCTGTATATTTTGGACCGCGAATTGACTGTTGAATATTTCGTTTGACATGCTCTGTTTTCTTTTTGTTTTTTGTTGCTACCTGTATGTTTTAGTAATTCAAAAACTGTAACCATGAACTGCATTTTCATTGAAATTTGTACTTGGATTGTTCCCCCCCCCTTATGTAATGCCCCGAGAGAGGCCCTTAAGGGTAAAATAAATGATGATGATGATGATGATGATGATGATACATACATACATACATACATACATACATACATACATACATACATACATACATACATACATACGTACATACATACATACATACATACATACATACATACATACATACATACATACGTACGTACGTACGTACGTACATACATACATACATACATACATACATACATACATACATACATACATACATACATACATACATACATACATACATACATACATACATACATACATACATACATACATACATACATACATACATACATACATACATACATACATACATACATACATAGCCCCGCCACGATGGTCTAGTGGCTAAGGTACTCGGCTGCTGACCCGCAGCTCGCGGGTTCAAATCCCGGCTGTGGCGGCTGCATTTCTGATGGAGGCGGAAATGTTGTAGGCCCGTGTACTCAGATTTGGGTGCACGTTAAAGAACCTCAGGTGGTCGAAATTTCCGGAGCCCTCCACTACGGCGTCTCTCATAATCATATAGTGGTTTTGGGACGTTAAATCCCACAAATCAAATCAAATCATACATACATACATACATACATACATACATACATACATACATACATACATACATACATACATACATACATACATACATACATACATACATACATACATACATACATACATACATACATACATACATACATACATACATACATACATACATACACATACATACATACATACATACATACATACATACATACATAAAATGCCAGAAAAACAGACCAGGGCAGAACACCAGCGCATACCAAACAAGCGCACACATGAACAAAAAATACAGTTCCATAATAGCCATTTTTCTTCTTTGTTTCACGTATTTTGCGCAAAGACTAAGTGACAAGCGAAGCATCAGTTGAGTCGTAAAGGAAAAAAAAGAAATCCGTTGTCGCTGAGATAATATCACTATGCAACACACTCATCTATTGTTGACGACAGTGCACGAAGCAATATATCTGTAAGACCCGCTATCAAAATCTCATGTACTTAGCGCCTGTGTTTTCACAGACTCGGGCTTTCCGAGAATCACGCGCGCACCCCCCCCGCGAGCGGTCGGGCATGCTTAACAACCGCATGCCCAACAAGCTGAAAACGTCCAATTGCCGACACGCAATAACCACGTGCTCTACAAAACACCAAGTTGAGCGAAGTTCCCGAGTCAAAGGTCGTCCCTCGTCAGCCAGAACATTAAGTTATTCCGTCCGCACACAACGACTCAACAAACAAGTACACGTCTCTCTTTTCCACGAGAGCCAATCAAGTCTGCGAAACAACTAGCTTCTCACCGCTATTAATCACCTGCCAGTGAAACTCGATTCCCGCTGAGGTACACAACGAGCGCGTACGGTGTCGTGCTGCACTCGCGAAGCGTCCGTGTCTCGCGCAAAACACATTGCCACGCCAATCACCAAACGCGCACGTTGAATGCACAAGTGGCTGCGCACTTCGCGGCAAACGACAAACTGCACGAGTCATGCAGTGCGCTATCGGAGAACAGGGCTGACGTGCATAACGGCCGTTCGCTATACCGCGCAGTCTGCGGAACGAAAGGAGAATACGGCGGGTGACTGTAACAACTGAAAACACGAAAAAACGCATCGGAAATCATACCACACGACGCAAAACACTCGCCTAAACAGCCCACTGTTTCCCGAAGATGCGAGTCGCCTCTTTCGTCGCGTTGAAAGCAACTCCTCCCGGGCCGCGATAGGGGTAATAAATGTTTGCGGCTCTTCGCTGCAGCCCGTACTCAAGCTCAGTCCTCGAGGGGTGCGAAACAAAAGAGTGGGCCACCGTAAATCACTGAGCTTTTGTTTCTCTCGACGTGACCCGAGGAAGCCACCCCGTCGCTCGCGCTTGCGTTTACGCACTACAGTGCATCGCACGCAAATCTCGTTCGTTCTTGCACGGCGCGGCGTCTTAACGCCGCTAACCGGTCGCTCTCCTATAGAACGACGTCGGTGCTCCATATCGCGTGTACTGCTAGGTACAGGCGCCGCGGTCATTCGTTTTTAAAACAAGAAGAGGAGCGCGCGCACGAGTTTCGACGTACGCGCGCCTGTATACGCCTCGAACGAGGCGGCGTCGTACCTTATCGAGGTGGCTCATCACGCAGCGCCATCTCGGCCGAGATGCTCTCTTCATCACGATCCAAGCGTGAACTGTGCGCGCGTGTAATATAGAAACGCCAATCAACAGCAACAACGTATGCACAGCACCGTATAGTATATCTGCACTACAAACTCGTGCATGAAACAGCGCGAGTCGGTCACGCCCTGCGCCATTATGCATTCATAGGGGGGATTCAGTAGTATATACACTGTATAGCATACGGGCCGTGCCTGCGAAAATTTGGCGATGAGAACGCTGAGACTAGACTATACAAGCCTGGCACTCGGTGATCGTGGAGCTTTGGCGGTCCAAAAGGCCATGGGAGAGCTGACCGAATATTCGTCGAGATAAGTGACAAGAAGAGACGCTTAATAAACGAAGGTGACCGAGCATTTAAGACGGTGTGAACTTCTTATTCGGTATGTACCGCAGATCGTTCGATTGCCGAAAAGCGGAGACCATCAAGCTCTTGTTGACTAAATGATATCTGGGGTTTCCGTGCCAAAAACACGATGTGATTATGAAGCCCACCATAGTGGAGGTCTGCGGAAACGTCTACCATATGGCGTTTTTTAAACGTGCACTGAGCGAACGATAACCAGTGCCAGCAGTGCACGAGTCAACGCGGTACTTGAATTCGGTCGCCAGTATTGATCGTACCCCGTGGTAGGATGAAGGTTGGTGGGGTCACACGGAACACAGCCTTCAAAAACATGTGACCGCCTACTAAGTTCGTCTTGATGAATAGGTTTCAGAGCAGCGGAAGCCCATTAATAAAAAAACTAACAACCTTTTCATGCTCCACTTATAGTGACAGCAACTTTTTATGCTTATTTTTACGCTACCTACATTGATTTGTTTTTTTTTCTTCATCACGGTAAATCAAGCGGGTATTCTTCGTTTGCGACAACAACGCCAAGAAAGTTCTTGGGAGTTGAATGTCAAAGAAAGAAAGAAAGAAAGAAAGAAAGAAAGAAAGAAAGAAAGAAAGAAAGAAAGAAAGAAAGAAAGAAAGAAAGAAAGAAAAAGAACGAAGAAGGAACGAAAAAAGAAAAGAAAGAAAAAATAAATAAAGAAAGAAAGAAAGAAAAGAAAGAAAGAAAGAAAGAAAGAAAAAAAGAACTAAATAAATAAATATCTCGTGTGAGCACCTATGTTTTATGTCTAAGTCGTAGCAGTTTGGCATGTTCCACACGTCAGACACACTGGGCATAACTTTAATTCAAAGTCGATTTCAATATAAAGCGCTTCACTGTTAAACATGAAAATCATTATGGAACCCCGATCTGTCGCGACAGTGCCGTCAACGTGCAGACGGGTAGACGTTTTCAAATATTAGCAAATATTTTTTTTGTGTGTGTGGCATTGACGTTAAGCACACTGAGTCTGACAACCGATTCAACCTCCAAACATCTGCAATGAGTTCTAACCTTATACACTTGAAGTTTCCTACCCTGTACTGGGGAAAAGGGAATGCGATACAGAGAAGTATGTAAAACGGAATGAGAGAGAAAAAGAGCGGGAGGTAAGCGAGAACAGACAAACACACAATAGAACGTCACAATCGTTCGACGAGGCGGGTCGATCGCAGAAACTTCAGGAGGGCCTTCCTCGCTTTTCAGCGTTACAAAATTAATTTTTGAGAAAGCGGTTGGTCATCGAGGCGTGCAAACACTGCGACACGGACTGTCTATGACAGTTCTATTGAGGGCACTGACTCAAAATATGTTCGATGGTCTCGTCATTGCCACAATGTTCACACGCAGCACTGTCTGTCCGTCCGTTGCGAAAAGCAAAGAGTAGCAAAGCAGATACTTGCTTTCCTGTTAACCTCCCTGATTTTCTTCATACCATATATATATTTCTCTCTACACTTGTACTGTTGGCGGAACTGTACGGCACAGTCTGTGAACACCTGACACTTGCCTGCGCCTCCCAAGCAAGTTCACCGGAAGGTGGAAACATTATTGTTAATGTCACGTTTTTATTCTTATAACTTAATCCCACGTCAGGAAACTGGACAAGGAAGAAAAAAAAAACAGTCAATTCCAGCCAGAGCCATTAAAGATTGTGGCAAAACTCATACGAAAGAAAGCTTTGAAAGTTCAGAAAATACAGGCACTTCGAAGTAAAATTCATTGCTCTATGTATGCATCTAATCATATGGAAGATGTTAAGACCTCGCAGTGTGAGTCAGAACTTTAAACATACAAACACAACATTCCCAGTACTTGGGGCACGCACCCCAAAAATATATATTTCCAGCATGTTCTGAAACGCGCAACAAGATGTACTACTCTGCTGTTCAGCCGAATGTATGAGTACACACAGTCACAAACTGCTGGGAAATTCTAACACATCTGGTGGTCTTTAAATATTAACGTTGAGTGTACTTCTTTGTGACGATCTAGGTGATATCACATGAAAGATAAAGGCTGGATTAAACGCGACTGTAGCACGCGATTGTGATAACGTTTTGAAAGACAAAGGGGAGCCACTTTTCTGCGCAGGGTGAGAGAAGTGAGTCTGTCTCACAGTGCAGTTGCACTCTTCTGATTTCCTTGAGACTCGGTCGCGTACAGCCATACAGCCAAAAACCCGTTGAAATACGCAACGACGTATGTATACAACCAGTTAGTCAGCTAATGCGTAGCTGCGGTATACGGACAGCACACGTGGGCAGAAGCCGTATCAGTTAGTTTCTCCTATAGGCGTCTCGGTAATGTATGTCCTCACGTGGATGCGCAATGTGGTTACACCGCAGTGCGTTTTTGGTTTACGTACAATTACAGATGAACTGAGCCATTGTATGAAGCTTTTAGAACATGGGAGTATCGTCGCGTAAGGAAAGAGCAAACGCATGATTACATTAATTGTATCGAAAGCAGTAGCAGCGGCGGCTGCGGCAGCACAGTTGTTGTTGTAAACAACTGTCGCAACGTGTTGTGTGAACAACCAACGTGATGGATCGGGCATCCCTCCTGGGGCTAAAAAAGAGGCATGGATAATTGATTGATATGTGGGGTTTAACGTCCCAAAACCACTATATGATTATGAGAGACGCCGTAGTGGAGGGCTCCGGAAATTTAGACCACCTGGGGTTCTTTAACGTGCACCCAAATCTGAGCACAAGAGGCATGGATAGCCACCGAATGAACGGCTTCGTGGCGTTACGATTTCGCCTCGTCATGCTCTCCACAGCCATGGCCACATGGCAACCTGGTTTTGCTGAGACATAGCTGTAACAACACAGTCCGCAACAGTGCGAGCGACCCATCCCACAGTGCCAACCTGCCCGCCCTCCCCTTTTGGTTGCACTGCGTTCTTCCTCTCACACAGCCGGTGGGGCGCTGCTCCGTTTCCTTTCGGGGCCGCTCGCCGTGTTTGCCTGCGCGGCACTCACGGCCAGGCCAGTCGGCGTCATTACACGAGGTCAGCGGCGGCAGCTTCCGGCTGGCGACGTCGAGCCAGCGAGCGCGCCCCCCGCCGGCCTCCACAAAGAGCGGGGCGCGGGCGAATGGCCGCTATCCCTCCCCTCCGTCTCTCGCCTCCATCGCACATACGTGTCCAGCGGCCGATGAACGGCGTGGCCTGCAGGTCTCCGCGCTGTTGCAGTTTTAGTTGAAGGGGGAGGGGGGGATGCAATCAGCTGCTCGCAGCTGGCCAAACCGCTCTGCGGGCAGGAACGCGAGCGGCTCGTTCCATGCGACCAAGGTCGCTGATCGCGCCACGCTGCAAGGCCCGGAGAGGACACCGATCTTGTCTCCTCACACCCTCCTCCCTCTCTATCTTCGGTTGATTCGTTTACTTCAGGACATTCTGAGCCCGAAGGTGCTGCAGAAAATAGTGGATAATAGTGTACATGATAATAGGGTCAAAATACGGCCGCTAGAAGTACACATCGCACTCATCAGCAGCCTTATACAGTGCCATGGGTCAACAAAAGAGGGCAGCTGGTTCCGGTCACTCGAAGTACTGGGAATAAAGAAATCGGGAAAGAATTTCCTATGAGAGTAATATTGGCAGCTTGCGAGAGCGATGCAAGGCTAGCCTGACCGGGGGCTTCAGGCCGACCTAGCTTATATGCAAGTTCTCAAATAGCATGGTCTTAACATAGCTTGGCTTCATCATGTTTCTTTGTCTTGTTTGCTTTCCGTTATGTTTTATATGCTTCTCTTTTGATTTATTTAAAACATATGCCAACATCAGTGGGTGTACTGGCCACACACCTTACTACACGGCGGTACACAAAATTTATTTATTTATTTATTTATTTATTTATTTATTTATTTATTATATCCCAAATGTCCCAGCGGGGTGTTACATGAGGGGTGGGCTGTACAGTAACAGTAACAGTACTGCACAGTAAAAATTGTACAGTAACTGTCCTTCTTCTCGAGTGTGCGTCGCTAAAAGGAAACTGTCCTTGCTTGTTTAAGCAGTTGATCGTATGAAGAAGAAGACAAAGAGAGTGCGCACCGGCCGAGTCATTGCGTTGCATGCTCTCGGCGCAGCTGTGACGCATTCAGGCGAAGCGAGATTCCACTATATGGTAGAGGAAAGAAGCGGAAACTTTCAACTCGGTCCAGCAGTGCTTTCTGCTGCCACGCTATACCTGCAACTTCTTGAGCTCATCTGCCCACCTAATTTTCTGTCTGCTCCTCACACTTCACAATTCCAAGAGAAGGATAAAAGCCTTCTCTTGGATTCTATAGTCAGTTACCATTAATGGCTAGCGGTTATCCTGCCCACCCGCTACGGTGCAACAGTGGTTATTGGTTAAAGCTGAAGTTTGGGCTAGTTGCTTTTGACATCTCAATACGTATTATAGCGGAACAAAACAGGGGCACAAGTCACCGTGTGTGCATCGTTGTTTTCCTTTGTTCCTCCATAATAAGTATTCGTTCGGGCGATGGCTGAGCAGCCATCGACCTCGGCTGTTCAGCCGAAGGTCGATGGTTCGATCACAGCTGTATTTCGATGGAGTAGAAATGATAGAGGCCCGTTTACTGCGCGATATAAGTGCACTATAGAGAACATCTGATGCTCGAAATTTCCGAATACGGCGTATCCCATAATCATAAGGTGGTTTCGGGACGCAAATCTTCAGGCATAACAAGGGAGGACTTAACCTGGAGAATAATAACGATATTCGAACAATTAAGGACCACGCTGCAGTAACATGGAAAGAAAAATGACACGGTCGTGCTCTAGGTGTTATGAAAATGGCAGAGTTTATCAGAAATCAAACACGGGTAGCCGATATTTTAGTAGATGTAAAGAGGGGGGAAAAAAAGTAACACATCCAGACGCGCAGGCATAGTGTCAGCAAGTGAACTATTAGCCAGCCACTGCATGTACATATCGCGCGCACGTTTTCAGATGAGAAAACCCGTTAGAGCGGCACTAAGGGAAAACAGATGACGCCCAGACACTAACGACCTACAAAGACCGCATTGGTGCAACGCAGAACGGTTTCGTCATTAAGAACATCCAGGCGATCCGTTACAGAGCAATGTAGGCTACGCGCAAGTAAGGTGCTGAAATTGATATCGATTGTTGGTAACCGTATACTGCATTTGTTCTCATATATTGCGCATACATGCGCAGATATGAATGAACCTCAAACACGCATGACGTTTCTCTCTTAAACTCGTTTAGCTCAGTTCGCCTTTTCGGGCCCCTGGAAGACGCTGATGGGTATTGCCGCCGCCATCCCCTTACCCATGTATTCCCCCAACCTACTCGGGCACACGAATCCGCCCACTCCATCTCGTACATACCATGATACGCGCCAGGTCCGTGGCCTGGAAGGGGGTGGGGTGGGGGTGGGGGGGCTGGATGTTTGCCTTTTCTTGTACTTTACCGAGGACATATATAAAAATTAAGTGTTTATCAAGGCCTTCTACAAGTGCCCCCCCCCCTCCGACAAGTATTCCCGGCTACAGGCCTCATACGCACTGTGGCAATTACAGGTCCGTGACAACGAACACTGGGGCATACGCTACAACGTTGATATGCGGATGAGCGCATGAAAAGAACGAGTTCCAGGGAAAGAATGTTAGGAGAATGTCATTTAGTGAATGTCCACAAAGGAAGTCATTAGGCGACGATATAGATCAGCTTCGCTGATGATGTGCGCGTGCGCACATTTACTTGCCTACGAATAATCGAGGAATGCATGATGAACTTTCGGCGCCTCCAGTCTTACGAGTGCTGCTGCTATGTGAGAGCTTGGATTGAATGGCGGAAGAGATCTGAAGAGATATGGTTATCAGTTTATCACAAATATATTCTGGCAGATTGAAAGAGATAGATAGATAGATAGATAGATAGATAGATAGATAGATAGATAGATAGATAGATAGATAGATAGATAGATAGATAGATAGATAGATAGATAGATAGATAGATAGATAGATAGATAGATAGATAGATAGATAGATAGATAGATAGATAGATAGATAGATAGATAGATAAAATCGGCCAATATACACTCATCGTAAGTGCAATGTGCATTTGTGGTGAAACGAAACAGTCAATTTAACTAGCACAATTATTCTTGTTTCTTTTTACCTTTTTATTTGTAGTCAGAAGCCTACATACCATAAAGCGAAAGATCTGAAATAGATGCAAGATGTCATTATTCTTCGTTTTTTTTTATCTTTTAGGCAAAGGAAATTTACGTAACACAGGGAGTTAGATCTCCAAAATGCTAATTTCGTACTCTTTACAAATAAGGAAGTAAATGAAAGAGTAGTACAAGACCACGTTCAAGAAACCAAAGCTTATTATAAACTTATTTTACTATTCACGATTCTAATGACTAATTTTTAAATGATTGAAATAAAATTAGCCCTAACTATTCTTTCTCCATCATACGCATGGCCCAAATACATAGTGTTACATGAATGCAGCTGGGTGAGAGCTTTACTGCACCTTGGAATCTTTGTTTTTCTTGACAACTTATATATAACAAGACTTACAAGTTTACGAGCTTCATACAGGAAAGCTCATATATTGATCCTGATCGTGCACGAATAAAGAGATACTGGGTAACGAAAAAAAGAAAACTTCATTTAGCTTCCGGTGACAAGATAAAAAAAATAGAGCATATTTGTGAATGCGGGCAATTCCTAATCCTGACGAAATGACTGCCTTGACGCTAATTCATTCACTTTAATATTCGAATAAAACAAGATACATAGCGAGGCGTTCACGCTGGCAAGCCTAGCTGCACCATGCGCTGGGTGGTGGACAGCCGGCATGCAGTTTCCTTGGCCAGAAAAAGAGAGAGAAAGAAAAGAGAAACACCGATTAGAACACCGGTTGTCGTCTCACAACAGGATTTCATTTCTTATTATTGCTTTCTTAGCTGAGCAACCAACTACACACCGGGCCTGGTTATAATCATCCTCAGGAGAAAAATAAGTTTCAGATGCTGCAGGTCCACTATGCTCTAGTCAAAGGAATCTCGCTTGAAAACATTGCGTTCATTCTTTTTATTACATGGAGGATCAGGGAAATATTATCACGTGTTTATAAAGAAGTCATACAAGTGAACTCATCGTCATTTATTATCGGGAATGATCAACTAGCTGACTGACCATCATTTTAGTGACATTACAGATGACTCGACTTCAGCGGCCGCCGTAAGACACGTGCTTTAAGTGCAAGTGAGTTCATTTTCTTCTAGCTTTTCTTCTTCACACGGGCCATATATCTTTGTATATGCGTTTCGGATCCCGAAGCAAATATCATTCAGCGATGAGCCAGCACTGAATCATACGTTCTCGGAAATCCATGCAAGTTCTGCTGGAAAACGCCAAAGTGACCGACTCTGTGACCGACTGTAGCTACTCTGCACAATGCTTATGAATCACCCAAAGTTGGACACAACTTTAAAAGTCCACGACAGTTCATCTTTTCGAGATGGACGCACACGAGCCTGCTCCAATGGGCGCGCACTCCAAACTGACGTCACCATCTAGTCGTACGGTCAGTGACCCCGCCTTTGGAGAACACTGCTGATTTCATGCGCGGGACCATTTCTTTAGTCGATAAAGCGATCAGCTGCCGTGCTGCTGTCGTCTGGGCGGGGGCCCTTTTGTACTTCCTAATCTGCATCTGACTCTAGACTCGCGTCTTTTCTTCCTCCCCCCCCCCTTTTTTTTTGTTCCCTTTTACTCCCTTAAACTCTTCCTCACTTATGGGGTGGCAAATTGGACGGAGTATATAGTTATCCTCCCAGTAATTCATTGGGCGTTTATTACGTGCCCGCTTTACCTCCTGCGTCTTTCGTCTGTCCTCCTTTCGGTGCTCTAGTTCTTCAGTGAAATAGAATGCAAACGCCCACCATGTACACAGTCTACCGCAAGCTTCGTCGTTACTCGGCACACCAAGGAGTGTTCCCATAACTTATTCCGGCAGCCGAAGTGAAGCACACCCTCTCGCGCAATCGGCAACTCGTCGATCAGGCATTCACGGTTTCTTATGCGGAACCTGGGCGTTGGCCCTGTATAGTATACGAAAATCTGCGGGGCCAACCCGCGTTGCACCAGCGTGCGAGTGTATTTATACCGAGGGCGTAAGACGGGCGTTTTGGACAGTACAACGCCTTTTTTTGCCTAAGGAACGTTTGGGCATGGTTATATACGACAGTACCCCCCCCCCCCCCCTCCTCCTACACTCTCTACGAAGTCGGAGTGCATCACTCCGGAAAGGCTGTGCATTCGCGGCGACGCATACGCTTTGTTGGAACGAGCGTGATGCGAGTCATGCCGGGTCGTCACAACCAAAAAAAAAAAAAACGGGAACGAACAAAATAACGAAAGGCGAAAGAAAAACGAAGAAACAACCGAGGCCTCCCAAAATAGGTCCTTCGCGGAATCCATTTTCCACGGGCCCCGTCACGGGCTATATAAGAGCACGACCCTTTTTTGAAGTTTTCTTTTTGTTTCGTTCTTTTTTCTGTTTTGTTTTTGTTCTGACAAGACCGGCGTCTCATCCCTACGGTGTCCGCGTCACCTCGCCCTTCCATTATTCGAGTAACCTCCTTTGTTTTCATTTTCTTGCTTGTTTGTTTGTTTGTTTGTTTGTTTGTTTGTTTGTTTGTTTGTTTGCGCCCGTCGCTATCACACACTTCGCCTTATAATCCGCGCCTTCCTTTTATTTCTGGCTCGACTCGGTGGCGAGTGGCGAGGGAGGGTCATCCGAAAATGGCAGTCAGGGACCCTCGCCGAAATGACCGGCAAGAAGTAGCGAGCGCGTGGGGCGAGCTTGTACGTGGCGGTTATAACGGCGCTTTGGGAGCGTGGACATCGTTAATTTTGTTTCGTTCTTCTTCATCTTTTAGCGATCGTTTCTTACTCTTCCTTCCTTCCTTCCGGGTGATCGCGTTTGACTCGACGTGGTCGTCTCACCCCCTCCCTCTCTTTCTTCTTCGCCCCGACCAAAACGGAAACAACCCAATCGGCCCAGAAGAGAGCGACCTCGGTGCAGGCTGAACCCGCCTGCTGCTGTGGCTTCGCCCGTTCGTGAACAGACGTGGCTACGGCGTCCAGTTTTGGGCAGAACCAATCTGCTGAAGAAGAAGAAGAAGAAGAAGAGAAAAATGAAGAAGGCGCGACAACCAAAATGGAATCACGACGCCGCCAGTGCCCGGTCACACTCCACCTGTGCGTCCACCTCGTTAATAGAAGCGCGCGGTGTTAAGCGTAAGAGAACCCTATTCACATGGGCGTTACCAGAATTTTTTTTTGGGGCTGGGCACGGGTCAAGCAGTCGTTATGTACGCTCGTGAGTGTGCTTTTGCGAACGTATATGTATACAATTGCAAAATATAAAATTTCCGGCAGTGTGTGTGTCTGTGGGGGGGGGGGGGGTGCATTTGAACCCCACAATCACCCCACCACCAGGCTACAGAAATGTCTCTACATCCAGAAAGGTTAAGAATAGCTCAATCAAGTTCACAGTTGTCAAATGTGCGTTCTAACTGCAAATACCACGAATACAGTCGAAAGTCTATTGTAGCTATAACACACTACACAACAGCCCCACTGCGGTCGTCTAGTGGCTAACGTACTAGGCTGCTGACCCGCAAGTCGTGGGATCGAACACCGGCTGCGGTGGCTGCATTTTCGATGGAGGCGGAAATGCTGTAGGCCCGTGTTCTCAGACTTGGGTACACGTCAAAGAACCCCAGGTCGTCGAAATTTACGGAGCCCTCCACTACGGCGTCTCTCTTAATCATATGCTTGTTTTGGGACGTTAAATCCCACATATAAATCACACTATGCAACAAGTTCAAAATGAACTTTTTAGCTTGAGCGACTGCATATTACTTGCAGTTGATGAGCTTGTGTTTGCGGCGTCCTCCGCATCATTGTTTATTTTTAGCATCATTTAAAAGTATAACGCAGTGTTAATATCACCTACTTTCACTGCTACAGGCTCTTTGGAACTTGCGCGTAACGTTATTGTTGCTCTCGCGTTTTCTTTTTTTTTTCTCTCTCTATGTAATATGTAACAGATGATTAATAAAAAATAAAGTTCATTACAAACGCAAGGAAATACATTGATTAATGGTCCATGAGCTGTTTGTATAAAATATATCCTGCACGATAAAGTCCTCAAATAGTTTGCAGTAATGATGACGTATACCTGAATTTAAAACTGGTGAAGAAGCAGCAACGCTAAAGTTGAAATATATGCACTGGTTCATTTTAGACTAGGCGCAAGTTAATACAGTCGCACACACTTATAACAATACTCAGGTGCCACAAGAATTCCATTGTTATAACCGAATATTGCTGTAAACGGGTCACGCTAAAGAAATTAAGAAGAAGACCGGCCAGCTGTTGTGAAAAAAAAAACTGTATCAGATGGGATATGACCAGTGGTAAGGAAACAAGTCTGTTGATTTTTCCAACATGCTTGAAAATTAGGACGCCTTCACGGGACAGCCACAAGCCTTACAGAGTCAATTCATGACAAAATCTGAAGTGTTGGGCGCTGATATTAGTCTAAACCTCAACGTTTAACTCATTTGTGAATCATACTGCCTATCTGGAGAAGTGCTGAGGGACGTTGGGGTTGTGGGAGGCGGTTCAGTAGCTTGAATGCCTAGATTTCTTCTTTTTATATATTCAAGGATATTGCGTTCCATTGCCTTTCAGAGTGGACAACCAACAGCCCAAATTCATTGTTATAACTGATAATGCGACATGCGGGCATTTGTAAGTGGGTTATTTCACCATAAAAACACGAAAAAGTTAAGTGGGTTTGACTACAGGAAAGCGTGTCAATGGTGTGACAAGGTGGTGCCGCTGTGTCTTGTATGTTACAGGGTAACAGGTATGAGCTCCAGACACTCTATGAGAGGCATTACTTCTTATATGTGTCAATTTCCTATTGGACTTTCGGTAACTCGTCCCCCTTTTGTTGTCTTTTTCTCTCTTTTCTTTTTCCGAAGCATCAGACGTCGTAAACGTACTTTTAACTTTTTGGTTCAGCTTGAATTCATTACACGGCTTTACACTGAACCAGCTTATCATAAATTCGTTCCCTTTCAATGCGGTACCGCCGTTTGCCAGGTCAACGCTCCGCATGGCCAACTGATCGTCGCGCCGCCGGAGTAGCTATAAGGCCCATGGAGCCCGTAGGTATGAATGAACCATTACAGGACCATTAAGAAAAATGAAGCGCTCCTGTATTTCCAGTACAAAGTGGTTCGTAAACTGCAATATCACCATTGAGTGCGCGCAAATTAACTTTTATATCACACGAAAAGTTGATTGATTGATTGATTGATTGACTGATTGATTGATTGATTGATTGATTGGTTTGTGGGGTTGAATGTCCCCAAACCACCATACGATTATGAGAGACGCCGTAGTGGAGGGCTCCGGAAACTTCGACCACCTGGGGTTCTTTATTGTGCACCCAAATCTGAGCACACGGGCCTACGACATTTCCGCCTCTATCGGAAATGCAGCCGTTATAGCCGGGATTCAATCCCACGGCCTGCGGGGCAGCAGCCGAGCACCTTAGCCAATAGACCACCGTGGCCGGGCAGCACACGAAAAGTTAATGCACCAGTTCGTACAGCACTTATGCACACGTGTGCCTATCAATCCTGCACCATACAGTGCTAATGTAATAATGCATTGATGTTGTAGCATACAGCGCTATTGCGCAAAGCTGGTTCATGGTGCACGATATACATTTAATTAAACAGTGCATAACGCTGCGGGATGCATATGACGCTAATGCACCAGTTTGTCAGTGCTAATACAGCACACAGTGCTAATGCACCATCAAAGGCTCTGATGCTAAACCACATAGATGTAATGCAGCATCCCGCTAATGCTGCAGTACACAGTGTTAGTGCACTAATAAAGGCATACAGCAATAGCGCACCAACGCGATATTTCCTTGCACATTTAAAGCGTATTCACAGCGCACTAAGTTGGTGTTGCTACGCGAGTCTTTCGGGACTTTCGTTCTTCGATGGTTTACAGAGCGAAGGAGAACTTGAAAAGCCACTCCCAAAGGTCTAACTAAATAGTTACAACTCTCCAGAGCGTGCTCAGCGACCGAGGCACTGTACGACGACGAAAAGAAAATTCACCCTCTTGTCGCCAGGCAAACAAGTCGACGACTACGCCGCTATGCGGCAACGCCCCGAAGTTCGTCATGCGCGAGAGCGCCCCCGTCCGGCGGCAGAGTTCTCGGTCCTCTGAAGCCGTGCCGACGCCTCCCAGCTTCCGACGGCGCACACACCCAAAAGCAGCCGCCTGCGTAACCTCAGCGTGCTTGCCCCTGGCGTGGCCTTTTTTGCCTGCTGACGACTGCTCTCTCTTTCCTCACACCACGTATCATTAAATACGTGCAGTACAATTCAAAGGCGGCTATTCAACGCACACGAATTACGAATAAAAAAATAGTTCACGCGTGTACGCCGCTAATTTCGCCGCATACAACCGACAACCGAAGCATCGCAGCAACGGAAGCTATATGCAGGCACTTTAAAACAGTACCGATGGCATTGAATCCCGGGATCGACGGAAACCAGTCTGATCGGAAAAATTCACGGTGGGAAATAAACAGCGCCGACCAATCGTTAGAAGAGAAATAACTTCTCGGCCACACTACAAGGTTCCCGTAGTGGGGCCGACAAGTCATTTTTGCTTTCCATTGGTGTAGGAACAGCAAGGAAGAGTGATAAAGTTCGGTTGTAAAACTTCGACTGTTTATTGTGTAACTGCGCATCCCAGTTGAACTGCAACAAATGAGCGTGCGTGAAGCATTCACTTCAGAAAAGTATAACGTGCCAAACAGCTATAGATTTCGTTGACAAAAACAGAAAACGTTGAAGTTTAGCAACAGCTCCGACGCTTCCTATACCGTTGTCTTAAGCCTTCGTTTTGTTTTCAGCGCTCCTGTGTATATCCAAGTCGTCAACTTACCCAGTGACAGATTTCGCTCAACTATGGAGTGCGGCATCGCCTTTGTTCGAGACAATGTGTTCCCGTATGGCCTCATCTTCCCACATTATTACTGTGAGTAAGGTATGGAAACACCATGTCTGACGGGCAAATGTGGACAGATTGAAAAGGCAGTCTAGTCAATTCACCTCAGCTGCTTCTTAAGTCAAAGCCTTAGATGACTCATCAAACGCCAAAACTGACCGGTGTTCCCGCGTCGGCTTTGTCAACACGAGATGCAAAAAAAAATCATGTGATGAGGTGACTATAGATAGCGTCATGTGATTATGTCGCAGAACAATTTTGTGACGTCATCACATGATGACACATATCGCTTAAACGTCTGTCATCGTCAAGGCATTACGTTGACGTCACCTTGTGACGTCAACGCATGGCATG
Organism: Rhipicephalus microplus; assembly: GCF_013339725.1. Taxonomy (NCBI): domain Eukaryota; kingdom Metazoa; phylum Arthropoda; class Arachnida; order Ixodida; family Ixodidae; genus Rhipicephalus; species Rhipicephalus microplus. The sequence goes on along the minus strand of NC_051171.1, from coordinate 154,639,011 downwards.
GTTGATCGGTCATAAGTGGCGCGATCTCGGAGGCCACGCAAAATCAGGTGAGATGCAAAAAGCTTGCAATGCTTCCGATGTTGGAGGCATCGCGAACCCAGCTAGTTGTGGAAAGCTGCCGGACGGGAACGTTTGAAGTTAAAAAAGATCTACCTAAAAGATGAATAAGACGGTTTTCGCCTTCCGGTAGACTGACGGGGATGCCTAAGTGACCGTGTGAGTTTTTTAATCGTACACAACCAGTACTCGTGAGCAATGGCTAGTGTTGGCCTGCGTTGGCTAAATGGTGGCTGTAACGATGACTATATCATCGTTAATGCTGCGCAGTGTTCATGGAGCTAAGGAAAAACTGGAATGGAGCATCACGGGACTGCCTTAAAGCCCAGTTTAAGAAATAATAAGGAATAAATAGGCCTTTGTCACGCGACATGGTGGAAGCGCTACGTTCCATTTGGTTGCGTCCGCTGCAGGCGTTGCTGGCGCTGAGACCTATACACCTACTCAGGATGCTCCTTCCGCTGGTCGGGTTGCGGTTGCGTCATAGGAGGTATAGATTTACTTGCCGAGACTACAGTGTACTGTAGCGAGGCTGGTTGAAATATATGATGCTACATCCTAGAATTTTTTCCCCTTCATTAATGCTAGCTTTGCTAAACCGTGGCTGTTGATGGCTCGTGTTGGCTATATATTGCGGTAAATGCTTGTTTGTTTTCTCTTGTTATAAAGTATACATTGTCTTCCGTAAGTCTGCATGCAAATGTAGAGTTTAATGCAAATTTTTGTTTTACTGATTGCTGACGGGACTCGCACGCCCGACTACAATGCGTGGATGTGGTGAGTATTTAGCGGCGTGTGCGTATACGTGCGCTCGTTGTGTGCGCCCCGTGGGTATACGGTACAGGCTGACCGGCCAGGTAACGCTTGGCTTTTGTATGCATGCGTTCGGCCCCCTATAGCGCCAAGCCGGAAGTCGAGAAAAGAGGAGCAGTCCGCGTTCTCCAGGTAGCACCATGCAGCAGCCCACACCAACGCTATACCACGTCGATGCGGTCGCCAACGCCCACACCACGTCCGGGGCCAACGGGAGCGTTCTCGTTCAACCGAGCGACTTCCGGAGTGATTCGCGGCGGAAGCTGCTTCTTCGAACGAACCGCACCCCCTTGCGCCGCGTTTGCCGGAACCACGAGTGCATCACCTCCGAGATGATGACGCGATGAAGCGCTTGCTGTCTGCTGATCTTGGAGGCAGTGGTAGCACCAGGATTTTTTTTTTTTTCACTGAAAAGCGGGTGGGGGAGCCCACGACAGACAAGTCACTTCAGAGAGAGGGAAGAGAACTTACACGTCGAATTTCGCCTAGTAATCACAGTGAAGCGCAAGGATGCATAACAGAGACACCAAAACACACAACACAGGCGCGAGTGTGTTTTCGTGTTGATTGATATGTGGGGTTCAAGGTCCCACAACCACCTTATGATCATGAGAGACGCTGTAGTGGAGGGCTCCGGAAATTTTGACCACCTGGGGTTCTTTAACGTGCACCCAAATCTGAGCACACGGGCCTACGGCTTTTTCGCCTCCATCGAAAAATGCAGCCGCCGCAGCCGCGTTTTGATTAATGCGACCTGCGGTCAGCAGCCGAGTACCTTAGCCACTACACCACCGCGGCAGGGCGTGTTTCCGTGTTTATGTTATGTGTATTAGCGCTACACCATGGTTGTTAGCAAGCACCAACTATCCTAAGGAGAAGTACTGCAGTTTTGCCTATGTTTGCACTAGGGCAAAGGACGGCAGGCGAACTTTTGGGGGGTTAAAAGCTGTTCCCCCCCCCCTCCCTTTTCCCATTGCCCGCCGATGGCACCACGCCAGTCTGGACTAGTCAATTCTAATGAGGTGCAGCTTGAGGGCAGATCAAAGAACCGAAACAAAGTGTGTTGACACTTTGTGTAATGCTGCTTTCCTTCTCAGTCAAATTTATTCTTTGTTTCGCTCTTTCTTGCAACGCATGCGTGTTTTCACTTGATGCATTGTTCGTGTATTTTAGCTTACAATCAAGATTAGTTGTTAGCTGACGCCACACTTAGTGGTCTCTTAGCATGTGATTTGCAACCAGCTTGCGTGTCCGAATGTGGCACCACCCTTCCGCTTCGAATTTAAGTTTACCGGTATCGCCAATCGCGAAGGCTACATGTAAAAGAAAAAAAAGGGCGACAGAAGGTGACGTCATAGATACTAACGCCTTGCTGTGACACTTAGCCACCCGCAGGTCGCGGGTTCGAATCCCGGCTGCGGCGGCTGCATTTCCGATGGAGGCGGAAATGTTGTAGCCCCGTGTGCTCAGATTTTGGTGCACGTTAAAGAACCCCAGGTGGTCGAAATTTTCGGAGCCCTTCACTATGGCGTCTCTCGTAATCATATGGTGGTTTTGGGACGTTAAACCCCACATATCAATCAAAACACTTACAGCCACTCGTTCGCTTTCCCGCAAGATAGGTAGGTAATCGGCTAGCGCGGCTTGGTATAATCGGCTTGCGCGGAGTAATCACACGCGCGAAAGTTTCAGGGCAGCCAGAGAGCCAGCAGCAACGGTGAGCTGTGTAGAGGAGAACAAGAAATGTAAGATGTTCAGTCTACCGGCTTCTCTGTAAAATGTAAGCTTCAAACACTTGATATAGCCTTCATTGGCGGCACTGATTAAAGCATTGATTGATATGTGGGGTTTAACGTCCCAAAACCACCATTTGATTATGAGAGACGCCGTAGTAGAGGGCTCCGGAAATTTCGACCACCCGGGGTTCTTTAACGTGCACCCAAATCTGAGCACACGGGCCTACAACGTTTCCGCCTCCATCGGAAACTTGTGCAGCCGCCGCAGCCGGGATCCGAACCCGCGCACTGATTAAAGCAAGGACCGGTTGGCACCACCGCATCGTTGAGGAGCTTCAGTGGCGAATTAACGTTGCTCTTTGAACTTTTCAACCCACTCTGAACTGATTATCGGCGGAGCAATCACGTTTCACCTGCTTAATTGACAACACAGCGTGTAGAATAATATACTACATGAAGTGCAGCTCACTATCAGCTTTTCGCTTGAAACAAGCCGCGGAGATTTCATCACTGTAGATGTAGAACTATAATCAGAACGACCATTTCTAGATGCAGGTGTTGTGGCGTTTCGTGACATATCGCGAACATCGGTTCGCCTTGTAGTTTTACGAAGATAATTGAGTAGCAGGTCCGAAGGAGCGCTTTGCGAAAGCCTATACAACTGCTATTGGCGTAGTTGAGGTTGGGTTGGGTGCAGGGGGGACGCACCACGCCTTACAGCGAATTTCGATAATTTCTTAGTTTGTGCAACGAATAAAGGACAGAAGAGCGATCAGGGGTCAAGTTCTTCGCCAGACTGCTACGCGTTGCGTCTTCGATTGTAGGTTCAATGGCTCGTTCAGAACTACGCCGTATATGTGCAAGTAAAGAACTAACAAAAACAATCTCTCCGAGAACGCTTTATTCTTTGCTTACCCCACTTTATAGGCGATTCTAGTTAAACAATTCGCCAACATTAGTGACTCGCATCGTCGCAGTGCTCTCCATTCGTTTCGTGACGTGCGCGGCACAAATGTAGCCCCCCCCCCCCCCCTTTTTTTTTTTTTGTGCGCTTCTCAGAAAGACAATAACGGTGCACAAAACAGCCTGACATACCCCTACCTTCGCGTGTAGAATCAGTGCAAACAGCCATTCGTCGCCCGCGCACGTGTTTACACAGTACGTGGCAGGAACGACCGCGTACTTTTGTCAGGTGGCCTCTTATCGAACACACTGCACACTGATGGAGGCACGAAAGAACGAAAGGCTGAAGAAAAAAAAGAAATAACGGAACAACTAGCAGACACTGTTGATCTTCGCTGACGCTCGACCGAGCCGCGATTACCAGTCGGATGAAAAAAATACACGGATGCAAGAGAAAAGAGTTAACGGACAAGCTGGCAACTAGGTGGACTAAAGTCGAGCGAAGAGATTGGACGCTCAGCTGCTCTATGCACACTCGCAGCACCAATTGAACAAAAGAGAGAGGGTCAGCAACCTTTCGGTCACAGAGGAAAAGGAACGAAGAAAAAAAAATACATAAGAGCTGCCCCCTAGCGCGCTACACACAGAAGCGTCGCCATCCTCCCTTTCGAACCGCAGGTAGAAAAGCGTCGTGCATTGCTCGGCCGGCGCAGCATACAATGCGGCGCTTAGCCTTCACGCGCACATAAGGCAGGCAGGCGGTCGGCCCTTGCGCGGCCTCACTTATAAGCGTTCGCTGCACTTCGCATGCATAGTATAAAACGCATCGGCCTCTGGCGACTGTCTGTGTGGAGGCCCATTGTTGTCCGGTCTGCACGGACAAGCAGGCGCAAGCCGACAGCAGCCCGCGCCGCCTTATCTGGGACGCCTTCTGGCCGAAACGTCAGCCGTGGGCGCTGTTCAAGAAGCGAAGGTCCGTCGCACTACGCAGACGGCGCCTTCAACGTCGAACGGCGGACGCATGCACGCCACGGTCGTTGGCCGTCATAGTGAGGCCAGTAAACTGACATTTCCTGTCTGCGGTTCGTTCCTATAATGGTTTTCACTTTGCCGGTCAGAAAGAAGACAGAAATCGTCACGAACGGTTCGAGCAACACGTGCGATGGTTCAGATAGAGGTCGTGTGCGCGCGTGGCGCAGCTGTACATGCTGACGTCAGCACGTTCCGACGCCTCCGGCGACTTGCGTAAATGGATATCTTGCCTAACTCCGAAGCGCGTCAATCGTGGTCATTAGGACAACGCTTGCCTACGACACTGCTAGATAAACGTAAAAGGTTCGTATGAGTAACGTATGCTGTAGTTATAGTTGGTGTACAGCTGTGTAGAACGTTGTTGGCGCAATACTTGAAAGACGAAAAATCGGACACGGAAAAGCGCACACTCGCAACTGACTTTTAATAAAGCGTGGCAAATATTCTGAAACCCCTCCCCCGTCATTCTAGACGGGTGCAATAAACGTTATTTCTCTCTCTCTCTCTCTCTGAAACCCCCATTCGTGCGTGCAAACATGTGAAAAGTACAACAACGAATTTTCATTGATATTATAGGCGTACCATCCTATAGGCACTGCGTGAACGTCTGCGACCTCTTTTCTCCCCTTTATCCCTTCCCCAGTGCAGGGTAGCAAACCGGATGTGCGTCTGGTTAACCTCCCTGCCTTTCCTTGCATCTTTATCTCTCTCTCTCTCTCTCTCTCTCAAGTCACGAAACTTTATTTCATAAATTTTGTACTTGGCTCAACTTCTAGTTGCACTACTCTGCATGGGACAGAAAAAGTTATCGGATGCTCTGCACATAGATCACTCATACAAAAAACGTACTGCGATGCATTTCTTCACCTGAACAGAGAAATCGAAACCAAAAAAAAAAGGTCGAGTCACGTCCGCATTTATTCAATCAAATTTCGCTCTACCGTGCAGCGTTTCCCTGTTTTAACTGTGATGTGAAAAATTAATTATATTGTGAATTATGCTGACTAGGAGAGTGTACTTCAATGTCATAATGCCAAGATGTCATTGTGGTCGTTTCTTTAACTGGGATATCAGATTGTGTACGACAACATAGTATAAATGACATGGCAGAAATATCTCGTGGCATGATCCCGCATTTACTCACCTAATATCAACGCTCATTGTACAACTGCCGTTCATATAGTGTTGGCTAATGACACACAGCTTTGTGCAACATTGACTAGCACTGAAAAATGGTAATCAAATGCTGGCTATAGCAGTGGTTAATTTGTTGCCTTTAGTGCTTTGCATACCCTTGACAAGTGGTTGCAAGTGCGTGGTCATTTTGACTAACGGTCATCTAGAGCTTATTAACCTTGTCTATCGCACAGGAGTGTTGACTAAATGTCATCTTTTGTTAAAGGAGCATTGACACAAAACTTTGGCACCTTGTCCTTTATCATGTTTGCTGTTGTTGCAATAGATAAATTATAAGTCATGGCCCACTTATTACGGCTTATGATTTATTAATATCTCCGCTAGTTGACCATGACTCTGTTCTATACCGTATATGGCGTCCCACACGCCATAGCGAATCGGTCGTCGCCGGCAGCGTGTAGGGCCTATAGCCGGCGACTACAATGAATTATCTTGCACTGAAAAAGTATTTTACAGTCCATCTTTTTTATGTATCTATTGGCACAATAGACCCGTGTCACGACCCCTTAAAATCGATGCCCACAGTTTGTGGGAGTCGCCGGATTTCTCTTTCCGTTTATTTCAGTTCGTCGCATCCTCTATTCAAGCTTTTCAAATCCTCGTGCGGAAGTTCACCATACGAGTCGTTCTGCTGCTGAAGCCATCACGACGAAAACAGCAGCTCTGTCTACCGTGACCTGGCTGCAGCTCTTATAAAAGAAGCTTATATATACGGGCGTCTGTCGGCGATTCTATAGACTCGCGCTCGAAGGGGACAAAAGACGATACACCACCCACCGCGCGTGACCGAGTTTGACGTCAGATCAAGAGTGCCGTCTCTGATGAAAGCACGATTACGCGACACCGCCGTCTTTTTGGGACAAACAACGTGCATGGCAACGTGATGCAGAACGCGCTAGCCCTTTTTTGTTTTGTTTTCTCTTCTCGCTACACTTATCCTCTGGAGTACGGAGTGGTAGATACTAACGGCACACTGTAACAACAAGCAGTACCAATACTATGACAACAACAACAACAACAACAACAACAACAACAACAACAACAACAACAACAACAACAATAATAATAATAATAATAATAATAATAATAATAATAATAATAATAATAATAATAATAATAATAATAATAATAATAATAATAATATCTGGTGTTTTACGTCCCAAAATCACGGTATGATTATGAGAGACGCCGTATAGTTCAGGGCTCCCGAAGCTATTTTGACCATCTGGCGTTCTTTAACATGCGCTGGCAGAGAACGTATACACGAATACCCGCTACCTTAATGCCATGACTATGATTACAATTATGTTTATGAGGAGAAGCATTAAGAAAATTCCCTCGAGTTTGCTGCATAGGGAAGTGAGCATATATGGTGAGAATCGAGAATAGTGAAAAGGAAACACGGCACCGACGCGCGTGCAGGTGTGAGAGTATCGACTGCCGCCATTGAAACATGGTCGCACAATTCGATTCAGCTTCAAAACTTCGGCGACTAGCTGTGATGTTTTCCAAAGTGTGGTGCGCTTGACGAGATAGTAGACGGGCAGTGGCGAAAAAAATGTAGCAACTTACTCACATAACACGGGAACGACGTTATCTAAGAAACTGTGTGCCAGTAATGCCTTTATCTAAGAGACCTATGAGCGTCAGAACGCGTGTGTCACAGAACGAGCGCTAAAAATAGGCGCGCCGCAAATTCTTGCGGTAACGCGCGGAAGAACGCCGCGAAGTCAAAAGAAAAAAAAGGAAAGAAAAAGAAAACAAACGGCCAAGGCTCCCCGGGCGCGCGCTCTCCCCGCAGAAGCGCGGCTTCATCGACGAACCTCCTCACCCCACAACGGCGGCCGAGCAAGCCCGCGATTTTTCTAGAACGAAGGAGGCGTGGCCACACCGAGATGAGTCATCCGACGCGGAAGGCAGTCGAACCGTCTCGCACCTCTCCCCAGCTTTCGCTGCGCATCGCGCCGACGAAATGAGGAGAACTTTCTGGAAGGTGGCGCAGAACGTATTTAATCGAGCGGCCGAGACGAGAAATCAGGAGGAGACGGAAGTTAACGCCAGAGCGCGTAGGGTATACCGCCGTGTAGTCGGCGAAGGTTTCGTCCGTAGAGACGAAGCAGGAGGTGAAGAGGATTTCCACCTGAGGGGTGACGACTCGAGCTACAGGCAAGAGCGTGTGTTTACCGCTATCGAGCAAAGACCCGTGGCAACCGCTGCGAGTGTGAAGCCGACGTGTTCCGGCGAAGAAGTTGAAGTTTGAAGAGTGGCCAATTGAAGACGGGAGGTTTCCTGGAAGAGAAACTTCGAGAGCTGCGGAACGACAACAACGCTGGACTTTGAGTGAGTGATTCTCGGAAGAGTATCATTCAGACTTATGTTCCAAGGACTTTGGACTGAATAGGTTTTACATCTCTTTAGTCTTTAAGTGTCTTGGTTGTTCAATGCATGCGACTGCATTGTAGTGCGTATTGTTGTCTGTGTCCGTTGTTTCAATTGTGGCTGATTGTACTGTGTAGTACGTTGTTTGATTGGTGACGTATTGTATGTAACTATTGTGGAGTGTGCATACGTGTGTATTGTGTTTTGATCTGCCGTTAATGAGAATATAATTTTGTTTGTTTATCAACTCTCGGCTCTGACTTGTTCTTTGGACCACAGCCGGCGTCCGCTGGCGCGCCAAAAAGGACCACTTCTAAATTGTCCACGCTTTCGTGGTGCGGTTCGGGGGGCCGATACATCGGCTCTTGGAATTAGCCCGGCGATCGCCTCCCTAATAAACGGGACGGGTGTGTCAATTAATCTGGCGTCCGCGATACAGGACCTTTTGGTGCACAGTGTGTCCAAAGTAGTGAGAAAGAGCCTCGAGTTGTTGATAGTGCTATCGGAACGATTTTGTGTGTTGTTCAGTGTTCTCGTTAACGAGTGTAGGGGAGTGTTCCGATAGACTGATTTAGGCAGATACTTTTTGCACGCGGCAAGGTTTTATTTGAGAGTTGCGAGACACCATGGATCTCGAAAAGTTAGTTGCTCTGGATGAGAAGATGGGTCTTTCTGGCGCCGAACTACGGAAGTGGGTCACCCAGAGGGAAAAAGAAGAAAAAGAGAGGGTCAAAGAGGAAAAGGCAGCTGAGCTGGAAAGGGAAAAGCTGGCGGTCGAAAGAGCCAAAGCGGAAAAAGAAGCTGAGTTGGAGAGAGAGGGGTTGGCAGCTGAAAGGGCGAGAGCAGAAAGAGAAGCAAAGGAGCGACAGCTGAAAGAAGAAAGAGAGGCAAAAGAGCGACAGCTGAAAGAAGAAAGAGAGGCAAAAGAGCGACAGCTGAAAGAAGAAAGAGAGCTGCAATTGAAGTTGGAGCTGGAGAAAGAAAGACTGGCAGCTGAGAGGGCGAAAGAAGAAAGAGAGGAAAGGGAACGGCAGCGACAGCACGAGATCGAACTCGAGCGGCTCCGTTTGCAACAGCGAAGTGAAACTCCTGTCCAAGCTAGAGTTGAAAGCAGCGAACGGGAAGATCACGGCTTCCGCTTGAACCCAAGCAAGCTGCTCGTAGCGTTTGATGAAAGGAAGGACGACCTAGACGCGTACCTCCACAGATTTGAGACGATTGCGAAGAGCCAGAATTGGCCGGAACATCAATGGGCAACTGCTTTGAGTACTTGCTTGAGTGGTGAAGCGCTCAGTGTGTACGGTAGGCTGACGCCGACCGATGCAGCCAACTATGCAAAGGTGAAAGCTGCTTTGCTGAAGCGATTTAGATTCACTGTGGAAGGATTCCGGGACAGATTTCGGACAGGAAAGCCAGCTGATGGTGAGACGGCTACGCAGTATGCCGCCCGACTTTGCCATTATTTCGACAGATGGATTGAACTTTCAGGGACAGCGCAGGAGTACGATGAGCTTAGAGAGCTGCTAATTAGAGAACAATTTCTTACTAGTTGCCACCCAAGCCTGTCACTGTACTTAAAAGAGAGGAAGGCTGACTCACTTGAAGACATGCTTGAATTGGCTGATCAATTCTTGGAAGCGCAAGGTGGCACTAATTTAGCCAAGGTAAAGAAGGCGTGCCCCGACGATTCGAAGAAATTGGCTCCCGAAGAAAAGAAGCGTGCACCAGAGAGCATTCCGCGATGCTTTCTGTGCAACCGAGTGGGTCATCGCGCGAAAAACTGTCGAACGATCTTTACGAGCCCTACGGTTGTAAAATGTTTCAGGTGTGGTCAGACTGGGCACAAAGCAGATGCATGTCGGAACGAAGTGAGTCAAACTCACCAGGTATCCTGTGTGCAAGCAGCACCGAAATCTGATAATAATGCCGTCACTGATAGATTCGTAGAGTTGAAGAATGGGGAGAAAATTCCTATTGTGGGGGCTGTAATGTCAAAACAGCCAACCGGTGTTACGAAGGGAATGCCAACACTTCCTGGAAAGATTGCAGGCAAGAAGATTACGGTTCTAAGAGACACCGGTAGCTCCACGGTTATCGTGAGGAGAAATTTGGTACGGGAAAGAGAGTTGACAGGCAGAACAAAACCGGTTTGCCTAATTGACCGTACGGTCCGGATGCTTCCCGAAGCAGAAATTGAGGTTGAAACCCCGTACTTCAGCGGGAAGGTTACTGCGTTATGCATGACGACCCCCCTGTATGACCTTGTCATCGGAAACATCGACGGGGCGCGAGGGCCAAGTGATCCAGAATGTTTGGGAGAAGACCCGAAGTTAGAGCCCTCGCCAACACAGCGGCCGCGAGATACAGTGGAGGAGCATCCCGTGACGGATCTCACTAGAGCCCAAGGCGAAGCTGCGGCGCAAGAGACAGCGAAGGAGAAGACGATCGTGTCGGATCAGTTCACGGGCCGAGCAACCGGACTTACGTCGGCACGACCTCAACCGACCGACAGTGTAAAGGAGACGGAGTTGGCCAGCCGGGAAAAATGTAGAGGCATGATCAAGCGGGTAAATAAACAGACAGGACCCGTCGGATGTAATGACGCGTTAACGGTGTCGGAAGAGACAACGATGGCTGAGACAACGCCTCAGATGTCGTCGTTGGAAAGGGCTCGCCGAAAAAGAACGTGGAAGCACAAGAAGAGATCGAGCGAGCACCGCAAAAGGGGGCGCAAGCGCTGCTCGAAGTACGTAGGATAAGTGCTGAGGTCAAAGAAGAATGGGTTTGGCAGTGCTGAGTGACATATGTTGTGTTAATGTTCTGGTTATCCTGTGTCACAAGTGTCGAAGTGTTGTGCTGTGATGTGATCTATAGTATTGGACCATTGTTGTAATGAGAGAACTTTGTACATTTGTATTATTGGGAATGTGTGGTGGAGTGTTGTACTCATGTGCTTGTGGTTGAGTTTTCACGTGTTGTTTAATTGAATTACAATGTACAATTGTATTAAGTGATCAATTGTGAATGTGAAGTGTCATGAGCGACTGATGGTGTTACAGGCTGTAAGAGTGTGTGGTGACTGTTCGCGCTCGTCTGTGGGGTTTTGAATATTATGAGATAATATTCTTAAAGTGGGGGGCAGTGTCACAGAACGAGCGCTAAAAATAGGCGCGCCGCAAATTCTTGCGGTAACGCGCGGAAGAACGCCGCGAAGTCAAAAGAAAAAAAAAGGAAAGAAAAAGAAAACAAACGGCCAAGGCTCCCCGGGCGCGCGCTCTCCCCGCAGAAGCGCGGCTTCATCGACGAACCTCCTCACCCCACAACGGCGGCCGAGCAAGCCCGCGATTTTTCTAGAACGAAGGAGGCGTGGCCACACCGAGATGAGTCATCCGACGCGGAGGGCAGTCGAACCGTCTCGCCCTTCTCCCCAGCTTTCGCTGCGCATCGCGCCGACGAAATGAGGAGAACTTTCTGGAAGGTGGCGCAGAACGTATTTAATCGAGCGGCCGAGACGAGAAATCAGGAGGAGACGGAAGTTAACGCCAGAGCGCGTAGGGTATACCGCCGTGTAGTCGGCGAAGGTTTCGTCCGTAGAGACGAAGCAGGAGGTGAAGAGGACTTCCACCTGAGGGGTGACGACTCGAGCTACAGGCAAGAGCGTGTGTTTACCGCTATCGAGCAAAGACCCGTGGCAACCGCTGCGAGTGTGAAGCCGACGTGTTCCGGCGAAGAAGTTGAAGTTTGAAGAGTGGCCAATTGAAGACGGGAGGTTTCCTGGAAGAGAAACTTCGAGAGCTGCGGAACGACAACAACGCTGGACTTTGAGTGAGTGATTCTCGGAAGAGTATCATTCAGACTTTTGTTCCAAGGACTTTGGACTGAATAGGTTTTACATCTCTTTAGTCTTTAAGTGTCTTGGTTGTTCAATGCATGCGACTGCATTGTAGTGCGTATTGTTGTCTGTGTCCGTTGTTTCAATTGTGGCTGATTGTACTGTGTAGTACGTTGTTTGATTGGTGACGTATTGTATGTAACTATTGTGGAGTGTGCATACGTGTGTATTGTGTTTTGATCTGCCGTTAATGAGAATATAATTTTGTTTGTTTATCAACTCTCGGCTCTGACTTGTTCTTTGGACCACAGCCGGCGTCCGCTGGCGCGCCAAAAAGGACCACTTCTAAATTGTCCACGCTTTCGTGGTGCGGTTCGGGGGGCCGATACATCGGCTCTTGGAATTAGCCCGGCGATCGCCTCCCTAATAAACGGGACGGGTGTGTCAGCGTGCAGAATGGAATAACATCGTATGTGGTTCACAAATGGAATGGGAGGGGGTGGAGAGGGGGGTCAGACGAGCCTTATGTTGTAGATGCGATTTTTGAAATACCTTCGTTGAGCCATCAATTTCTACAGCACCTGTCTTACTCACGTATTGAGAAGTGCTCTTTGACTTGAACTTTACTTTTCACCACCTTCAATGCAGCAAAAACGCATTTCGGATGCGCTGCTTTAGGTGATCCTATAGCGAAGTACAAGGCGGTGTTAAGGCAGCGCAAACCCACAAATGCGTTTCAAACACGCTGCATTGAAGCTACACCACCTAGACTATTATAGTCTAGGTGCTGTTGTTTGAAGGTGGCGATAAGTTAAGTTCAAGACAAAGAGCGCTTCAGAATACGGGGACCAGAGTACAGTAGCAGGAAGTTAGGACTAGGCTATAAGCGTTTCCAGTGCACAGCGAGAAAGATTAGGTACCACCATAAATTGTTGTGCCTAGACCATTGTTCCATGGCCACTTGTTCAATTTGTAGTCAGTATCTGGTTTGGAAGCACGTCCAAATTTAGTACAGCCTTGCACGGTCAAGTCATATGAGTCACGAAAGTTGTAACGAAAAGTGTCGAAAACATATTGCCACAGGTATCAACGCCCGCAGACGATTGAAGCGAGACTATAGGTGAGGAGGGAACAAATAACCAAAACTAAAAAATTCAATATTCTATTTTTTTTTCAAGAAGTCGTAATTTTATATATGCTCAAGCTAGCTATATATTTTCTTTACGGTGTATCTGATCCCTGGCTAAATGATTGATTGTCTCAACTTTTGGTCGAGTGCCATAAATAGTGAAAGGGGGGGGGGGGGGGAGGGCATCCAGGCAAATTGCTATCAGAATCGGGTCAACGAGACATTGCACACTTTTTCATGGTGGTTTCATCCATACCTTCCGTACTTTACTAATTTACTTATGTGCTGTTTAGCAGCGCCACGTTTCAGAGCCAAACTAGATCACAGAATGTGTAGATAGCTGCTCCTGGGACTGCCGACTGCCTTTAGGCACTGCACCGTGCTCCCGACCGGGTTGCAGAAATTAGGTGCCTTTTCTCATCTTCTAACCACTACCACCACCACCACTGCCTTCGCAGACGCACTACCGGCGTGCCCTCGCCTTTGGGGACGATGAATGCGGCGAGACACTCTATACTCTACGGTTTCCAAAGCGACATTAGGCTGCTGTCTCGCTGCAGCAGTTTTCCACGATTGGGCGACGTGGGTTTTCGAACCATTACGCTATTGTGCTTGTGAACAGTAGTGTCACACTTTCATCTGCGAAGGTTTCGGTGTACAGCGCAAGTATACTATTTGGTTAATAAAACAACTTTGCTTCCTAATCTTTCTTGTTGGTCTTCCTTTCTCTCGCGCACGTGATTACGCAACCATAAGGCGCAATAAAATTGCGTATTTATTACGCACGCAAAAGGTAAACAACTAAGAAAAAAGTCGTTTTGATGTCATGTGGGGCAAATGCACCACGTTGCTACCGCTTCCGGTTGTGACGTCATATCTTCTTAATTTTTTGTACCTCTTAGTTGTTCCCTCCATACGTAGATGGCAACGGTGGCAATGAGTCGTCCACTACTAGACACACGGACCTTGTACTTCTACGGAAGTTACGCTAGCTACATATACCTTGGTACAGCTTTCACCAAGTGTTTCCGCCACAATACCGCTCGCTATATCTCTGCGGCTAGAGTGAAAACTTCGAGGCTTTAGAATGTCGCAAAGTCTAATAATTTACTATCTTGCCTAATATGTGCATATATATTTAAAAAAAAATTGTTCCATGCAAGATTGGTTTTTACGCTCGCCGCAAGAGTGGCTGCAGGACATTTCAGCCAACAGCAGTCTCGTAGGCGTATTAAGACGCCCGCACTTGGTAAACGACTCGAAAGAGAGAACAGAAAAACGGGGTCGATTATGCAATCTCACGTGGTCCGAGTGAATCTCTCGTTCCTGGAACCGTGCAGCCTCTTTTTGTCTGCCTCGGCTGTTGTTCGCATTGCGAGGATAAAAGAATCTGTTTTTATTATTTTATTTTTATTTGTCTTCTTTCGCTTGTTTCCCGCTTCAGCCTCCCTGTTTACAAAGTGCTTCGAGAACAATCAGTGGAATAAACAAAGAGACGGCGCACGTAGCCTCGTTGCATGGTAGCTGCAAAGGCCGATGTAAGCCGCCGGCGCAGGGGCAAATAATGGACACCACGCTTCGCAATGTTCGACAAAGAAAGAAAGCCTGGAACAGCAGCGGGGTGGGCGGATTGGCATGGCTGTTTGGGCCTAATACGGCAGCTAGAAAACCCCGGGAAAGCGCGAAGAAAACAGCGACGCCACCAGGCGCGCTCCAAGTCAGGTATGTACAACTCGCCACGGCAACAACAGAAGCGCCGTGAGCGCGCGTGCTTTCTTGAGTCTTGAGAATAAGAGAAATACGAAGAAATTAAACGCGAGGGTGAATTGTTCGTTCCTTTTTTTTTAGATGCGGAGCATCTAATACTCGAGGCTTGTAGTGCGGCGCCGTCCGCAAGCTTCCTCCTCCTTCTTCCACCATCTGTGCATCCCTTCCTCCTCTACACACCGCGCGCGCTTCACTCCTCCACCATCTGTGCACCCTTCCTCCTCTACACACCGCGTGCGCTTCTCCTCTTCACGAACATTCGCTAGCTGTATAATGTAGCGCGCATGCGCCGTCACGCTTCGAGAACATCGGCAGCTGACGCGCGCGCATGCGCCGTCGCGCTTCGAGAACATCGGCAGCTGACGCGCGCGCATGCGCCGTTGCGCTTCTCCCCCTTCTCGAACATTCGACAGCTGACAGTGCATGCGCCGTCGCGCTGTATATATACTCAAGGTCGGCGCTCGCTCGCTCAGTTGCCGCTCGTCGGTTGGTTTGTACGGCGCGTCGACGTCTAAGGTCGCGGTGAAATGAATTCCAACGAATCCACAAACACAATGATCGACGTCCCTTCGACCAGCGCCGCCCTTTCGCATACGTGTGTACGTGTTCACTCATTTAACACCCCCTCCTACAACCACGTTAACCAATTTAGCCATCGACCCAAGTAAGTCGCAATTTAACACCCTATTTCACAACCACGTTAACCAATTTAGCCATCGACCCAGGTAAGTCGCACTTTAACACCCCGTTAACCAATTATATGCTCCGCATCCTCCTCAGTGTTCCCCCGAGGGAAGTGCGGGCAATTTTTTTTTCGTTTCACTGTGTGCATGTTCTTTTTTAATTTTTTGCTATGTTTAACAAACTATACGCGGACATCTAAATCACTGGCTCTGCAGTGCGCATTGCTTATGAAGAAGGGCGAGTGTCAAATAAAAAAAATAAGAAGACTTAAAAAGTAGACGTCAAAAGAATAGGAATCTGTCTTCACGTTTACAAGTGTAGCGCTGCACTGTTGACGTTATCGGAAGGCTACTACACGTTCATTACAACCTTGTTAAGTGCGCAAGAACCCCATTGTTACATTAAGCTCATGTCAGTGGTCGCAGAATAACTCCTCTCTACAGTAAAAAAAAAATGCACTAGTTAAGTACTGTGGCCTTTCTTATTGTTACCGAAGAGAGGAAAGCGAAAGGAGAGAAGCAAGGCAAGGACGTCAACCAGTCTAGCATAACCAGTATGGAGCCTTTCACAGTGCAACGACATGTGCAAGATGTAAAGAAGAGTAAACGAAGAAAGAGTATTCTGCAAAGCAGCGTCAGCTCAAGTGTGGCGGTGCTCTGCAGTGGACTATCACAATACGGCCATTGTAGTGTCACAGCGTATTATCTCCGGTGTCTTGTCCGGCTAGTTTACTAAACGTTACGTTCTTTACTACTATTATTTCTTCTTAAGCGACTTTACACAGCAAGCCCCGCCATGGTGGTCCAGTGGCTAAGGTACTCGGCTGCTGACCCGCAGGTCACGGGCTCGAATTCCGGCTGCGGCAGCTGCATTTTCGATGGAGGCGGAAATGTTGTAGGCCCGTGTGTTCAGATTTGGGTGCACGTTGAAGAACCCCAGGTGGTCAAAATTTCCGGAGCCCTCCACTACGGAGTATCATAATCTTGTGCTGGTTTTGGGACATTAAACCCCGCAAATCAATCAATCGATCAACTTTACACAGCAAGCGCAGGCATTTAGGAAGATGATTTGGGTAGTTGTGACGGCCATGTTATGGTCGAAACAGTGCCTTTTGAGTGAATGTTTTCACCAGCGGGGCTTCGAACGATGGAAAGCTGAGCTGTGGTTTGCTCGGATACAATATGAAGGTTTGCCTGTGTTCGACTTATCGAAAACAGATCACCTTTTTTGGCACCACTGATAACGAGAGCGGTGTCGCCTAGATCAATGATTTAAAGGGTCACTAGAGAGAAAAGGCAATCTTTCTTGTATGAGTAAATTACTCCTTAAACATACCAAAAACCACCACGGTTATACGCACAGAAAACACTTGGCAAGTGAAAAAACGCGCGAAGAAAGAATGCTGCCGGCGACGCTCCCTTTAAATTTCCCTACCGATTGCCGCGACGTCTCAGATTCGGAAGGTAGGCCCAAGGGCTTACGCAGTTTCTAATCAGTAAAAACGAAGTGAATCCGATGCACTTCGTTTTTACGTGGCCAACGCAGTGGCACTGCGTTGGCCACGGACTTAACGTGCCAAGTTTCAGGACCTTTCATTGAGTTAATTTCGCGGAAATACGAAAAAATGCTTTTTATTTGTATTTTCGAAAGTCTTCCCTTAGGCATAATACTTTTTTATTCGGTGACGCCACGCGCGCAGGTTCCGGCGCGAAACTTAAAAGTGAAAATTTGGCCTTGATTTTCTGCTCTCCCAATAAACACACGGTCGTAAAATGAACGTTATCCGAGTTTTCACAGTAGAATTTATCAATCTAAACTGGTTCATAATTTCACTTTAGTGGCCTCTTATTATTCAGTCTTTAGAAAAATCAAACGTGCGCGTAGTTACGGTCCAAAAAAAAATATTATCAGGATTGTAGGCTAGTGGAGAACTAAAAATTCATTTTATCTATCTATCAGATTATTTAACGTGAATCATAACGTAAATAAGTGAAAACTTCTGTTCTCATTTTTTTTAATGCCCTCCCGTAATAAAGTGGCAGCCACCACTGCGAACTCTGCCTTCCAACTCATGCTTTTGGAGGGTGCAGCGCTACACCCGCTGAGCCACCACAGGAAGATAGGGCAGATGTTGGAAGTTAACTGCTACTTTATTCCAGCACAGATTACGAATTTCATTATTGAGTTATATCGCTTGAAGTAAAATGTCACAAAATAATGCAAGTGAGCGAGGAATGAAAAAAAAAGCCCGTTGAAGGGCCCCTGAACCATCAAGAATTTAAAGAACGGATAGTGGTGTCCGTCTAGCCTCCTCTGCCTTTCCTATACTGGTGCTCCTCGCCACTTATTCTTGCATAAAACACATGTGGACAGTGCCAGTACTAAGCGTTGGGCCTACACGGGTTTCGCACTTTATTATTATTATTATTATTATTATTATTATTATTATTATTATTATTATTATTATTATTATTATTATTATTATTATTATTATTATTATTATTATTATTATTATTATTATTATCATCCATAGTTTGATGAAGGACAGCTGCAGGTAAAAGCTGCTCTTCAAAAGAGGCAGCTTGACAAAGGCCCACAGCCACCTTTTAGCACGACAGCAGTGGCAAACAATCAGCAATTGGAAGTCAATAACAGTAACAACAACACCAAATAGATACATAAATAAAAAATAATGATGTAAAAATCAAGTCCAAATTCTAAAAATAAAAACAGCAATCATGATAATACAGCAACTGCAAAGACTCTCGATTACGCGCTGTTATCTCCCCTCGCGCAGTCGAAAACGCACAAAGCGAAGTGAAGTCGGTTGATCAGAGATGGTAGTCATACGAGATAAGGCAGAACAGGCGCGCAACTGGGTGACAAAGCAGGAGAGGAGACCGTTCAAAACAGGTATACCTCGTATATGGACCGATCAAGATGTAATTTTCTGATGACGATGCATATAGACAAAGTGTTGGCGTCACGAACTGCGCCGAAAAGACGGCAAACGTCAAAAGAGTAACGTGCACGTTCTATGTGTTTTCAGATGTTGTTTAGGGCACAGAGTTTTCTATGTGTACACACTAAAGGAACTCTGCCACTATAGTGCGTATGGGAGCTGCAACGCATGGCGCTTCGGCGAGCGCGAGAATGACGGGTGGTGCACGAATTTGCCTAATCCTCGTACTTCTGGGTCCGTTTGGCTTCGAGTGTCTTGAAACCACTTTGTTACGAAACAACAACCGGCAAACGTTCGAGAGTTACGCTTCACCACCTTAACCTTTTAGTATTTTTTAATTCAAATCAGGTCACGAAGTTAAAAGACGGTTTGTTCTTTCATGTGAAACAAAACCAAAACGCAGCAATAAGCGAAGCCTCGAGTGCGTTCACCGCCCGCGAGCACGAAGACTATATATGCAAATCCATGCATATCATGGTCGCTGAACTATCGCAGCGCTATAGAGTCCCCTCTAGTTAAATTAAAAAAAAAAACTCTATGGTTTAGGGCTCCTTGAAAAGAAATCAAAACATATGGGACGTTAGACCCCGCAAATTATTATTAAAACAAAAAAAAACACCCGAAGAAAGAGAATCGTAGTGGCTACGTCCGAAGCGAAAATGCCGCATGAGTCAGACGACGAGCGCCCATTGCGTATATGATGCAGAACCTTCGTGGGTGACGATCGACGGAGGCTCGGCACACCGCTGCTGACGTTTTTCTCGCCGCCGCTCATGAAAAGCCCACGGTTTCGCCAACGCCTATAACGCGCCCGCCCAAATGACGTGAGCGAGCGAAAGCTATACCGCAGGTCAACGCTCGCCAAAGCTGTCGTGACGTCTGAAGACGCGCAGGCTCGCCGGGCTCATCGCCGCGTTGCAGCGGCATTTGCGCCGAGTCATGTTTGCAGCAGATGAAAACAGACAGGACTTTCTTTTTTGGGTTTCTTTAGTACGATTTCTTTTTCGAAGTCGGGCACCTATAGAGAATCAAGCTATTCTACCCCCTGAGTGTAAGAGGAGCCAAGCGATGCAGTTTTCGACTTGGCACGTACGAGCACTGTTGCGTCCCGCTGCCAGTGACGTCTTCGAGGCGAGCGCGATGTCGCCGCCACTCAGTTCCGCGAACGCAGCGACTGTTGAGGCTGACCATTGTGTCGCGGGACGGTGCGCTGGCGCCACGGCTGGGCCCTGCGGAATGCGGCGGCGGTTTCGGGGAACGAAAGATTCGTCGCTGCTTCTTGGAGGGATGGGTCCACCCGGAACAACTGAGCATAGAGCTGAGGGGAAGTCGGGTTCCGGGTGGACGATTCACCCCCTTGATCCCCCCCTCTTACTGCGGGCCGCCCCTGCCTTTCGTGAAGTGGACTGATGGACCGAGATAGAGGGAGAGGGGCGGCAACGAGAGGGATAAAAAGGACGGAGGAGACGGCGGGCGGAGAAGGGGGAACAACGATGACCAGTTAACTTTTCTTTGAATGCAAATAAATCCTTTTTTTCAAGTTTCCTAAATGGACGTCCTGCTTTCATGACCTGCCTGATCTTGGTCATCCCACCCAATCTACCCCGACGACGCTACAGCACCTTATGACACTGCTATTTCTCGAGGGCACCCGAGTCCTCCCGAAAGTCGGCTATTTCGAGAGCTCTAGTATACTAGGCGGTTACCTTGCCCCGCCGTGGTGGTCTAGTGGCTAAGGTACTCGGCTGCTGACCCGCAGGTCGCGGGTTCGAATCCCGGCTGCGGCGGCTGCATTTTCGATGGAGGCGGAAATGTTGTAGGCCCGTGTGCTCAGATTTGGGTGCACGTTAAAGAACCCCAGATGGTCGAAATTTCCGGAGCCCTCCACTACGGCGTCTCTCATAATCAAATGGTGGTTTTGGGACGTTAAACCCCACATATTAATCACTCAACTAGGCGGTTACCTTAAGCCGCTTTCTATGTCTACGCACCTGCTTTTGGCATCTTGTAAACAGTGCTCAGAACAGTACAAACAAAAAGTGTTAAATTAGTCTTGTCATATACAGGGTGCCCCACATAACTTGAGCCAAGAATTTGAGAGTGAAAAACACTTAGGAGGCGAATTGAACTAAACGCATACTAATCGCACTAGCCTGTAGTTACTCAGACCATCTTTTATTTCTCCCTATACTAATTGATTATTATTTCTTAATTGCCTAATTTTTAAACTATGAGCTAGAAACCCCAAAAATAAACACTGATATGTAGAGCCCTTTTAGAAACCACCGACTGTTTTGCGGGCTGTCAGGTTGTAAAGACAGCCCACAAGTGCAAAGAAGTCGTGTGACGGACCGCGAGCGCATTGCTATAGTGCTTCTATAGGCTTCCTTTACAACGTTGAAAAAATAACAGCGCCAGACGTATCATACAGGAAACGATTTAGTCGGTGGTTTCTGAAAGTGCTGTACATCACAGTGTACATATTTTGGTTTTCCAGCCCATAATTTAGAAAATAGGTAATTAAGAATTACTAATTATTAAGTATAGGGAGAAATAAAAAAATAGCCTGAGTACCTCGGTGCGAATAGTACGCTTTTTGTTGAATTCGCCACTGAAGTGTCTTCCATTTTCAAGTTCTTGGCTCAAGTTATGTGGGACACCCTGTATCCTGCATGTGTGAAAAGCAGGCCCGTAGCCACAACGCAACTTTTTTTTTTTCGGGGCGAGGGGCACCTAGCGAAGGCTTTGAAAAGCTGATTGATTGATTGATATGTGGGGTTTAACGTCCCAAAACCACCATATGAATCTGAGAGACGCCGTAGTGGAGGGCTCCGGAAATTTTGCCCACCTGGGGTTCTTTAACGTGCACCCAAATCTGAGCACATGGGCCTACAACATTTCCGCCTTCATCGGAAATGCAGCCGCCGCATCCGGGACTCCATCCCGCGACCTGCGGGTCAGCAGCCGAGTACCTTAGCCACTAGACCACCGCGTCGGGGCCTTGAAAAGCTCGTATTTTCATTATTTATTCTCGGTAGAACACCTCATGCATCTGAATTTCGAAGGGGAATGGGGCGGCACCTCTTCTGGCTACGGTCTGGTAACAAGCGTTGACAGTTGAGCAAGCTAGTACAAGTTCATCATCTAGCAATAATCATATTGTAGTTTTGGAACATAAAACCCAAGGTGTTATTACTATTTCATCTTCATGTAAATTGCCCGGCAAATAGGACACGGAAGAATGAAAAGGGACGAATGAAGACGGACTCGCAACTGATTAATTGAAAAACCAATCGACCTAAATAGCGTCCAGCAAAGCGTCACAGTCAACATTTATCAGCGCTCCGAAGACGTGCCTAATTTAGCCCACGATATTTGTTTTCCGTGCTTTGATAAACGTCAGCTGTGACATGTCGTCCTTGTTGGATGCTGCTTTAGTCGATCGGATTTCCCGTTAAATCAGTAGTGAATTCGCGCTCGTGTCGCATATATGTTGTGCACCAATGAGGGGTGCGTGGGAGACACATGCGGACACGCGCAGAGATAGCCTATACCAGGACCACAGCGGCAGCAGTTTGATGGTAGTGAAGTGCGGAAAGAACTCTTGTACTTGGATTTACAGGTAACCGTTAAAGAACCTTACGCGATAAAAAACTAGGGAGCCCTCATGTGCGCGCTACGGAGGCGGCGCACACATGACGGCTCCCTATAAAAAAGTACACCATCTTCTTGTCCGTCCGTCCGTCCGTCCGTCCGTCCGTTGGTGCGTTTGTGCGTCCGTGCGTCCCCCCCCCCTTGCGTCTGTCCGTCCGTGCGTTCATTTGTGCGTCCATGCGCCCGTCCGTTCATCCGTGCATCTTTCCGTGCGTCCGCCCGTGCATCTGTCCGTTTGTGCGTCAATGCGTCCACCCGTCCGTCCGCTTCGCCACACTCGTCATCATTCACCTTGTGTATATGCTGTGATTTTTTAAATGCGCAGCATTTCTTAGCGAACGTGGGCGACTTTGAGCGTATCTATCTATCTATCTATCTATCTATCTATCTATCTATCTATCTATCTATCTATCTATCTATCTATCTATCTATCTATCTATCTATCTATCTATCTATCTAGCCGCCTACGACTTTTTTCTCTTTAGTAACCTCTAAGATGGCGGTGCCCACGTGTCAAAAGTAAGATCGGTTGTAGAATGAGATGGGGCGGTGACCGACAGGCAAGTGGCATGGCGTCCCCATAGAGCGCCAAGACGAAGCAGAGCGGCGGCTACAGCGTCCAGCCTGGCCGAGGGCCGACACATCTCCTCGCGTGACTCGCTTCAACGATGTGGAGAATCAGGCACAATGACGAAGTGGTGACGATAAAAGCGCGGTGATGAAGATGGCGCTACATTTGTTACAATATCATTGATGGTGATTGAAGATTGGAAATTTCCTGACACGTCGGATAAGCTATAGGCCTCACACACGCCCATAAATGTCTCGTCGTACCTTTGTCACTTGCTTAAGATGACTCGTAGGTGAAAGGCGTCTTCTCCTTCTACTTCTCTTGAATCGACTGTATTGCGCTTTATTTTTTTTTTTTGCACAAAATGGAGATTTGCACGGCCTCCGGGATCGGAGACATCGGAACTTCAGAAGCTTTCTGCACCTTACGCGGTTTTACATTGCCTCAGGGATCAACGCACTTTTGATCAAGCGACTGCCATATGCTAACGTCATCATGCGACGTCACGTCATGTGACGTCACAGTGACGTCCTGGTGGTGTCACAAATAATGGCGACCTGTGATATCATGATGACGTCATGTGGGAACGTTCGCTCGCGATTATTATCTTTTTTTTTTTTTTTGCACTGGTCATATTGACGCCTTCAACGCCGATCATTTTTTTCGCGTTTGATGAAGAATCTAAAAATTCCTCCTTAATATAACAGTTGTGGGCCCACTATATATGCTGTCGAATGTGAACTGCCACTCATTGTTATGTCTGACTGTCAAACACGCACTCGTTTTCGTATGACGACAGAAACATTTACGCGGTTACCCTAGAATAGCGGAGCGCCTACTTTCACTCGGGCGTCACGATAAAACCTAATTAATTAGTTCCGGCACGCAACGCACGTAGTCGTGAACTTCGCTTCCGTTCTCACCAGAAAGGCTATAGAGAGCAACCGGAAGACGTGTTTACTTCCACCTCTACTCCCCTCCTCGTTAATAAGCCCATTTCCCATCCGTTCTAGTTCTGGTCAGCATCGCACACACCTTATTGTTGACAGCAGGGGCGTTGCCCGAGGTGATTTTCGAAGCACAAGAGGGAGGGGAGGGTTCAATTACCCTTTAAACATGTCTGCACGTGCGTTTGCGAGCATACGTATATAAATGTGCACGCGAAATCGATAAATTTCTGAAGTGTTAATCCCCCCCCCCCCCCCATCCCGCCACGTCGGCTACGCCAATGGTTACACAGCTACAAAACTACGGTAGACCGCTGTGAGCCTGAAAAACGGAGAACATCTGTAAAAATGAATATTCCACTTGATTCCACCTCGCGTGCACAAGAGAAAACCCAAAAAAGAACATCACATTGTTCCCCCTTTTTTTTTCTTTTTAGCCTGTTTCCTCTTGGAACCAACGAATGTCACAGCCGAGCTCAATTTGAACGTGCAAGGAAGTTGATTGTGCATATTTCTGCAAGTAGACGACCTTGTTGCAGTTTTCATGTAAACTTTCTGCTGTCGCTATCTGGTCTGGATATCTATATAGGCTGCATCGTTCATTTATTTATTTATTTATTTATTTATTTATTTATTTATTTATTTATTTATTTATTTATTTATTTATTTATTTATATATTTCGATGCTGTCTTGGCAAAGCAAAGCAGTCATTGTTTTTTTATTGCGTTGTCTTCGTCAAAATTAGAAGAACAAGACCGATGAGCCGCTGCACACTTAGCTGTCTACATAGCCATCTACGGCAACAATCAGGCTGATGATCATGACTCACAATGGCTCATTGTTAATTAAACATAACATATACACTTAATTAAAACATCATGGTTATACGATTATAAACTGTGTCTATGTGTGTAAAAACATACACTTCGAAAAGGTAACAAATATTCCTAGCATGACCACAGTGAACGTACCAGACACACACCAGTGCAGTGTACACGCACTAGTTAAGGTAGGTCCGCCCTTGTATATTGCGTACCAACACTGTACAACCTCCTAAAATCTAACGTCAATTTCACTGCCCCACTGCACTTGTTTTAGTCAGAAGTATGTGGCTACCTGGAGAAACAACGATTTCCTTTTACCTTCTCACGACTGACTCAAACCCTTGATTTCTTCGTTTGTCAGTCTTTATAAAACTTTATTTTACTAAGTTTTCATAAACTCAATGAAAAACTGTTTGATGTGCCTCTCGTTACTCCTATGGCATCTTTATTAATTTCTTAGTCATCATTATGTATAGTGCACCCGTTCTTAAGAAAGCTTATATTTATGACACACTATACAGCGCAAGCGCTCGTCGTCACCATGGGTGTTTTTCTCCGTCCGTTCATGGCTGCACCCAGGAGTTTTTTTTTTTTTTTTTTTGGGGGGGGGGGGGTGATTGATTGATTTGTGGGGTTTAACGTCCCAAAACCACCATTTGATTATGAGAGACGCCGTAGTGGAGGACTCCAGAAATTTTGACCACCTGGGGTTCTTTAACGTGCACCCAAATCTGAGTACACGGGCCTACAACATTTCCGCCTCCATCGGAAATGCAGCCGCCGCAGCCGGGAATCGAACCCGCGACCTGCGGGTCAGCAGCCGAGTAGGGGGGGGGGTGTATAACGGCTAATTATGGCACATGGTGGTCGACAAGAAGGCACGTAAGTACCTTAGTATCACCTGAAAAATTAAAATTTTGGGGGGTGTCAGAACCCCTTCATCCTCCCTCTAGTTACGGCCCTGCTTCCGTTGTGTGTTCTTTGCGCTGTAGTGCGCCATAAGGACCTACCAACAAGCCGAACTCATCGCTTTAATAAAGTTTATATTTTGTTTCTTGTTCGTAATGTTCTTATTTGTTCAACATCTTTAAAGCTATCTGAAATGCACAATCTGTTTCCTCTCTTCGTATGAACACAGGTCTCGTGAAGCTGAGGGAACTGCTTGACTGCCTCCCTTCGCCTCCACCGCCCTCCCTCCCCCCCCCCCCCCCACACCACCACCGCTTGCGTGTTGGAAATAAAATGTATTGGGATGATCGTCACCGTAGTGACTACGGCACTGGAACCGTGCCCTACATCCACAAAACTGCTTTCCTTCCCCAAATGGATCACTGTATGTCACAGGAGAGAGCTCAGTAGAGGGGCGTGTGCGGCACTGAGGCGGCGGCGCCAGTGCCTGCATAACCCAAGCCCGTGTGATAGTTACCGCTCCTTCTAGCCGCCTCCGCACTTTCACGAAGCGTTTTAACAACCGTCACGCACATGGCACACCCGGCAGTGACGAGGAGGCGTGATGGCGTCAATCACGTTCTCTCGTGAAGAACGTGATATCGCGTGGGCAGCGGTTGAGGTCTGTACACACAGCAGCTGCTGCGAGTGTCCGCGATAGAGCGGCAATGCGTGAGCATTGTTGCGCCTTTGGGTAGCGTGGTGCGGACTCGGGCCATCCGAGTCCCCGGAGAGGACGAGTAGAGAAGCCGGAGAAGGAGAAAAAAATGTTTATATACAGTATTTACATGGTAGCGTGGTACAACATGAAAAGAGAATCACACACGAGCGCCTCTGCGCTAGCGTTTTTATACATCGTCCGCCTTCCCAAGATCCCTTGCAAAGAAAATTTATGCGCAGGATACTCCAATGAGATCGTCGTCTTCCTCTCCGTCCCCGAAGAGGGAAAGCCAAACACCGCCTCCCTCTGAACCTAGGAAAGGGGCAAGACATGCCCAGTTCGCTGTTTGGTGAGGGAGACCCCACGCGCCAGCGTGGCACCACAGTGAGATGACGTGGAATCCCATGCGCAAAGTCGCTCCCTGATGCAGCCAGGTTGACTCAAGCAAGGCAGAATACCCCGTACAGCTGCTGGGTCGACGCTGCTTCGGAGTGTTGCTCTCGGCGGCTGACAAAAGCTTGGCCAACGACTTTTGTGTCAAGAGGAGCCGGCGACGTGGTTTTTCCAGATTGTCCGCGTCCGTCGCCGTCCCGGTGCAGGGTTGACTCATCAACAGCTGCCAGGTGCCAGCAGGCCGCGAAGACCACGTGGAACTTGGGCGAGGCACAACAGCACCCCCGCCGCCAGATGATACATCGGGAGGTCGAGTTGTTCCATGCAGCTCGGCCGGGTCGATGTCGGCGACGTTCCGGCAAGGCTCTTGCTTTCTCGAAGGGCCTGGTCAAACTGGAATGCTCCAAGAGCTGGCCTCTGCGCCCCGCTTCGGTGAAAAGTGGGTGACAAGCTCCAAGAAACGACCTTTGTCAGCCACACACAATGCGACAAGCACCGCGTGCACGCCACTCTCATCGCCAGGCCTCCGATTTTACAAAGCAAACATCTTATCTTAATAACTTAAGCTCAAGGAAACAATGTGCATACCAATCGGGACAAGTGTCCAGTAACTCTTTCATACGTAACTCCATTTGGAATCGAGATAACATTATAATCAAGCTAAACAAGCAAACTGTAGAGCTCGGGACAACGAGGGAGTCAGTGAAAAATTTCTCTACGCCCTCACTGTAACACATTGAAAAAAAAAGTACACATAAACTAGGTAAAGGTAAACAAAAAAATCAAACAAACCTTCCGCGTCTTTTGACGAGTCAAAACGCTCGACTTAGGGCGTCTGCATTTGTATGAAGGCCACCTCTCTTGTAGCGCACCTCGAAATTGTGCTGCTGCAGTGCTATGCTCCATCTGAGCAAACGACCATTCTTAGGTGACATTTGGTGTAACCAGGTTAGTGGAGAGTGATCAGTTTCTATAATAAACTTAGAGCCAGCAACATAGCAGCCTAGTTTTCGTACGGCCCAAACAATGCAAGCACATTCTTTTTCCGAAGTGCTATAAGCCTCTTCCCTGCTGCTCAATTTGCGACTCAAATACAAAACCGGCCGCTCCTCTCCACTCTGGTCCGTCTGACATAGCACTGCTCCTAAACCGCGTTCGCTTGCATCACACTGAATAGTGAAAGGTTTTGCAAAATCCGGTGCCCTCAAGACGGGTTTCTCACTCAATGCGTGCTTCAGCTTCTGAAAAGCGTCTTCCTTTTTAGAGTCCCATTGAATGTTCACAGGTTCGGTCTTGCGTAAACTATCTGTCAAAGGGCTGGCAATCTCGGAGTAATTCGGGACGTAATGCTGATAGTAACCTGTGAGGCCGAGGAATGCTCTCATCTCGGTCTTAGTGCTGGGACGACGATAACCGACCACCGCGGCTACCTTGAGTTCCGACGGTCGACGACGCCCATTTCCTACAATGTGCCCTAAATAGCTTACTTCAGCACAGCCCAAATGACATTTCTCTCTCTTTACCGTAAGACCTGCATTTTTGACCCGTTCCAAAACCATCCGAAGGTGTTCAACATGGTCTTCCCATTTGTCCGAAAATATCGCCACATCGTCTAGGTAAGGCAGCGCAAATTTCTCGAGCCCGTGGAGAACCTTATCCATCAGGCGGCTGAAACAATACGGCGCGTTCTTGAGCCCAAAGCTCATCATCAAAGGACGAAAAGTGCCCAGGGGTGAGATAAAAGCAGCGTATCGACTCGCGCGCTCTGTCAAAGGGACCTGCCAATACCCCCTAACAAGGTCTAACGTAGAAATGTATTTCGCCTTAGACACTGTCTCTACCCTCTCTTCAATGTTAGGAATAGGGTAAGTCTGGTCGACTGTTACAGAGTTCAGGCGGCGATAGTCCACGCATGGCCTTGGATCACGGCCCGGAATCTCAACCAAAATCAAAGGCGAGGTGAAATCACTGTCTGCTTCGATGATAACACCTAGGTCGATCATGCGGCGAATTTCGGCCTCTAGTATCTCTCTCTGTCTAGGTGACACCCGATACGGCTTACAGCTGATCGGCTTGTTAACCGTCAGCTCAATGTCGTGCTTAATCACATCCGTTTTGCCTGGCTTCTCGGAGAAAACGGTAGCGAATTCCTGTACTAAAAGCTCTAAATCTTCCTCTTGAGCCTTACTTAGGGTGTTCCCTGTGTCTACCCTATCGGACAATGTGCTGCTGACCGTGCCATCGGAAAGACAAAGGATTTCCGCGCCCTCATCCTCAGGAACATTGAGTGCAAGGTTTACTACTGCTTTTCGTCGCATGTAGGGTTTCATTAGGTTACTGTGATACACTTTGGGGCATTTCCGGCCCCACTTTACCTCGTAGTTGGTGTCTGAAAGCACTGACAACACTGTCGCTGGTCCCTCCCATTGTACGTCCAGCTTGTTTTTTCTTGAAGGGCACAACAGCATCACCTCATCGCCCACTCTAAAGACTCGCTTTCGAGCTGACTTATCGTAACGGGCCTTGGAAAGCGCCTGTGCTGCGCGCATGTTGCTCTCCACCACTTCGCGTGTAGTCCCCAGTCGCCCCAATAAATCCAGTACATAGGAAACCACATTAGGGTCCTCCCCATATCCAGTCCATGACTCTCGTATTAAGTGCAGCGGACCTCTCAAGTTCCTGCCGTAGACAAGTTCAGCCGGACTAAAACCCGTACTCTCGTGTGGGGCCGACCTCAGAGAAAACATCGCAGCTGGTATACACCCCTCCCAGTCACTTTTATGCTCAAAGCACAAAGCTCGCAAAACGCGTTTCATGACCGAGTGCATGCGTTCCACAGGGTTCGACTGTGGATGGTGAATAGAGCTATGCGCGATTTTTATCCCGCAGCGTTCTAGGAATGTAGTCGTAAGGCAGCTTGTGAACACACTTCCGTTGTCACACTGTATCTCCGAGGGAAAACCCACCCGAGAAAAAATAGACAACAATGCGTCCACCACGCATACTGAACTCAACTCTTTCAGTGCGATTGCCTCCGGGAACTTGGTGGCAACGCACAGCGCGGTCAGGACGTACCGATATCCTGATTTAGATGGAGGCAGAGGCCCCACGATGTCAATCACGAGCCGACGGAAGGGTTCTGTGACTATTGGCACTAGTTTCATTGGTGCCTTCCATTTGTCTGTTGATTTTCCTATCCGCTGACAAGTGTCGCATCCACGGACAAACATCTCTACATCCTTCCAGCACCCGGGCCAGTAGAACTCCTGAGCCAGCTTAGCTTTCGTTTTCTTTATACCTAAGTGGCCCGCCCAGGCGTTGCTGTGGGCCAGGTCGAGAATGTTCCGCCGGTATTTTAGTGGAACTACCACTTGGTTGTAGACCCGCCCTTTAGCGTTCTCATACCTGCGATGCAACACCTCGTTTTGGGTGTAGAACGAAACGTTCTTCCTAGAGTTACCTTCCTTATGTATGGCATCTAGCAGCATAGAGAGTGCGAGATCCGCCTTTTGATCGACCACTAGCGTTGCACGGTCGGTTCTGGCTAGCTGACACCAACTGGTGGACGCGGGTGTTAACACCGAGCCTGTCACCAAGTCCTCGTTTTCGGGCGTTAGAGATATTTCCTCGCTGTTGTCGACCATAGCCCCAGTTTCCGTCTCGACAACTCGCATGGCAGACTCATTTTCCGTCGCAACTACCTCAGGTTTTCCTACACTGCCCTCGGACGTCTGTTCCCCAGAGGGTGAGCTGCTCAGCTGTTGCGTCAGCTCGCGCGCCTTCGAACGGGTAAGGGCCATGCAAGCTATTTCGGTGGCAAATGATTCTCCACGTGTTTTTAACATTTCCTCAGACTTATTTGAAAATAGGTAAGGGAAGTGCTCCGGGAGGTTGGCTGAAATTGCTGCTTCCGTACACAATTGGCCGAAAGGGCCCTCGATTACAACCCTCGCTATCGGTAGGCACACGCTTTGCTTTTCTGCCACTTGCCGAATCCAGGCACACTCTCCTATATAGTCTTCGGAAGATACGCAACTTGGATGCGCTACATCCATTGTGGCCGCCGAGTCCCTCAATACTCTACACATTCGGCCGTTCACTGAGAGTGTCCTCATGTAAGGCTTCAACAGCTTTAAGCTATCCTCT
Source organism: Rhipicephalus microplus (assembly GCF_013339725.1). Classification (NCBI taxonomy): domain Eukaryota; kingdom Metazoa; phylum Arthropoda; class Arachnida; order Ixodida; family Ixodidae; genus Rhipicephalus; species Rhipicephalus microplus. The sequence goes on along the minus strand of NC_051171.1, from coordinate 154,608,375 downwards.
GACTCCTGAATTGTGGCAAATGCCATGTGCCTCTTACAGCTCCTGGCCATGTGGCCCTTTTCTCCGCAGCTGTAGCAAACAACTGGCTTCCGCGCTTCTAACGCATGCGCTATGTCACCAGGCGCCTTTGAACCTGATGAAGGTGCCGCCTTAGTCCCCTCACTGTCCTTTCCCTGCTGATTGTCTAATAACTTGGAATTTTCGGGTTTCCAGTTATTTCTTGCAAACCTCTTGCGTCCCTGGTTTCCCGACCAGCTTTCTACCTTTTCATTTTTTTCCGAAGTTCGTGGTGTATTGCGGAGACTACGGCGTGAGCAGTAATCTTCGGCGAGTTCTGCTGCCCTGTTCATGTCTACGTCTTTCATCCTATCCTGCACCCAAAGCCTTACCTCCTCGGGAATTCCCCGGTAAAACTGCTCAAGTACCATCAACTCAATGACCTTGTCATGGTTGCCATAGACTTGCGCGCTTTTGAGCCACTCTTCAAAGTTGGCTCTAATTTGGTAGGCATAGTCTGAATGAGATTCGTTGCCCCTCTTAGAGTGCCTGAACCGCAGGCGGAAAGCCTCTGTCGATAGGCGACATTTTCGTAGCAATGCAGCCTTTACCCTGTCATACACCTCGGAGTCCTCTTTATTCATTCTTGCGATAACATCGGACACTTCGCCTGGTAGTACGCATATCAGTTTTTGTGGCCAAGTCTCCCTACTAAACCCTGCATTTTCGCATGCTCGCTCAAAATGCACGAGGTATAATGCAATGTCGTCACCCGCCTTGAAGGTGTGGATTAGATCCTTTATCTTTGATTCTCCACCCCCTGAATTTTGATTTCCCACGGACATACGAAGCTCCAGTTCTTTCAGACGGATTTCATGTTCTTTATCCTCGCGATCCCTCCTTATTTCCTCCTCTCTTTGTTCACGGGCTAAGCGCTCACGCTCCTCTTTCTTTGCCAAAATGGTTTCTCTGGCCTCAATGGCCTCTTCTAAACTCACTTCCTCTTTTCCCAAGTGCTCCAAAATTTGTTGTTTTCTTTTAACCGAGCCGACCGAAATATTCAGCTCCTGACAAATTTCGAGGAGTTCTTGGACCTTAAACTTCTCCATCTTAGATATGCACACCGTTTCTCTTCTAAGGTAATTTTGCCCACGAGCCACCCAATTCTTGGTCTGCGAATCAAAATTTACCAAAATCACCCTACCACGTTACCGACCATCTGCGCTAACGAGTCTGGCGAAAAGAAGAGCAAACACGCGGCACTCACCACTTCGATGCAGCCGACGCAGGCGAATCCCATAAGCTGCCAGCCACTGTTGCGCCTTTGGGTAGCGTGGTGCGGACTCGGGCCATCCGAGTCCCCGGAGAGGACGAGTAGAGAAGCCGGAGAAGGAGAAAAAAATGTTTATATACAGTATTTACATGGTAGCGTGGTACAACATGAAAAGAGAATCACACACGAGCGCCTCTGCGCTAGCGTTTTTATACATCGTCCGCCTTCCCAAGATCCCTTGCAAAGAAAATTTATGCGCAGGATACTCCAATGAGATCGTCGTCTTCCTCTCCGTCCCCGAAGAGGGAAAGCCAAACACCGCCTCCCTCTGAACCTAGGAAAGGGGCAAGACATGCCCAGTTCGCTGTTTGGTGAGGGAGACCCCACGCGCCAGCGTGGCACCACAGTGAGATGACGTGGAATCCCATGCGCAAAGTCGCTCCCTGATGCAGCCAGGTTGACTCAAGCAAGGCAGAATACCCCGTACAGCTGCTGGGTCGACGCTGCTTCGGAGTGTTGCTCTCGGCGGCTGACAAAAGCTTGGCCAACGACTTTTGTGTCAAGAGGAGCCGGCGACGTGGTTTTTCCAGATTGTCCGCGTCCGTCGCCGTCCCGGTGCAGGGTTGACTCATCAACAGCTGCCAGGTGCCAGCAGGCCGCGAAGACCACGTGGAACTTGGGCGAGGCACAACAGCATGTAGACAAAAAAGAAATGGCAGCATATCCACGGAGTGAATGATGGAGAGTGGGGCGAAGCATTCGTCCGTGCACTCGTTCTTGCTTCCGTCCATCCATGCGTCCGTCTGTGTGACCGTCCATGCTTCCATCCGCCCATCCGTGCGTGCGTCTGTTCGTGCGTCCGTTCCTGTCTTCGTCCGCGCATGCATCCGCCCCTGCGTCCGTTCATGCGTTCATCCATGCATCTGTCTGTGTGTCCGTTCGTCCACCTATTCAACACTCCAAGTACCACCATCTGGCATCTTTTCATCATATATTCCTCATATAGAAGCACCGCCATCCAGCGGACATTCCGAGGACTAAACGCGAGGTGGCACACGCACACTTTCTTACGGCTTGAGCTTCGTATCTACTTCTCACCTTTAACCACCTCGAGTTCATTCATGGTATATACTAGTTCATTGTATTCTTGGCACAGCGGCTCAACGCTCGCTAAACCTTTCTAAAACTAAGGAGGTTACACCCAGCGAGTATAACGTAGCAACCCTTTCTTGTCAGATAGTGCTCAATGTACATGCCAATGGCTGCTAATCGGGAATGAGAGACAGGAGCATTCGGCTTTTATTTAACGCGCATGCCACGAACTTTTTATTGTTCAACAAAGCACAGGAGAAATCTCCCACCGGCACCACCTTGCAGGTTAAAATGTAACACTGGTTACACACTACGACTACGACTACGACCCCGAGGGACTAACGGCTGCCGCTTTAAGGAGCTTCAACCCTAAAAATAAAGCACCGACGCTCGAAAACGCGCTCGCGCTGCGTTCGAAGGAAAGGCGGTTCGCACAAGAGCGCGTAAAGTGGGCACCATTTTCTCCGCGAGTCTGCTAACCCCCCCCCCCCCCCCTTTTTTCCCCAGCCGGCGACTATACGCGGAAAAATGAAGTAACAATCGATACACATCGGGGCACAGGAACAGGTGGCAAGATGCTTTGTAAGGTTCGAGCTTGGAGTTGTACGCGTGCTTTTTCAACGCGTTTTGTGTTTTTCTCGTCGCTGTCGAGAAGCATTTGGCGTTCAACGGAAAAGAAAACTGTAGACCTGCAGTTGTTTACGAAGTGCACAATGTAGATATAACGCAGCGCGGAAGACGACTTGATCCTCATGATATAAGCTTCCCATCCCAAGCTTTCTATCCCTTATTATGTATGCTTTCCAGTATATAAAGGAGCAAGACGTGCAAGAGGCGCCTTGCTACTATAAATTGTGATTAGTTTTAAAATTAAGTGAAGCTGTCATAACGAACGTATCAGCGTTGTACGGCAAATCCCAGCCACAGTGAGCGTACATATACCCAAAAGGGGCTCTGAAAGCACGCCTGTCATACACGTATTTGTGTATACGCCGTTTTCTAATAACTGACGCTCATTCGATCATGGATTGTCCGCCTTTTCGAATGTAGCGACCTGATATTCTATATAAGCTCACGTTTGTCACCTCACGTTGCGACGTTTCATTGTTGCCCGGATAAGAAGGCATGGCTGTTGGTGTTGCCTGTACCAGCTGAGGTGTTGCGCTGGTTCAGTAACCGGCATGAATGAAGGAAATGGTTAGCTGGGAGGAAGCATTGCGTATTACGATTGAAAGGAAAAGAACAAATAATTTTAATCCACTTGTTCTGTTTTGCTCTCTAAGCCACAAGAAGAAACAGGGGTCACTTCAAAATTCACTAACCTCTCTTATTTCATCCATCCAGTGCTATTTCTCAAACGAGAGATAGTGAAAGGGCATGTCTTGTCCCACACCTGCCATCTTCAAAAAATAATTAGAAATAGAGAAGTGCGCCTGATCTACCGGCGTGTTGACAATTTCCTTCCAGCGCACATGCCATTTATCGGAGGAAACTTTTCCGATGTCGTCAGTGGTACAATTACTGCGCTATACGAGTGCGAATAAAAAATATCATGAAAACTGTTTGATGTTCGCTATGCACAATTTTGTCGCCTAGTCGTTTGTTTCTGTATTTTCCTTCGCTCCCGCTCTCTCTATATCTCTCTCTTTGTCTTTTTTTTTCTTCTTCCTGATTCGCAAGCTGATCCACCGCTGTTCGTTTCCTATCGAAACAGTCTGACGAGAGCATTGCTTAACTGCGAACAAGAAGAAAACGGACATAAATACACAGAATAAGATAAATTGTTCGAAGGGCTCGTTTCGTTCATACATTATTTCATTATAAGCGTGAACTGATAAACGAAAATGAGATAGTGAGGGGGATAACTTATTGGCGCTTATATAGCCAAGTAACGGTGTTCGAGTGATGTTTAAAATGCATAAATTGTTTTGGAAATGCTGTGCTTTAGCGGTAGTTCACAGAAGCAGCCTACAAATCCCACAGTGACGACATATTTCAACAAATACAAAGAAAGAAAGAAAGAAAGAAAGAAAGAAAGAAAGAAAGAAAGAAAGAAAGAAAGAAAGAAAGAAAGAAAGAAAGAAAGAAAGAAAGAAAGAAAGAAAGAAAGAAAGAAAGAAAGAAAGAAAGAAAGAGCGGCAAGCATTCGCAATGGTATAGTGCGTGCCCTCCAACCATCATCATTGACAAGTGCGTGCATGCGGTTTAGCAGCATTGTGCATATATGCGCGGCTGCCCACGGTGATAACGCGAGGGCGCGCACTGTACCACTGCACATGCTTGCCGCTGTTCGGGTTTTATTTGAAGTGGATAGTAGTACACGTACAGCGTACGCACTCATTGGTATAGCCTTGTCCGGACGTGTGCGTCAAACTCCTCGTGCTACTAACCTGTACACGTAGGCTTTCTTTACCTGTTGATCTGGCGCCACAATAAATACAGTTCCCTCGACTCCTCGCTTCGCCTGGCTCGTTGTCTCGCGTTATCGCTTGCCGCGTGCCCCTATGGCAATACTCTTTTCCTCGGTGTTCATTCGAGCCGCGCGTTTGGCCACGCGTGCGTAATCGCCTACGCGGTCGGCATATCGTATACACGGTTATAACAAGGAATCTTCGAGAAGAGGGCGCTTCTGGTGCGCGGCTACGCGAATTGGAGCTCATTCGACGCTCCCGCCAACGCATCTCCAGCCTCAAGTCTGCGTTTGCACGTGCGAAATATTATTCGCGTGCACGAAAGTTGCCTCATCTGTTGACAGAAGCTCGTGCATGCGAATGGTGGGCGCGCCCGTAACCAAAACTGATGATGATTGATTGATATGTAGAATTTAACGTCCCAAAACTAACCTGATGGTTATGAGAGACACCGTAGCGGAGGGCTCCAGAAAGTTCGACAACCTGTGGTTCTTTAAAAGGCCAGTAAACAACCCCAAAATCCAAAAATTGATGTAAGAAGAATTATGTGTACTTTTACTTCATGAACATGTTGCCGCAAGAATTTTGCGATTACGTGATATATTCAGGAAGTTACAGGGGCTAGAACATCGCATTCAGCTGGTTTCAAGTTTTCGACGGGTCTCGCCACCCTTCTCCTTCAGAGGAAGGGGAAGACGTGGCCCGTCGTCGGGACTCCACTCACTTCAGCAATGCGACAAGACATCAGCGATTGACGTCATCTGAGCACACTGTCCTACAGCATTTTCGCCTCCATCGAAAAGGCGAAAACTGAGCGCTGCGAAGAAAAATATGTGCAGGAAGTGCGATACTGATGTGCTGCGGCTACTACTTTCAACTGTCAATATAATGTAGTTGATTGATGTTATGGATGGAACTTCACTCTTTCCAATATGGAGAGAATATGATACACTGCCGCAGGTTTCGACACCCGCATGATCCGAGCTCTGCCGTCGTACCATAATGGTCCAGCCGGGCAATTTTAGGAGTAAATGGTGCCTTATATTGAGCAGCTTGTTTCGTAATACCACGTAACAAGTTCATACCTCGCAATACCTCGTAACAAGTTCAAAAAGAAAAAAAAAAGGGGGGGTTGTCTGTGATCGAGTGACGCCTAGGTTGGCATCGTTGCGGCACATGACTCTGCCTACGGATTTTGACGCCAGGGGGCACAGGACGCGCCGTGTGCGCCCCGTTGAGGGAAATTGCTTCGGCCCACTCTCGCCTGGCGGATCTCGCTCCGTGGGGCCCCGTGTACGGGCTTCGCCGCCAAACACGCCGCAAAACAGCCACCAGCTCGAGGCTTACTCGCCATTCTTCCTTTTCTTCGTTATTATTGGACACGCTACGGCAAAGTCTTGTTGTAGTAAAAAAAAAAAGACGAAAAACAAAGCAACAACAACAAGAAGCCTTGTTGTAGGCGACCACTCGAACTAGAAGCTTTAGCGGCGCCTTGTTGACGCGTGGCCCCAGTGAAGCCGAACTTGAGGATACAAGGAACGAAGGCGGGGAAGTGTAGATCGATTGCCAACTTTCCTCCTGCGAAGCGGGCAGGCTCATGTGAACAGAGAAAAAAAAACAAAACAAGATGGCGTTTTATAGCACCCCTATAGCCTAGATGAGAAAGAAACTTCGGCACGGCCCATCATCGCCGCCCACCACCCTCCCCGGTTACCCGTGTATAGTGTATACATACGATGGCCTGAAATTGCGATCGCCACGGCTGCATCGGGCGTGTTGGGATTGAAAAGCCGATTGGGGCGGATCTAAAATTCCATCGGCTTATACATACGGCCAGGCGAGATGGACGGCTTTGATGTTTCAATAAGGATGTTTGTCGGGGCCGCGCGAAGGAGATTGAAGGAAAGAAGAACATATATGGGCCAAAGTATTTGCTGGTTTGTACTTGAGAGGCTGCTTCATTTCAGGAACACGGTATTTTTGACGAGCGTCAGCAAACGCCGTTGGTTCCTGTTTTTCCTCTCCTGCGGTGCTTGTCTCGCTCATAGTTTATTGAGGGCGAAAAGAAGGTCAACTCGAGCAACAACAAAATGAAGTTAGATCGACGTAATTGAACAGGGCAAGGAAACTTTGAATAAAGGAGAATATTGCGCCGTCTATGCATGGGGCATTACTGCATGAGAGGCCACTCGATGCAGGAGAGTGTTAAAATAACGCGTTAATGTTGAACCAAACGAGGGCATCATTTCTGTCAGTTTCTTTTGATTACCGCCACGTGGCACCCAAGAATGATCTTAAGACACTTTACACCGTAAGATTGTCAAGTACTGCGACAGAATATCAGTCTTCTGAAAATTTGAAAACAAAGGTATCAGCTAGGGGACGTAAATGTTGGAATCTAAACACCGCTCGTAGTGCATTGCTCAGATCTTATTGACGCGTTTCAGTGGTGACGTGTTTCTAATACCACACACGTAGCTACAAAGATGAAGTAACATTAATCTATTCTATTCTATATTCTTCATTATGTGTACAATTTGCCGAGGCGGACATTGTAGGGGGAAAAGTGTGAATGTGGGTTATACACTGAACGGAAAGTTAGTGTAATATATAAAATCTCATAAGTGGATGGATACGTGAAAAGTACTATCAAGCAAAGTATAACATAGGTAGAGTTAGCGCATCAAGTTAACCAAGGAAGAAATAAACAAAACTACGACAAACAATTGACTGTGAAACCAGTTCAGTCCGGCAACCAATTTCGGTTTACCAAGCACAATGAATAAAACAAACAAAAGCAATTTTAAAATTACATTTTGAAGTATAATAAGGAAAAAGCTTGTCTTCAACCGCGTGAAGCGATGCAATATATAATATATATATATATATATATATATATATATATATATATATATATATATATATATATATATATATATATATATATATATATATATATATATATATGAATAATTTCGGTTGCCACGAGATTATAAGTATAAAAGTAGATGCGCTTTCACATACCAACTGTTTATTCAGCCGACGTTTCGACGGGAGCCCCGTCTTTTTCAAGGCATAAAGCGTTGAAAAAGACGGGGCACCCGGCAAAACGTCGCCTGAATAAACAGTTGTTATGAGAAAGCGGAGAAAGCGTATTTACTATATATATATATATATATATATATATATATATATATATATATATATATATATATATATATATATACGTTTTCGTGTTTTTACACAATATTAATGAGATCTAACAGACAATAATGCCAAGGAAGGTATAGGGAAAGTTATTAGGCCAATTGTAATGTAAATGAGAAGAAAGAAAAGTGGGTGAACAGATAACTTGCCGTGGGCAGGATCCGAACCTGCGACCTTCGAATAACGCGTTCGATGCTCTACCACTGAGCTACCATGACAGCTATCCCCTCAGCCACTTTATTGGGTATCTATGTCAATTTAAACGTGGGAGTGTCAGTCGGCGCCACTAGTAGCCATGGTGGCGAGTGTGGTACACTCTTTC